>CM035441.1:98611334-98666334 GCA_020310875.1 Ceratopteris richardii | reverse complement strand
AAAGATGTGGGTTTATTTCATTCGAGAGAAGGCTGATGCTTTTGAAAAATTTAAAACGTGGCACAAGTATGTAGAAAATGAATCAGGAAGGAAACTGAAGAAATTTAGAACATATAGAGGAGGTGAATTCTTGTCAACAGAATTCAACAATTACTGTAAGGAGCATGGTGTGAAAAGGCAACTTACCACAGCTCATACACCCCAACAAAATGGCGTTGTTGAGCGCAGGAACAAGACAGTAGTTGAAATGGCTCGTTGTATGTTGAAGGTTCAAGACATGCCTGATTCATTCTGGGCAGAAGCAGTCAATACAACAGTCTACATCCTCAATCGAAGCTACACAAAAGCACTGAAGGGGATGACTCCTCAAGAAGCATATTCTGGTAAAAAGCCTTCAGTTTTACATTTCAGAATTTTTGGTTGTTTCTGTTATGCACATATTCCTGATTCAACAAGATCAAAGTTGGATTCAAAAAGCAAAAAGTGTGTCTTCCTAGGATATAGTGAAGAGTCTAAAGCATACAGGTTATGGGATCCTGAGGCAAGGAAGATTTTTGTCAGCCGAGATGTGGTGTTTGATGAACGACCACACTTAGTAGAAGATAAAGGTAAATCTACTATCTCATCAAACAGAGAAATATCTCACCTTGTGCCTATCAAAAGACAGGTTAAAGTTGAGGAGGAGGAAACATCTGATGGAGAAATTTCCTCAATAAAAATCCAACCAGTTGTAGCTGCACAGCGTAAGCCACTACCGAAGTGGGCACAACAGCTCTTTGATGATCACAATCCACATGTAGATGTACTAGAATCATCATTGGATGGATTACAAAGATCAAAGAGAATAGAGGAGCAAATTTGAGCCTCAGAACACATTGTTAACATGGCTCTAATGGCAGATATCATGGGTTCGATAAAGGAACCTACCACCATTGAAGAAGCCATTGATGATCCAGGTTGGAGAGCGGCAATGCAGTCTGAGTATGATAGTATACTCAAAAATGATACATGGGATCTAGTCGACTTGCCGCCAAAGAAGAAGGTAATAGGTACTAAATGGATTTGGAAAGCTAAGTATAAAGCTGATGGAACATTAGAAAAGTATAAGGCACGATTAGTTGCACAGGGTTTTTCACAGATTGAAGGATTTGATGTTCAAGAAACTTTTTCACCAACAACACGCATGACAACTATTCGGACGGTACTTGTAGTAGCTGCACAAAAGTCCTGGCCTATTTTCCAGATGGATGTCGAATCTGCATTTTTGAATGGTCACCTCAAGGAGGAGGTATATGTATCTCAACCACCAGGTTTTGAGGTGCCCAATTCAGAAAATAAAGTTTGCAGGTTGAAGAAAGCTTTGTATGGACTTAAGCAAGCTCCACGAGCTTGGTACCAACGAATAGATCATTTTTTCAAAAATATGGGTTTTGAAAGAAGTACTTCTGATGCTAACTTGTATGTAACGAAAAGGGATAGCAAGCTAGTTGTTGTCATTGTATATGTAGATGATTTGATCATTACAGGAGATCATCAGGAACTCATCAATCAAACTCGGATCAGCTTGGGAACTGAGTTTGAAATGACAGACTTAGGTCTACTCCATTTTTGTCTGGGAATTGAAGTATGGCAAAGGAACGATGGCATTTTCATCTCACAACAAAAATATTCCAAAGAAATTCTCAAGGCATTTTGAATGATGGACTGCAAACCAACTAGCACACCTATGGAGGTAAATCATAAGCTATCTATGGATGATAACATGTCTGATGTAGATGCTAAGAAGTATAGGAAGCTCGTTGGAAGTCTTATTTTTCTGTGCAACACTAGACCAGACATTTGCTATGCCGTTGGAGTGTTAAGCAGGTTTTCCAACAAACCTAAGGAGAGTCACTGGAATGCTGGATTGCAAATTCTAAGGTACATTGCAGGAACCTTGGATTTTGGTATTTTGCATACCACAGGTGATACACTCCAAGGATATTGTGATTCAGATTGGGCTGGAGATTGTGATTCTAGAAAATCAGTTTCTGGATATTGTTTCTCACTTGGTTCAGGAATATTTTCTTGGGTAAGTAGGAAGCAACCAACTCTCGCACTCTCCTCCACTGAAGCAGAGTACAAAGCAGCTTGTTTTGCTTCTTGTGAGGCAGTCTGGTTAAGGAGAATTCTTGCAAATCTAGGCTTTCCATCAAATATGCCAACTGTACTCAAGTGTGATAATCAAAGTTGTATGGCTATTGCAAAGAACCCAGTATTTCATGCTCGCACCAAGCACATAGAAGTACAGTACCATTACATTCGTGAGCTAATTGAAGATGAAATTGTGGAGCTAGAATATTGCCCAACAGAGGCAAATTGTGCTGACATATTCACCAAAGCACATGGAAGAGAGCAACTCAACAAGCATCTTCAACAGATGCGCATAGGACCGAGACCTACTTGATTTATCATCGGTAAACATTGAGGGGGGGTGTTAGTATATGATCAATGTCTACCCCTCATGATTGTATGCACATTTTGTAAGGCCCCCTTTATGAGGAGAAGCCAAGCGTGCATTACCCAATTGATGGGAATCCCAACTTGAATGTTGGATGAAGGTCATATTGGACCATGTAAGGTATTATAAGGAAAGGGAGTTACCAGGGTCCCCAATTGTGGGGTCCGGGGGCAGCGCCCCCGGCGCGAGGGTAAAGGGAATATTCCATGCAATATTCCCTATCGGAGTCAGAAATCATTTATATTTGTTAGGTCGGTTCAACCAGTCTAAGCCGTGTATGGCAATTACGCGGGCGGTGGCCGCCCACGCTCTACCGCCCATGTATAGCCGTCCATGGCAGGCCACCCATGATCCTATATATACATGACTTCTGCACTACCTAAGACACTGAGTTGAGCCAGCATACCTCTACCTTGTATCTCCCTATCTAGAGTTGTCTAGATCACCATTTAAGCTCTACCTTGAGAGCGCACGGGTGGACAACGCCATCATCTTTGTACTTGCTGCTAGTAGAAAATTGTTGAGATTCTCCTATATCTGTTATCTTCTCTACTATTGCTCCTGTGTTATATTGCGTAACTATTGTCTTACACTTCCTTTGTATGAGAATAATACCTTCTTCTTTGTATACAACTTCAATGCCAAGAAAATACCTAAGATCTCCAAGATCAGAGATCCTAAACTCCTTTCCAAGCTTTGCCTTGATCTCCTCAATGCCCTTTGTATCATTACTTGTAATGATAAGATCACCTACATACACGCACATGTAGACTACAAGTTCTCCTCTTTGTTTGATGAAGAGAGATGGATCCGCCTTGCATTGATTGTAACCACATTTGATCAAATAGTCCACCAATCTTTGGTTCCAAGCCCTTGGAGCTTGCTTTAGGCCATAAAGTGCCTTCTTCAACCTACAAACATGATGTGGAAACTCTTTATGAACAAAACCTAGTGGTTGCTCCATGTATACCTCTTCTTCCAAGTCTCCATTGAGAAAGGCATTCTTGATATCCAATTGGAAAAGCTTCCATCCTTTGCTAGCAGCCATTGCAATGAGTGTCCTAATGGTGCTCATCTTTGCCACGGGGCTGAATGTCTCTTCAAAGTCCACTCCATAGGTTTGTGCGAAACCCTTGGCCACCAATGTTGCTTTGAACCTAGAAATAGATCCATCTCAATTCCTCTTTACTTTATACACCCACTTATTACCTATTACCTTCATGTTATCCTTCTTGGGCACTAGAGTCCATGTTTGATTCTCCTCAAGTGCGTCGATCTCTTCTTGCATTGCCTCTTTCCATTCGGTGTACCTGCTTGCATCTTCATAGCAATCGGGCTCATGATCTTCTACTACTTTGTTCATATATGCATAATGAGTTGCCATGTATGAATCATAAGTAAACCTTTGAGTTGGATACTTAACTCTAAGACTTCCTTTCTTCACCTTTTGGAGGAATAAACCACCTTTGCCTTGGGAACTTGATCTCTTTCTTTGACATGGCTTCTTTCTCCATCATGTGTCCTTCATCATCTTCAACTTCATTACCTTCTTCATCCAACTCCACCAATGTTGCTTTGCCTTTGTTGATTGATTGTGCTTCATAGCTTGATGAAGATCTCCCCCTCCATGGTGAGTTCATGCTTGAACTATCTTCATTGATGGAACACCTTGGGCCGCTTAGCTCTAGGTCGATTTGTTCTTCATCATGTCCATGCTTTTCTTCTTCATAGTCCTGCATACAATCATACTTCTTATACCAAGGGAGTAGCTCATCAAATGCTACATCCCTTATATCCTCAAGTCCTTTGTGTTTGGGTTGAAGCACCTGTAACCTTTATGATCATTTGAATATCCTAGAAACACACACTTTTCTGCCGTTGGTTGTAGCTTGTGCCTCGATTCACTTGGCACATGTACATAACAAGTACATCCAAATATCTTCAAGTGGGAAAGATCAGGTTTCTTACCATAATAGGCTTGATATGGTGTCAAGCAATGGATCCCTGAGGTAGGAGCCCTATTCATAAGATACACGGCGGTATTTGCTGCATCACTCCAAAACATGTTAGGTACATTCATCTCATTAAGCATTGCTCTAGAGATCTCGGCAATGTATCAATTCTTTCTCTCTGCTACTCCATTTTGTTGGGGTGTGTACCTGCATGTTACTTGCCTCTTTATGCCTTGATCCATTAAAAAATTAGAAAACTCATTGGAGAAATATTCTCCCCCTCCATCGGACCTTAGCTTCTTGATATATGTACCTGTTTCCTTCTCTACCATTACCTTGAATGCTTTGAAACATGTAAACACATCTGATTTGTTTTTGATGAAATAAACCCAAACCATCCTTGTGCAATCATCTATAAAAGTGACAAAGTACTTGTTACCTCCAATGGATTGCTCTTTGGTTGGCCCCCACACATCTGTATGTATCAACTCCAATGGATGTTGGCTTATGTAGCCACTCTTCTTGAATGGAAGTCTCGCTTGCTTCCCTAGTTGACAAGATTCACATAAATGCTTCATACCTTGTCCTTGGAAGTTGGGAAGACCTTCAACCAGCCTCTTGAATTGCATTTCCTTCATTCTTTGTATGTTGATGTGACCTATCCTCTTGTGCCACAAGTCCAACGCCGAAATCCTCTTGTTTCCATATGTGAAGTAGACATGTTGAGTGGAATGAGAATTTACCTCCAAAGTGAAGAGTCTCCCTTGCTTCTTTCCTCTTGCTATGACCTTGTAACCTAGCTTAGGGTTCTCCACAAAGCATCCACCTTTGTTGAACCTTACTTGATAGCCTCTTTCAACCATTTTCCCAACGGACACCAAGTTCTTTGTGATAGTAGGTACATGCAAGACATCCTTGAGACATCTTCCTTCCTCCTTGTCAGCCAAAGCTACATCTCCAACATGGGAGATCTCATGGGATGTATCATCACCTGTTTCTACATGTCCTTTACCTTTGGGAACATGTAGATTATTAAACCAAGAAGCATTGCAACTCATATGGTTGCTACATCCACTATCAATATACCAAGTGTTATCTACTTTGCTTGAATTCCCATTCATGTGCATCATCAAGAGATTGTCATTTTTTGAACTTGTAGAAGCATAATTATCTTGGCCTTTGTATTAAGAACCTTGATTATAGCTCCTTTGGTTTCCTCCTTGGTAGCAATCTCTAGCATAGTGGCCAAACTTGCCACATATGTAACATCCTTCACCATCTTGATTCCTGTTTTGTTGATGTCGTCCTCCTCTTCCTCTTGTTCTTCCTCTCCCTCTTTGTGATGAGGTGCCTTGGTCATGTCCTTGATTGCTTGAGTGGCCTTGCCTTCCTCCAAACCTTCCTTTACCCCTTCCTTGTCCTCGTCTTCCTTTGCCCCTTTGATTACCTGCATAGAAAACTTGTGCATCCTTGCTTTTAGTTGAACTTCCACCTATGTTCATTTATTCAGTGACCATGAGAGCAACCAATTGCTCAAAATCGGGAAGATTATCCCTTACATAAACTGAAGTGGTAAAGGGTTTTCACTTCTCATCATCTCTCAAACCATTGAGAGTATAAGCCACAAGATCGTCATCATCTACGTGGCTTCCAATGGATCCCAATGCATCTGATAACTCCTTGACCTTAAGTATGTAGTCATTTATGCTACTCCCTGCGCTCTTCCTAAGGTTGTTGAGCTCATTCTTGAGCTGGATCTTCCTTGCTTTGGTGCTTGTTGAATAAAGCCTTTCAAGTGTCTCCCATACCTTCATGCTTGAATCCAAGTCTTGGATATGGCCGATCATGCTATTGCTAATGTGTTGGGAAAGGATAAAGATAACCCTCTTGTCTCTTTCATTCCATTCCCTAAAGGCCCTTCTCTGGTCATTGGTTGGATTCTCATCCAACCTAGGTCTTGGTTCACTTCCACTAATCAACCCCCAAAGGCCCTTGCCCATAAGATAGTTGGAGACCCTAAATCTCCATGGTTGACAGTTACCTTTGTCTAGCTTTTCAATTTGAGTGTTGAAGTCTCCCATATCTAGTCTTTGATACTTGACCTAGCTCTTGGCTAATGAACCAATGTGTGTAAAATGAAAATGAGGCTCTGAGGTTACCTCAATCCAAAGCTTTCCTTAGATGGACACCTTGTGCTCTTGCAAATTTGAGTAGAATAGCTCCCCCTTGATGTGAGCTACCTCCAAGAAGCTTTTGTTGATGCAAATCTTCAACCACCAACTCCAACAGGTCTTCTTGCTTGTATGTGATGCCTCCAAGATGCCCAAATGCTCTGATACCACTGATGGGGGAAGTATCTCAACCCCTAAGCAACGACGAAGCGTGAATAACCTCCACAGGTATCCTTCTTTGACCTCTGCATACCAAAAATGCTCTTACTCAGAGCTTATGTAGAGAACTCCAGTGAGCTTTTGTAGACCTATAGTAGACACCAAGAGATTTCCAACAAAACAAATTTCACTTCAAATGGATGCTTAAACAAGGAGAAACAATGTCTACAACATGGGCTAGTTGAATGCTCACAACTACAAGTCAAGCAGATACCTCACTTCACTCCAGCAAGCTTTTCTCAGAGATTATACAGAGAATGAATCTCAAACTTGAGTCAACTTTAGAGGACTCTAATAGCTACCCAATGACACCAAAATCATAGCAAATGGATACATAGAAAAGGAGAACCAGCCCTTACAACAAAGAGAAAAATATTTCCATCAGAGCCTACACACCAAGAGAGATATCAATCACACAACTTCTCTAAAATGAATGTTGCTCCCAGATTACTCAGAGAATGATCGAGAGAATTTGTGCTCAAGGGTAGAGAGTTGCAACACTGCCTGCGCACACACATAGATATGTCTACTAAAAGAAAACAAACAAGCAAGCAAGGGGCTAGCTTAAGCAAGGGGCTTTCTTATCACAACTCCAGCACTTAGTGCTCACTTTACATGAGCTAAAACTCCAAGAAGATGGGCCACAAGAAGTCGGGATACATGCTCCTTTTATAGTGAGAAGTGTGCCCCTAAAATCTAGGAACTACCTTCCCAAATCAGCCTCCTAACTTGGAGGACTTAGTTGAGATGACTTGGGGAGTGGTTGAGTGACTTTTCTTGATGGAATCTCGTGGATTTTGGCTTCCTTTGATTGCTCCACATTTCCACAAAAGATTCCCCACGAATTTGTAGCTTGAAGCTTGACTTTTAACATACAAGGCTACTGTAGGAAGTCACTCTTTGGTGAAGATATAGAGCGTGGGCTTCCCAGTGGAGGGCTAATAGCATTGTAGTGTAAAGAAGTGGCTTGGTTTTGTCATTCTGTTTGAGTCAGTGGTATTTCCATGCTCTACCATTAGAGCAAGTCTTCATACCTTTGTACTCAGCAGTGCGAGTCTTCATCTAGTTGTGTTCAGTGTAAGTCTTCATCTAGTTGTGTTCATTTTATTGGACGAATCTCTTGTATTGATTTTGTTTTGTTCTGGATTGAAATGTTAGCACAGAGCATCAGTTTTTGTAGCATTTCCTTTGCCTACATTGTAATCATCTGTTCGAACTAAGGAGTGGTTGGGTTTCCCACTATTGTCATTTGTCATTAATCTTTTCTCTATGTAGTTACAATTTTGTGCAATTATTGTTATATGCCTGCTCATAGAAGTGTTAAAGGGTATATTTCCCTAAGGAGAACCTCCTTTGAGTAGGCGAAGTACTGGAAGTATACATTGAACAGCGAGTCGTAACAAACGAGAACTATGTCATAAAAAGAGAACACTCTCGTCAAAAATCAAGCAAATGGCAGCTTATGTTTGAGATTCCTTTATACCAGTATACATATATTACAAAAATGAGGTGAAAACATGTGATTTTTGACATTTTTTGTCATTTTCTCATAAAAAAAGAGCTTAAAATGTAGTCAAAATTTCACTATATAAGGCATTGACATGTCCCAAAATGTATATGATAAGACATTGACATGTCCAAAATCTATATGATAAGACATTGACATGTCTAAAATCTATATAAAGAATGTAGAACTGAATAGTTCTTATACAAAAATAACATTTTAGACATATTTTTAATGGGTGGATATCTGATTGTTATTCAAAATTGCTACAAAACATGGTTTCATTAACCAAACTACTTCGAGGCATTTACAAAAGCACTAAAAATGTCTGAGAGCGTCAATGCATCTCACAACTTTGTCGATCTATGTCTACACCCTCATCATCTGATGCACTTGATTCAGTCTCATACTGTTGAGAGCTCTCTTCTTCTTCTTCTATATCCACAAGAGCTCTATCTTCATCCACGTACATACCAAATTCTGCAGGATCATGCACAATTCTTCTTGTTTGCCTATGATTTCCTGTACCGCATACATCTGGAAGCTTTTGTTTTATCATGTTGATGGTTGCTTTCCTCAAGTGACCTGTTTTTGTCAAGGAAAAATCATAAACAAGAATATCTACATCATCCATTTTAAGAGTGGATGTGCTTCGAATATTCTTTTTCTTTTTTGAACCTGTTCATTTAGTATCACACACCATTTCTAAGTTATATTTACCTATGAATGCATTACTACTTTTAGTGTAATACCAATGCACCATCAAAGCCTCTATTCTTCTCTGATCAATATCTTTAGTTATCTCTAAAACCTTTGCAATCCAAAATGGTCTGGTAGCCTCATCACCATCAACAAGAACTGCAATAAGTGTTCCAACATTTATCTCTATTAAATTTCCTTGCCATCTTACTTTTGCCTGTTTTGTCATCCTTGGGCCTACATAAATATTTCTTTCTGGTGGATGTATAAAACTTTGAAGTGCATCTGCATTACATGCTTGGGCCACATTCACGGATCTTTGTGTACAAAAATCCCATGTGAATGGAACATCAAATGGCCAGTGACCTGCAATTGTATACTGTATAATCTCTTCTTGATGATTGAAAAAGTCCTCCCACCAAGATACATCTTGATCTCCAGCATATTTTTTTGCACGCTCAATATGTCTCTTCTTTTCAATGAGTGCATGCATCCAGCTTTTACTTTGATCAACCACATTTCCACATCTTTCTGTATTGTTTTTATCTTCATATGGTGATTGTTCTGCACCATACACTGTTACAGTAGACAAATTAGGCACCTGCAATAAGAATCTGCATCCCTCTTTAGGCTCCCACCCAAGAGAAGATGAATACTGCTTTGCAAATAAAAGGGTTATCTCATCAACCCTCCTCATCAAGAATACATAGTTGAAACTAATATTGTGCAACGGAGCCAAAACCTTAGCACTGTTATCAAGGCCCATTGAGCAAAAGTGCTTAAAGTCATAAATCTGTGTGAGGTGTTGAACTTCTGGTTTTGGAGTATATGCTTCTGAAATCAGCTCAGATAAAATCGGAAGAGTAAAAGCATTGTTACGTGCCAACTTCTTAGAGAAAGTACTGAACATTTGATCAATGTGATCATGAGTGTGGCAAACCAGAAGGAAATTTACCTTAACCTTTTGAAATACCTGTTTTTCAACAAGCATGCTTAAATATCCAAAGACTATAGAATTTTTATTCTCTCTTGCAGTATTATCTAGTTGCAAATATAGAGTTGGTGGCAAAAGACCCTTCCATGATTGCTAAACACGATGAATGACAGTAACTGTAAGGTTTGGATCATTATGCACATTCGGATATGTGCAGAAAACCTTGGACATTACAGTTCCATTGTATACCAAAGCACCAACCAAATGCATTTGCACAAGGACTTCATCTCCAATGTCCTTAGGGATGCGATAAAAATGTGGCAAACAAGTTTTTTTTTAATCCATACCATCGATCAACAAACACATATAACGCTCCGGATTTCTGAGTGCTTTACTTCGATGATGAATTGCTTTCTTTCTCTCTAAAGTTTGACTCTCACGATGGTTGTTAAGAAGGTTTTTAAAATTATTCTTTTCCTATGGTGTTGTAGCCCCTTTTTCCATGTTTTTCAAAGTGGCGCAAACTGAACATTCACCCATTCTAACTTTACGAGGAATAGAAACATTGTTAAACTCTTCCTTCCATAATCGAGTAAAGTGACGATACAACACATACTTCTCATTTCTATTTTCCATGTCTTCTCTATATATTTGAAATACCTCTCGACGAGTAAAGTTATCTGACAAGTGCAACCTTCCAGTTGTAGGCATAACCTCACAATGCAAGCTAAAATAGTTCATCATCCAATTCATTGCATGACGTCCAACAGATCCTTTGGTCCCAACATGGAACGTATCCAAAATGAGATCCCCATTCAAAAGCCCTTGTTGAACCCTATGTATTCTAAAATTTCCCACACCCATTGCAATTTTAAATGCAGCCCTATAGCATCGCATCCCTTGACTAAAGAAATATTCAAAACCAACACGTGTTACTGACATGTTATCCTCAATCATTTGCATGCGAGAAACAAGGTATATATCCTGCCTTTCACTATCTAAATGGAGGAATTTTTCTCTTAGGTGCTTTAGTTTCTTGATTCCTAAATTGTACAAACATCTCAAACCACAACAATGCTTCACAATATCCAATGCAATCTGTCTATCTGAAGTAAGAAATTGAAATCTTTTTTGACTTACTTCACGAGGCCTTCTTTTAAATCATAGATTGAGCTTGCTTTGCTTTTCCGTTGCTCCACATGCACTTGAGTTAGAAGGGACATCAATGGTTGGATCAGATGGGAGATCAAGAGGTGCATTTGGTTGAGCAGCATTGCACTGTGAATTGGATAACTTAAATGACTCAATAGAAAACATGGAATCATCAGCACGTCCTAAATCATAGGGATCATCACTTCTGTGGAAAGGGTCAACTGAGAACAATGAATCCAAAATTGTATCAATATGAGCAGAAGAAGCTGATGCCCAAGCATCCACTGAAAAGATTGAGCTCATCTTCACTGAGTTCACAGAAGACTGAAGATGAATGACCTTTTTAAATAAGTAGAAATCCGAGATCAAGTGAAGATGTCACATCAAATGTCACATCAAGAAGATATGAAATCAAAAGTTTATTAAATTACATTAAATAAAATTAAACATCAAATTACATCAAATAACTTAATTACTCAAATATACAGTAATAAGGGAACCAAAGATTTGATTCACTTTTGAAATGAGAAACACAGTTGATTTCTAAAGATATGAGTCATTGAGTCTTAGCATTGTGAGTGAATCAAAATATATCCAAGTTGAGTTCCAATTGGATTATATGCCTGGCATCGACTTGAGGGTGCAAGTCAATGCCAGGCATCTACTTGGGGGTGCAACTCGATGCCTGGCATCGACTTGCACCCCCAGATTGATGCTTGGCATCGACTTGCACCCTCAAGTCGATGTCGAGCATCGACTTGCACACAAAGTCGATGCCTGGCATCGACTTGCACTTAAAAGTTGATGCCTGGCATCGACTTGAACCTAAAAGTTGATGCCTAGCATCGACTTGGGCCTTTGAAAACCACATTTACGTATGAGCTGATATTTCCAAGCGCCTTCAGGGATGCAGAGTCCAAGAGTGAGAGGCCCTTCAAGAAGCTGAGAGTCACCATGGGCTCTGGTGATCAGCAAAGTGACAAAGGCATTGGTCACCAAGCAAAACCAAAGAAAATTATTGCATCCTTATCCTCTGAGAAGGCCAGCAACCTGCTAGGAATATCCTCTAGTGGACAGAGTAGCATCAAAATTCCTGAGGATGATACAACTATGAAGGATAGGTCGAGGGACGCTGAGGTCTTAAGGACAGATCGTCCACTGCGGGACATGACAAATCTGGAGTGGTGCCTTCAGTATGTTGAAGAAAAGAATGCAGTCCTTCTTGTGTTCGCAGGGGCATATGGGAGAGGAAAGATCACGACAACACAAGGTTTTCAGTATGGCCTTGTGTACAAACTGGATTATGAAGATGAGGATTCTGACAACCTCCTTTTCTTGGTAGAGACATTGAAAGGTTTGAGAAATGTTATATGCAAGATGGATTTCTTGTGCCCAGAGTGCTGTGTTCCAGATGGTCTAGCTGAGATATGTAGGGACTCAGTCAATCTTATCAAGGACTTGATGCCATGGATCCAGGGAAACATCATGCCAACACAACAGAAGATGACAACCCCTGTAAAGGCAAGGGGTAAGCAGAGCGTGTAGAAAAAGTTCCAAAAGAAAAAGAAGAGAATTTCATTCTTGGTACTGAGCAGAACAAGATGAGGGAGGACATAGCTAAAAGAAAAGTTGTGAAGAAGGGGCAGTTGTTCCACCTGCCAATCAATATCATCCACAGGCCACCAATAGATCCAGTCATAGGGAGGAGGCCCCTTGAGATTAGGGAGCCACACAATTTGCACGTGTAGAATCTTAAGAAGAAAATGAAAATAAATCCTCATGCTACTGTTGTGCCATTCCTTGTCATGGTGGATCCGAATGAGTGCAGCTCTGTGGACGAGTTCAATGAAGGTTTGTTTGAGGATTATACTTATTATGTGATTGGAGGTTCACACTCTGTAGAGGCCCGTAGACACCTAGTGAAGGAGCACCCTACCACATTTCTCTTTAGGTATGGAGAGTGTAAGATATATGCTGGTCTTACAACTGAGGAAGCCAAGCTTCTTGCTTGGGATCACAACAATGACAATGACTACAGGCAAAAAATGTCCTCCATAGAGAGAATTCGGTTCTTCCACCATGAATATGAAGATTGTCTTGTGAACGAAGCTAGAAGAATACATCCCAATCTACGAAAGCAATGCCTTATTGAGGTTGGAATTGCACTGGATGAGAATAGAAAGTCTGATGCTTTGAGGAAATATGATCCATGGTTTCAACTAGCATTCAGATCAAGTGAGATCTGGGATCTACAGGATAAATTTTTCACAATGTGGGAGAACAAGGAGGTCAAGGGCGAGAAGCAACGAAAGTCGAGGCCAGACCCACAGGTTGATCTGAAGGGAAAGGGAAGGAAAGTTGACCTCTCAATTGAAGAGGCTCCTGAGGACATGAAGCTGACACCATGGAGGGCCCTTCAAGGAATCAAGGATGATACATTGATTATATCAACTTTGTCAAGGGTAATCTCCAAGGAGTTAAGCCTGGAGGAGATGGTGGCTGAGCTCAAAAAGTATGTATGTTATTCTCAGATACTTTTTCCCTCCTCCCATGTTTCTGGTCTAACCTAGTCTCTTTTTTATTTCTGTGACTGTAGTCATAAAGTTTACATGAAGATTCAGGAGGTGATGATGAAGAGGCAGGGTTGCTTTTCTTGGACAGAGGTCCAAGCAGACTATCCAACCACATCATCCTACAAAGCTTTATCAGAATATTTCATCATGTTTCGTGATTGGGTAGGTTCTCTTTCTGAGGTTGTGCCTGGTTTGCCATTAGGTTAGATGCCTTGATTCACCAAACCAATTTGATGCCAGGCGTTTAGTATGAATTCCATGCCTGGCATCAACTTACGGCTAAAGTCGATGCCTGGCATCGACCTGCAGCCAAAAGTTGATGCCTGGCATCGACTTGGGGGCATAAGTCGATGCCTAGCATCGACCTGCAGCATAAGTCGATGCCTGGCATCGACCTCGTGGCATAAGTCAATGCCAGGCATCGACTTATGTCCCAAAGTCGATGCCAGGCATCGACTTTTGGCTGAAAGTCGATGCCTGGCATCTACCCCCACACGAAATCGATGCCATGCATCGGTTCCTTATGTTCTGTTTGCTGTATTGAAGAGATCATTTAATTGTCTTTCCACTTTTTTCTGCAGAAACCAAAGAAAAGTAAGTCTGCAGAGCTACTAGATGATTGCCCCCCTGCATTCGTGGCTCACATTCAAAGAGGAAGGCATGAGAAATCTAGGCTGAAAGCCAAGGGGATGGATTTTGATCATGAACCTGATCTGAAGTGTTTCTCCAATCCCCTAGACCCCCTTAGGCCTGTATATTACAATGTATTCTGTAGTGATGTAAATAATATTTGTTCTGTTGTGCCTAGAAAACATTTCTCCCTTCTCATAGCGGACATACCCTATGGATTTAGGATGTTGGGATTAATTAATGATGATGAACCCTTCAAACACCCTCAAATTCGGAAGATGGTCACTGATTTTGCAGAGTTGACTATGTCTCCTCTTTGGAGGATAGTAATTTTCCATAGCAGAGACCAATCTTTCTCTGTTTCAACTACTCTGAAGGCAAGATGTCATGCTGTGGAGTGGCTCACGTGGTAAGTAATCTTCTTTCACAATTTTCATTAGTCATGGTTGATTGACGCCTCTAAGTGGTTTTCTGCTGTTTCAGGAACGACTCTGGCTTGCTCCTTAAAGATGTTCAGGCACTGCATAGCTGTGGAGAAGGATGATGCTCAAGTGAGCTTCATTAGAATGAGAATCAATGGGCTAAATGAATGCCCAGATGAAGACCAAGAGGTTGGAAGGAAGCACATTGCAGACACGGAGAGATTCCAACCGGCTTCAAGGGAGCCTATTCCCCCACTTGCAGATGAACCGGGGGACATGGCTGACCTTGAAGAGCCAATCTTGGAGCAAGAGAGGCAGGATATGTGTTCTAATGTTCCAGAGGATCCCAATATCCTTGAGCCTGAGGAAAGCTATGATCAGCTTCTATTGTAGATTCATATTACTCTTGTACTAACACAGGAAATGTAAAAAGTCATTTTAATAGAAATATAATGTCGAGTTCTGCTTCCACTTTGTGTTCAGCTTGATTTATCTTGAGCATTACTCTGATCATGTGTGAATGTTTCTTAGTATAATTTTGTTCATTATTATCTTCTCTTGGGAATGCTTTTGTGAAATGTATTTCATATTCTGTGAATATGGCCATGCATTCAATGAGGATCTTAACCATATAAAGGGGATGATCTTAATTGCCTTGTTAAAATGTTCCGATTTTTCAACACATGTACTCTAATTTTTGATTAACTTTTAATCAGCTATAATCTGTGCTTGTTGAGGTTATGGATGTAAGGAAGGAGCTTCCCGAACTCTTACCTGTACCTTCAACTCTAATCTATTGTCAAAGATCATGATGTGGGATTCTTGATCATGCTAAACAACTAGTTTTCATGGCAACAAGAATTTTATTATATCTATCTTGACTACTTGGGAATGAGATCAAGGTTCTAGTGACAATATTTACAAGCAAGAACAAGTGATGCTTTCTAGATATTAATGTAAAATGCCCACTTTATTGCTTGATATAATGGTCTTTAGGTAAAAAGGAATAGAGAACATGTCTTTGTTCTCCTTTGTTGTGACTCAGTGTTATTGCCTGCTCTGTTAAAAGTAGGTATCCCAGTACCTCCTCTACAATGACACACTTTGGGATCCTACCAGGACTATATTATTTTATAAAGGCATGAAAATCACACAAATGAAATGTTCACAGATAGGAATGGGTTTTATTATTATTATTTTGCTCCTCTACAACAGTTGATTGATTACTTTGAATAAAAACTATATAAATCCTATCATCTTTTGTTTCTATTACAAGCCTAATTTGTTGATTAGTTTTTGATATCACTAGATTATTTCAGTATAATATCATGCCTAAATTGGATTCATAGACTTAAGAAGCACGTTAATTAGGGAAAATTCGAAAGGATGCTATATCGTCCACTTCATGAAGTATCCATTTTCTTTAGAGTTCCTTTTGTTAGAAAAAATGTCATCCCATGTCTAAATGGTGGATTTTAATTATGGTTCTTCATTCTTCTGCCAATAGAGTCTAAGGAATTCTCCATGGGAATGAGAAATAATAAGGTTTGTCGTGCATATTTACTCCTCGAATTTTCTTAAAAATTTGAGAAGCAATCTTGGAAAAATATCGATGACCTGAATCTCCACTTATCTTGCAAACCATTGCTTCGATGTTCTCAAACGTCATATGAATGCGCTCTGCCCAGAAAATCTGATGATTAATTCCTTCTCTCGATTTTTTGGAGTTATCATACCATGAAAACATCTAAGCCATAAAAACGTTTTGTGAGATAAATTATTTCATACGTTTTGGGAACCATAGACTAGACTTTCTTTCATATGCAGAGTGTTCCTAAACCTTGAGAAAATGCGATTGTAATATGAAAATCTATCAATGCATATTCTTGGTTGTAGAATAAAATCAGTACATCTGATTGTCCAAAAAGTTCCTATTTTGATATCCTCGTGCAAGTTGAACTAATCTCATTGAAATAGTGTATTTTGAGACTTTGATGGACGTTCTAAATATTATCTCTAAATAGTTCTCCATTCAAATGCATAAGCATTCCTAATTAAAATTGACATAAAGTTTTGATTCACTCTTTGTACATGGTTGTAGGTAAAACAATGATTACTCTATTTCCAGGCTTACTTATGCGAACTAGTAGTTCTCGTACATGAACAGAGTCAAATACTATCCTTTAATATAAGTATAGTGGATCTCCTTTTAACAAGAACAATAGAGTCACTTCCATCTAGGGGTTCTAATAGCTGAGCTTTCTCTCTCTCTCTCTCTACATTATCCATCTTTAAGAAAATAACATTAAAAACGTATACAAATAAATGATTATATTTTTTACATAAAAACCTTCAAATTAAAGCAGAGGAACGCATACAAAATTCATAGATCAATGAACAAAGTAGGTCTATAATCTTCTCGTCCCCTTCATGCCGGACTCACATGCTTTTGAATTTTTCGTTCTCTTAAACAAACAACAGATGGTGTTTCAAGGTGAGAGGGGGGTGGCAGGGGGCAGGACGGTTGATCTATCATCAAGTCTTTGTGAACGTGCATCCACATACTGGTACTCTGTGAGAAATAGAAAACTAGTTGACAAATCTCCTCTCTTCTACTATAACATTATTTAAACCATGGAGATGTACCTAGAATTTTACTTCCTCTTGCATTGATCCAAATCTACTGGTGGAGATTTTTCTATGAAAGAACCACTTTCTTAGTTTCCAAGAACGAGTGTTAGGTAGTGCAGCGTTCGTTGTTGGGACTATGATGCAGTTCTTGAGCTCTCTTCAACGTCGGTATTACTTCAAGCTTGTTTCCATTTCTTCACTTTATCCCACATAGATGTGGCACCTACTGGATAATGAGGAGGAGTCACATCTTTGACTTGTCTCAAAAAATAGCTTTTCAACCTTAGTCCACACGGATGTGTGCCCTATTGGATGATCAGGAGGAGGCACATCTTCGGCTTGTCTCAAACAATAGTTTTTCATGTGAGTAGACACCAGTCATAATATTCGTGTCTCGCTAGGATCAAGTAATTGAAACCGACTCCAATCTCTCCTTTATTGTTACAAAATAGCTATTCACTAATGCAATCTTTTTGCCCACAGATTGCTGGCCTTCTGGATATCCTGATTTTCAATAACCTATATTCTAGAAATAATCTACATCGTTTTAGGATCACATTCATCAAGAGAAAATAAAACATGTCGTAATCCAAATCGCTCGATTGGGGGCGGGAAAGGTTTTGTCTATCGCTTCTACAAGCTTCGATCATTCATTTAGTAGCAAGCTTAATATCATTCGCCTCAATATCAAGAATGCCTAGGTTTCCCACGTTCTTAAGACTTCAACATTTCACCCACTTCATTCATGGCATCCTTCATATTAGGATCAATCCTACAAGCGAAGTTTCTATCCCCTCTTTCTATCTCGCAAATTCACGATCACTTTTCTACAGGTGCAGTCCTTTCTAGTATTGGAGTTTGTTTTCGATAATATTAAAAACCTATTCCCATCTCTGACTCATCCTTATCCCAGTATCCAATGGGATACCCAGTAGGTGAAACTATTATTCTTCCATTATCGATTTGCAACATTGGTTCATGAGATTCTCGGGTGGGTGGGTGCTCAATTATTATTTCCAAGCAATCGTTGCGTCGTTAATTTTCGAGGTGGAGGTTGATCTATACGGACACTAGCAAAAGAAGACTACACAAGCGAGATCGTTTAAAACTTGCAAAAGCGAGAAATGCAAAAGCTTAAGAAACATCTGGTCAATTGTCGACTTGGTTGTGGACTGAGAAACTCAGACCGTCGATGCTAATCATGAAGAATAATATAGGAACCAAAGGGCAACCTTGTCTACTAGATCTCTTAAGCACAATTGGCGAAGAGAGAAGAATGGTCACGACGCTTCCTTCAATTGCTTCTCCTTGATCTTTGGTATCGCTGTCTTAATCCGTGTGCGCTCATGCGGAATAAGCCATAAACGTCCTTCCTACGCTTTCGCTTATTTCTTTTAAATTTTGTTCTTCCTGGTCTCCGATTCTCGTAGAGAACTATTTTCCATGTCAAATAATCAATGAAAGAAATTAACGGCAGCAAGATTTGCTGCATAGCATTATTATGTTATGACGTGGACATCATCAAAATTGCAGCAAATATTTTTTTTTGTTTGCCAATTACATGCTGGATGCAAGGTAAAAGAACACTTAAGATGTATGTGTGCGTGTATGTATATATGCCTGTACGTACTAGAGTCTTCTCAAGGAAACATTAAAACATTAATACTATATTTATGCTTTTTAATTTTCTGATAAGAGCTGTGTAGACGATAAATTAACTACTTTTACTTCATGTGCGCTACGTGGATTGGATGGGATCATAACCTTCTTGTGCGCTACGTGAATTGTATAGACGATAAATTAATTATTTTTACTTCCTGTGCGCTACGTGAATTGGATGGGATAAAAACCTTCGGGAAGCTTCGTGTCTGGTCTTCAGCCAGTGTTTCCAGTTCTTGTCTGGGGTCCCATTCCGGCTATGTATTCTAACTTGACGGATTCTCAGATCTTGTGCCCAAGTGCTACACAGACTATGATGCATTTAGGGTACAATTACTTACTGCTGCTCGTTTTTTATGAAGCACTCTCAACAGTAAACACTCTCTTCGAGTAATTTATAGCTGCTCCATTCGTTGTCGAAGTGCTCACAAAGGATGCACCTTTTAAATACTTTCTTCACTTGCCAAAGGATACAATAGAATTTTCAAGGGGGGCGTTTGAATGAAACAAGGTGGTGAGTTAGAAAGTGCGTGAGAAAAATATGTCCGATGCTCTTGTCGACATAAAAACAGTTTACGGGAAATCGCGTATGGATATAATAGACGTTCCATCTGCTTTTCTATCTTTTCTCTTCACATTCGACAAAGCTGTTGCGATAAACCACATGTATCGTTTCTTGATACAACATTTTCTGATACCCACTTTTTCTCGGAAAATCTTGGGAATACAAAACTCTTCATTTAGAAACTCAATATATTGACAGTCACCATTCGAGGATGTCTCACTTTAATTCTCAATGAAGTAAGATATTCACTAGCTCAAAGCTCAGTCTGAATAAGAACAAAATAAAGCTTCAAAGATCATGACCTTATAGTAAAATATTCGAATATGTTATCCCCGTCAGAATAATGCAAAATCGATAATAAGATCTTAAGAAGTTAATTACATCGTATTTGGCGGACTTAATGTAGTAATCATACCTTTCGCAGAAAAGTGAATGACATCATATTTTGGTATGAGAATACAAAGCTCTTCATTTGGAAACTCAATATATTGACAGTCACCATTCGAGGATGTCTCAAACTTTACGACTTATGAATGAGCTAGAACTATTATAGTCAAGGTAGTTCATCTCATCACAACCTTTTCGTGAACACTTGCGTAGGTTGGTCTAATGAAGTCCTCTTTCCACAAAGAAATGGGTGCTTGCAAACATTTAGCAAGGAATGAAGTAAGGCACAAATATGCCAATCCTTCCCTGCTCCAGGAGTAAGAGCGTATCAGATTCTATTATGGGTGTTTGTTTGCAGTTATTTCGAACGGATCAAGGAAAAATGAAGCATGATATAATCGAGGATGCTCCATTGTTGGCGGGCCGGGGGGGGGGGGGGGTGTGGGGTCTTAAGAGCAAAAGGTTTTGTCTATTTTTCAAGATTAGCTTCAACCAAGAAGTCGTACCATTTCTACAAGACTTCACTTTATCAATTAAAAGTGCAGGGGTTTTACAGTGTTGTCCTCAATTTTGAAGGTTTTAGGAAAATTCCATCTGAGGTTCAGAAAACATCAAATTCCCAATGATTTTTCTTGTTTTCCATTAGAATGGAATTCATATGCATGCGGTTGGATGCAGTCATTTTACAGTTAAGTTTGTTGATTAAGAAATTTCTTAGCCTCCATAGTATGTTCGATAGGACATGGCATTTCACGGACATGCATGAGAAAAAAGAGTCAGTTTCATGATAGTAGCACGACTGGATTCAATCTACATCCACGGATTTTGGATCATTAAATTGATTACGCATAGAGTGATTCTAGGATTTATAATACGAATAAGTTCCAACACACAAAAGAAACAATCACATGGGGATTTCCGGAAAGTAACACATTCCCTCGTTCTTGATGAATTCAAAGAAGTAAATAAAAATAAGGATTAACTGAAGGATAACTCATTTATGTTATTAAGATAAGGCAAATACATGAGAATATTTCTATTGCCATTTTACAAGGATATTTTTACAGCGTCAGCATATGGACTTACTCTGATTTTCTTACACTTTAATTCTCAATTAAGTAAGATTATCATTAGTTGTAAGCTTAATCTCAACAATAAGAAAAAAGAATTTTCAACGAGTACTACGTCCTTAGAGAAAATTCAGATATACCATAATCCGAACGATAATGGACACCCAATACTAGAAGTGTAAGAAGTTAATGAGAACATGATTGGAGGATCTGATTAAGTATTCATACCTCCGGTAAAAAAGGGATATTTTTTCTATCATTATTATACCTTCAAGAGTGATTAGTTGAGATCAATCTACCATCCCCGTGGCATCGACCACATGGTTCTAATGCTTCTACAAATGAAACAAATGCACTTTTCTTCTTCTATTTTGCCAGTGACTTTAAGTATTTCCATTCATCTCCAAAATTAACCATGCAAAGATATCTTTCAAGATGAAGATGTAGCTTGCACACGATCTTAAGAATACAAAGAAAAATCTAGTACTACAAACGAGTGCAACAAAATACTGTCTGATTATGAGTCAATCAAAGCGCTTGATATAATCTTTAAGCCTTTCAAAACCATTCAAATAAGAAAAACCAAGAACTCTAGCTGGTTTTCTTCTCTTTGATTGCATAATAGCACAAGAAACGTATGTCTAGCCTATGTGATTATGGAAATAGACTATGCCCACCACCGTCTTATCATTGGTCCATCTCTAATGACTCCTTAATCTAAAAGGACTTTGTAGGGTGCATTTTTCCTCCTAATCTAATAGTTTGTCCCCCAAAAATACCCAAAACACATATCAAAAACGAACTCCAATGCTTTGGGACGAAAACACCAATGGTTTCATCAAATCCCAAACTAAGAAAAAATAAGGCACCCTTGGAAACATCAATGTAGAAACTATGTCAATGGCATGAACCTCCAATTCTATAGAAAGTTATAAACATGTTTGACTACTTGGCTTTCAAACATGTGGGAGGACAATGAACTCTCTTATAGTGAGAATTTCCTAAAAGAGAATTCTACTAGGAAAGGGGACAATTTGGACAATGAAGACTCCATTAGTGATTCCACTATTCTAGATTTATATGCAAAGAATGTACACGATCCCAAAATCACATATGCCATTGATATTTCTTACCTTGAAAGTTATCCATCACAGGGATAATAGCTCCAAATATTGGCCCAATACAAAAACAAAAGCTCAATGCGTGAAGGAAAAAAACGATAACAGAACCACACTTCAAAAATCCCGTTCTAGTTATCAATATTTTTTATCTCATTAGTAATGTTTGTTTTCAATTCTATGAACAAGTAATTAGATATGAAGTCTCGGAATAATATTTCAATACGGATGTTTTTTTTAGCATTGAGCAGTATTAAGGTTGCGGTTGTATTTTAGTGCAAACACTTATATGAGGATATTACTTCGATTATATTGAGGTGTTCGACGTCATTCGTTTGGGTGTGTAAAGGTGGGGATCCTATTGCATAGTTTAGGTATGATAGGATTTCTCCACTCTTATTCTATTAAGACAAATAGTCGAGTATGAAAATCATAGAATGACAGCTAGTGTTCTATTTTAGTCATCATCGTCAACACTAAATGGGCTACCTTCACGTTAGATATGGAGTGAGCGATCTTGATCTGGAATTATTAAGCCGAAACTAGTAAAAGAGTTATTTCTTAGTGTATGATTTTCTTTATTTCATGAGTGATATTTTTTCTCTTTATCGCTCAAGATTTGAGTATGTTCTCATAATTAATAGATCTTACCTAGAATAACATTATTGACATATGTCAATAGAAACTCTCCTAGGAGACAAGTTAACTCATCTCGTACCATGAATAACATATTCACTTTAAACTGGAACTCCCACCTACTCCATGACCACGAGATGCATAATTTTATTGATCTTATGAATTTCCAAATTTCTTTTATGCTATCTATTTCTCTTCCATTTCTCTACTTCAGCGGTCTGAACCTATCTCACCTCTACCCTCTTTGAATTTATCTATTGATTTGGGTGCGACACCACTGTCAAAGGAAAATCCTAGGAGAACATTGGACTTCTCCTCAGACACGATAGAGGAAACACCACTGGCAATGGACTATCTCTCTCATTTACTCTCAAGACTCAATATTAAGTTCCCTACCTTCAAGGGACAAGCTTATGCAGATGCTGATGATCATGTGAGGAGATTCATCTGCTTATGCCATGGACGAGGTCTACAGAATAGAGAGGATGCAATGTAGGTACTCTTCCCATCCCCATTGGGAGGCCTTGCTGACAAATGGTACAGTCAATATGCAGATAGCTATTTTGCTACATGGGAGGCTCTGAAGACGGCATTCTTACAGACATTTCAACCTAGTGACTCCTCGGAAAGAGCTCTAGACCAACTAGAGAACCTAAGGCTAAGATCAGGTGAATCCTTCCATGAACTTCACACTAGGACAAAAGCACTTGTTGCACGTCTTCCACATGCTGGAGGTGATTTCTTGATTAAAAAATGGATAGAAAAAGCTTTGCCTAGGTCATGTCAGCAGAACCTACGCGAGTCTCTTAGATTGGATGCAACCCTCAATGATTTTGTTGTAGCAACATCACGCATTGAAGAAGCTAGGCAACATTTTGAAGGGGATACACAACCAAATTATGCTGTAGAACTAGAACCTATTGGGAAACTGAGGAAAGAACTGGAGGCATTGAGAATGCAACAAAATCACCAAGAAGAGAAGATCTTGCCACCAGTGCGTCACATTGATGATGAAGTAGCCCAACTTTGTCGTGAGTTAGAAGATTTGTGGACCACTTATGATATAAGAAGGCAGATTTGTTGTACAATACGTAACAACAATGGACATTCCAATGCTAATTGTCCTAACATAGTAAGTTGTCAATTTTGTGGAAAGGACGGCCATGAAGCTAGAGACTGTTACTACCTTAAGGGTACATAGCAACGAGGTAATCCTCAAGCTCTGGACTCCTATTATGCTAGTACTTCAAATGCACCTAATAGAGAGGAACATTGTACAACGAAGCCTAGATATAATAGGCCATTGATGTGTTATCGATGTGGTGAGTATGGACATATGCAAAATAGGTGTTCCCTTCTAGAAGCTACACCTCCTTGTGAGCATTTTCTAGAGGCTAAGGATCACTATACCAAAGATTGCCCAAGAAGCGGCCTGCTCCAATTCACATGATTGTAGTCTCCCCACAAGTAGAAGGTATGACCACTCAGTCTTATGCTGTTTTGTCTTCTTCAATGCCCATGATGACTAGAGCCAGACAAGCGACATCAACCCGTAGAGAGGAACAAGAAGGACTTCAGGATAAAGAGGAGGAAAAGAAAGTTGGGTGGAAGGACCAAGAAAATATTGAAGGAGCTTATGAAAGGATGGCTACTTCACTAAAGGACCAATCAACAAGTCTGCAAGAAGACATGCATATGGTAAACATTGAGCAGATCATGAAAGGTATTCATTATAAGGTTAGTCTACTCACTTATTAAAGATTATACACTTGAGCCAGCCACCTAGCATAGATGGTTTCATGGTTGATTTCCCCCCTGCACCTCTAGTGGACTACCAAAGCTCAAGGTTATCTGTCTTTATAAAAAATGAAGCTCTCACAGGTGTGATCATAGATGGAGGCTTGGGCATCAATTTGATGCCAGATTTCACAATGAAGAAACTGAATTTGAACCCCACCAAGATGGCACCGTTCACTGCTACACTAGCAGATCAACATAGGGTTGTGCCACTGGGCATTATTCAAAAGGTACTGATGATAGTACAGGGTTGTCACTTTGTTCTAGATTTTGTAGTTATTGCACTTCCACAGGAGACTTCTTACCCATTACTCCTCGGATGGCCTTGGCTAAGACAAGCAAAAACTTTGCACAATTGGGGGAAAAACAAACTCCGGATTTCAACAAGCACCAATAGACAACTACAACTACATTTGGAACAAGGATTCGACTCAGGGAAAACTACTGGCTATACTGTGGACACTCAGGTAATGCCCTCTTTACCCCAAGAAGAAGATACATTATTGAATTGGATGATGGAAAGTACAGAGTTTTGCACGGTGGAAATCAATGGAATAGAGGAAGGAGTTGTAGACAAGGGCCATGAAGTTCACAAGGAATCAGAAAATAAGAGTTTGCACTTGAGTACAAACATTGAAGGGGCAACAACTATAGAAGTATTAGAAAAGGAAAGTTATGAGCCTAAATGCAGAGAAGATCTCCCCTTTCCAAATATACCTCAAGGATGGACTAGAGAACATATTGCAGAATATAAGCTAAATTCCACTCCTCCATACAGTGGAGATGATTTCTCAAGCAAGACTAGTCCTAAAACACTAGTTCAAGAAGTAAATCTAGGAGATGAAGAGAACCCTCAAGTAGTCCACTTGGCCTTTTGGCTATGGCATTATCCCCCTTTATTGCAAAAGGTAACTTCTTTACTTTTTGCTTATAAAAATGTCTTCGCATGGTCCTGCAAAGATCTAACAGGGATACTAGAGGAGCTTGGATTACACGGGATACCCTTACTTGAGGGAGCGGCGCCCGCAAGAAGTAGGCCGTATCGACTCAATCCAAAGTATGCAGAGGCAATAAAGTTGGAAATTACAAAACAAGAAGAAGCAGGTATAATTGTTCCAGTAGCTTTCTGGATGGTTTTAGTGGCTACAATGAGAAAGTGATCCATCCTGATGGGTTTTGGTTTGAAGAATGCACCAGCTTCATTTAATAGAACAATGTATCTAATATTGGCTAAATGGTTGACAACATTTCTACGCATTTTCATGGATGACTTTTCAATGTTTTCAGGCACAAATAGAAGAGCAGCAGTTCAAGATTTCCATGATCATTTGGGAAAGCTAAAGGAAATCTTTGAGCAATGTCTCAAAATAGGTTTGAAGTTAAATCCTACTAAATTTCACTTTTTGGCCACTAAGGGCACTCTTCTTGGTCACATAGTATCTGCTGAAGGGATACCGGTGGATCCTGCAAAGGTTACTGCTATTCTTTCCATGCCTATTCCTCAAGGCCCAAAGGAAGTGCAAAGTTTCTTGGGCCACGCAGGATACCATAGAAGATTTATACGAATGTATTCAGAAATAGGTAAGCTCTTATCAAGGCTTACCAGTAAAAAGGTCCCTTTCTCATGGAGTCCTCAAGCTAAGAAAGCATTTTGTGAACTAAAATTGAGGTTATGTATGGCTCCACTTTTAAGTGTTCCTAACTGTTCATCGGAGTTTCATGTGCATACATATGCCAGTCTTCATGCTGTTGGTGCAGTTCTAGCTCAACCATCATCACGCAAGGTTGATAGACCTATCTCCTATGCCAGTAGACTACTTACAAAGGTAGAAAGGAACTACAGTACGCCCGAAAGAGAAGGTTTGGCTATTGTATTTGCTCTCCAGAGGTTTCGGCATGACCTTCTTAGTGTACATTTTATAGTCATATCTGGTCATCAGCCCTTGAAGTACTTGATAAACAAACCTAGGGTGGCTGGAAGGGTTTGGAGATGGTTACTCCTGTTTCAAGAATTCAACTTTGATATTCATATTAAGCTAGTAAGAGAGAACTACATGACAGATCAAGTATCGAGGACCACAATGAGCGAGAAGGCAACATGTATTAATGATGAATTGGTGGATAGTAATCTGTTCTTGGTAGCAACTCAGACTCATGGTATGCTGGAATTCTCACTTTTCTTAGTACTGGAAAAATCCCAGAGCATTTGACACCTATAGAAAATAGAAGATTACTCCTTAAAGCCAAGGCGTACGCACTCATAAATGGAAATTTATATAGATATTGTTAGGATGATATCTTGAGAAACTCTGTTTATCCAAAGGAGGTAAACCTTTTGCTAGAGGCTGCACATAGTGAAGGGATTCTAAAGGGGGAAGAGTTGGCTCACAGAATCATCCGCAAAGGACTATGGTGGCTTCATATTTACAAGGATGCAATCAAGTTTGCTAAATAATGCCACATTTGTTAGAGATGTGCTCCTACACCAACGAGATTGAATTTCCAACCATTAGTCATATCAACAGGATGGCTCCCATTTGAACGATGGGTCTTGATTTCATACGACTAATTAGTCCAACTAGTCAACCTGGGGGTGAGAAATATACTCTGATGGCCACATGCTATGCAACTAAATGGATAGAGGCTAAAGCTACTATGGACTACATGGCTTTAAGAATAGCTAAGTTTTTGTATAAACGTATTTTCTCAAGATTTGGATGCCCACTGGAAATCACTAGTGATAGGGGCACTCATTTTGTAAATCAATTGGTCCAGCTTATACTTGACAGGTACAAGGATTTTCATAAAAAGTCTTGTGCCTACTATCCAAGAGCAAATGGCCAAGCAAAAAGCTCCAATAAGATTTTGATTGGATTGCTGCACAAATTATCTTTTCATCATCAAAAATTTTGGCCACAAGCATTGATCAGTGCAATTTGGGCTTTCAAAACTACAAGAAGGGGAACCACTCGTGAGAGTCCATTTCGCTTAGTATATGGAAAAGAGGCATTAGCACCATTTGAATTTATTATCAAAAGAGAAATTGGAGCCAAAACCATTGGAATTGAACCTCCCATTAGGAGACTGGTGGCATTAGAAGAATACAGAGAAGGAGCAATGCAAAAACTTCAGGTAACACAAGAAGAGTGCAAAAGACTGCACGATAGGTATCTTAGGACCAATGAAGTACAGGAAGGATCCTTGGTTTTGGTGCATCAAATTCTAGCAGTTTCAACCAAATTGTCACCCAAATGGATACAACCATACAGAGTGATAAAGATATTACCACATGGATCTGTGCATCTAGAGGATTTGCAGGGTAAGAGGATACCCCTAGTCAATATCTCCAGGGCTCAAGTGATCTAGTAGACAAGGTTGCTCTCTTATTCCTATCTTATTCAGGATTTCCATGGATTCTATGAGTTGCTCCATCAACAACCACATCCAAAATTGTGAGCTGAGAGGGATGCCCCATCCCCATGGCATCAAACAAATGGTGCACAAGCTTGTGCAAATGATACTAATTCATTTCTTCTAGATGATCTTGCTTGCCTACTCCACGTTTGGTAGTGTACTTATATGTAGCGCTTCCTTAGTTACAAGCTATCTTCAATCACATGCTTCTTATCAATCAAGAATAGTAGAAGAGAGAAAAATAGAACTTTCACAAGATAAGGGAAATATGGATGCGAAAGATTAGAGATGCTTCTTGAAGAAGCCTCTACCTCTCAACCACCCCCAACCTACCACAATCTCATTCACACTCGCACTCTTAATCTCATTTCTCACTCACTCTCACTCCCAATCAAAAGGTAATTCACTAATTTTTTTCCTCGCCATGCTTGATGCATCAGCTCTTCCTCAAAACAGAGTCGATCGTCAACAAGGAAGTGGGAGATGTACCTATTATAGAAAAACTTAGTTCTCACTCATGCCAAACTTTTGCAAAAATATATTTTTTTGTAGTTAAGTGCTTTCTTTAGTAGCACCTATCCAAAAATAGAGAATAGCAAAAAGAAGACATATCCAAAGACATATCTAAGTGTAAATGACAACACTTATACTTCAAAATCATGGATTTTTATAGAAATAGATAATTCAGCTTTTTTCTATTTAGGTTACCTAAAATGACAGTTTTCTAGGCCCTATAACTAAAAGATAGTGAGGAGTTAGTTCAAGCATATAAGATAGAAAAGTGTTCAATCTTCAACCTGCATAATAGAATTAGGAATGACCTAATGTGCCTTAAAGTATCACTTTTGAGCCCTCTAAAGTTAAAAATTCTAGAGAGAAAAGAAAATCAAGGCATTTTCATAAAGTGTACTAAATGAAGAGCCTGGAACAAGGTACTTGAAAAATGATTCATAAAAATTTCAAAGAGACACTATCATTATCTTATGCATGCTCTACCTTTCTTGCATACAACATTTCTCTTCATTCTTTGAACTTCATGTTCAATTTCAACCAGAACGATCATGCAATTAATATTTAGAGAGAGTATAAAACTTATCATCCCTAAATTTTGTCTACATGCATGAAATGACCTAATTATTTATTCAAAACATTATAGCCACAATGTAATTCAAACATTCAAAATGAATTACTTCATTATTGATATGCCTATTACAATTCCTCCCCCCTTTTTAAGAACT
Source organism: Ceratopteris richardii (assembly GCA_020310875.1). NCBI lineage: Eukaryota > Viridiplantae > Streptophyta > Polypodiopsida > Polypodiales > Pteridaceae > Ceratopteris > Ceratopteris richardii. The sequence continues at coordinate 98,637,063 of CM035441.1, read as the reverse complement.
CTATCCTTAGAGTTGGAAACAAGGGTAATGTGCTAGAAAATCATCTAAGTTCACCCAATTTGAATCATCAATTGGATATGTGTAATATTTTACCCAATCCCTACCATAGATCTAGTTCTAAGTAATATTTCCCTGCTATCTAATATTATTTCAAGTCAAAGCTCAAAACTGCCATTATCTTGCAGCTTGTAATTTTTGTGCAAAACATGATCAAACTTAGATACGTATCTTTTAACTAAGATTATATGAAATAGAGGATGTACATATAAATGTTCAAGTAGCTCCAAAAAATAAGCAAGAGATACAATCTTCTTTAGAATTCTAAAAGGCTCTATGTATCATGGAGAAATTCTATGATCATCCCTAGCAACCAGTTAAATCGGTGTGGATGGAAGTTCATAAATCCCATGTCATTCATTTGAAATTTAAGTGTTCTTCTTTTCAAATCATAGAATTTCTTTTGTCTTTTTTGAGCTTTTTTTATGTGTTGCTAAAGTTTTCCAAGCTATTCATCCATCTTCTCTAGCACGTCTTTAGATACTTATACTTTATTTTGAAAACCACAAAAAAAGGTGGATTCAAACAATTGTAACCGTACATAGCCTCAAACGGAGCCATCGTTTTAGATGCATCCCACGCACTATTGCATCCAAACTCCACTAAGGGAAAATATTCAGTCCAATTCTCGTGATTTCCATTCAAATACATATGCAACATATCTTTAGGTACCAAGTTTAATGCCAATAATTTCATACGAAGTTGAATACCAATCATTTCATACGAAGTTCAATGCCAATAATTTCAAATGTTTGTGGAAATTTGTACTCATATGAAGTTCAATGCCGATCATTTCAAATGTTGCTTTCCATGTGAAATTGGATTCTCTATCAAAATAAATGTTTATAGGCATTCCATGTAGTTGGAAAATCTCTTGTACAAATAATTTAGAAACATTCTAGCTAGTATTATTTTTTTCATAGGAAAGAAATGTGCCATCTTCCTAGGTAAATCAACTACGATAAATATGGAATCATCTTTGCTTCTACTCGTACACACTTTTGTGATAAAGTCCATAGGGATAATCGCCCACTTCTAAGTTCGAACATCCAAAGGTTGAAGCATTCCATACATTCTCTTAAGCTCAAAATTCACTTATTGGCTTGACACGTTAAACATTCACTACATATTTTTTTAATATCACCCTTCATACATGGCGAAAAGTAAGAATACTTTCTTTAAATATAGGTGCTTGAATAACGTGGATGTGTAGAAAAATATGTATCATGACAATCATGTAATATTATAGCTTTCAATGGAGACTTAGGAGATGCATATTCATTTTCTGCAATATAAAGATCCATCCAGGAGTGAAATTTATCTTGAGACATAAATCCCTTGTTTGCATGGAATAAATTCACGATAAGTGCATAAAAAGAGTCTTGTCTCGTGGTTTCTTGAATTTTATTAAGAAAATAAGAATTCATAACACAAAGGATATTACATAACGGTTTTGCATCAATGCATTAGTGACCTCATTCTCCTTACCAACTAAATATTTAATGTCAACTCCCTTAATATTCAATCCAACAATTTTGCCTATTACAAAGAAATGTTTGTGTAAAAGTTTATATTAGGCTTTGATGATCTATTTTCAGTTCAAAGTTAACCCTTAACAGTAGATGTCTCCAATGCTTAAGTGCATGTACAACAACAACTATTTGTAGATCATGAGTAGGATAAAAAAGTTCATGTTTTCTTTATTTTCTAGATTCATATGCAACCACCCTAACATGATGTGAAAGAACACATCCCATATCACTAAAACTCGCATCACATGCAACCGCAAAGGGCTTTCCCATTTGTGGTATTTTCAAAACACGACTACTAATGACCTTTTGTTTCAATGATTCAAATGATTTTTGATAGGTGTCACTCCACACAAATCTTATATTCTTTTTATTCAAATTTAAAAGAGGATTAGCTATCTTTGAGAAACCCTTAATCTGTACTCTTTCATATTGTGCCCGTCCTAAAAAAATTCTAACATTTCTGACAGTTTTAGGAACTCACAAGTCAACTATTCTTTCCACTTTATCCTAGTCTATATAAATTTCTTGATTAGATATGAATCTTCGTAGATAAATAAGTTTATCCCTAGTTATATTCTAGGAGAAGAAAGAAAAAGGAACTCTATAAGAAGACTCGGTTTCACTCAGCAAAGGGTGTAATTTTCGTCCCTTTAGGGATTTCGACATGGATGCAATTTTCATCCCTTCAACACAAAATCTAGAAATCCATCTCATCAAATTCTCCTTCAAGAATTGAAAACATTGGGAAATCCATTTCATCAAAATTTCCTTCAAGATTTGAAGATATTGTCCTAAATTTGTTTCATCAGAATCCTCTCGTCGGGTCATCCTCTTAGAAGAATTCGTCTTATCAAGTCATGAGATTTTTTCTCCGATTAAAATTCATGTATAAAAACATGCACACAAATTTGGAAGAATTATTTTCATAAATTATGAAGAATTAGTCTCCTTCGATCTTATGTCATGTCTAAAATCATACGTTAAAATTCGACGAAGAGACTTCATCCCTTCTCATGAGGCTCATCAAGTTCAACACGATCACCTTCAAGAATACATTTTCTACAAAGGGTTTCAAACTCTCTTCAAAATCAAAATGCTGATCCTTCAAGAATTCGTCTTCTACAAAGGGTTTGAATTTATCTTCAAAATCAAAATGCCTCCACCAAAATGCACCAAGTGTAGATTGCATCTGCCACATTTCGCTCAGAACAACAAGGCATGGAATTTGATCCCTACTGGGGGAGATAGATGCTTCCACGGTATCCACCGCAATGCCTCACCATTTGTTGAGCATATAATCACATTAGAAAAAAGATATTAGTGATGTTATAATAAATCATGACTTGAATGCGGAGAAAAAAAATTATTCCGTCACATCATAGACTTCTTGTGCTAAAACCCCACATAGAATTCATCTGCACTAAAAATTGTCTTCTTTTGTCACCAAAAATTACCTCATCTTTTGTCACCCAAATTCACATCACTATTGATCATTGGAGAGCAACAAATAAACAGCACACTAGAAGTGTTGATGAGAGGATTTGATCCCGCATGGGTGGGCTGAAAGATCTTGATGTTACCACAGTTTCCAAGAGCACCACCAATTCGTCGGACAAATTTATCTTCTAGAGAGATTCACCCTAGACATCATTCAGAATTCGTTCATGATGAACAAACTTACCATCAAAATATTATGCACCAAAATTCATCTAAAATGATGGCAAAACCAAAAGCCGAATGGTTAATCGAACTCATGTAGAGAGGATGGGACTTTCCATGCTATCTAAGAACTTGAATTCTTTATGACCTTCAAGCATCTCAAAGCAACATAAATTGTCTCTAGCAAAGATTGCGGACATCTTTGGATTTGCCCAAATACATCTTCAGCTTTGCACACAAGGAGAGTCCCTCATCCACGTGATTTGATGGTTATTTGCCCTTAGGATTAGATTCGTCTTCAATATTATTTGATAATTAGTGCCATCCTCGAAGAAGGGATCTTATTGATAATTTGCCATAGAGATCATTCCCAATTCCTCTTGGATTCGTCTGGCCTAAATTCGTATGTCTAGTCACTCACGCTCATACTTTTATGAACTCCTCTCCTTCGTAGATTTGTCCCAGTAGAATTGGCCCATTATATCCAAATCACCCCCAAGGCTATCTTCCAAAGCTGCGAGAATTTTTTAATAAGTTGACTATCACTAACAAATTTGGGCCCTCTTTCGAAAATGGCCAAATCTTCCACCATGTTTAACACTACAATAGATCGGCCCTATACTGACGTTTTTACCGAGGGAAATGAATGCATGCATTTTTGCCCCAACGTCGGTATAGGTGTCGATATGCACGTCGGAATTAAAGCGCCGGTATGGGCATCGGAATAATCGTGGGTATAAGCATCAATATAATCGTCGGTATATATTCTGATGGCATTACTAGGAGTACCATCGCTTATACCGATGACCATATGTGAATTTTTTTTTTTGGTAGAGTGTGTTGTCTTTTGCTACAACAACATTACGAAGATGTTGCTTAGCAAAAGACAATACACTCTGCCCAAAAAAAACCGAGTACATGTGATGTGTACTATAATGTCAACCGAAATATGATTTCATAAAACAGAATATTATTGGACATAAAAGAGATAATCAAAATGAACCATGAACCATGAACCATGTACAAAAAGAGTTATATATTTTATAAATGAAGCATGTACAAGAGTGTGGCAAACCAGTGTTATATATGAAGCTTTTACAAAATATGGCAAAGCATTGCATTTCCATATAAAAATCAAATACAAAATTTTGGCTAGCCACTACCATACACATGCAAAGAATGTTCCATATCAATAGTCCTGCAACAAAGAGCATTCATGAGATGAGATAAATTCACATAAAATTTACAAACAACAAGTAAAAAACAAGTTTATAAATTCATCACCTCATCGCAAATGTTCCCATGAAACGACCTCACCATGTCCCTCCAAGTCCTCCAATAGTGCAGTCAATCCATGAGGATATCCATAAGCCTCCTCCGTTCGTGTTGGAGGAGGACCCATTGCCAGCTCTTGCAACAAATATACAAAACATTAGAGGAACATACATGAGAAACTTAACACAAACAAATTCAATAAACCAAATGGTGCTTACAAACTCGTGATGCATTGTGTCATATCCGCAACAGCCCAAATGTGACGATCCAACCGTATCTAAATGTGTGGCTATGACATCTCGCTGCTGGCGATATTGGTCAGGAGTCTGCTGCTGCTCATCGCAAACCATATCTCACTCATCAGTATCTAACCATACAGGCTATGGTAAGCCTTCTCTGAAAGCATCAGGAGCCTCGGATCCTCGATTGGACATAACTCCACGTGCTGTGTGTAGAATCCACTCTGAACTGACAAGAGACAACCCATCCACTTGTCAGAACTCTTGATAATTCATCTCTGTGATATAATTCCTCCGATCTTTATCTTGTTCGCTCCATTTCAACATGATAGAGTGTCCAAACTATATGGAGCAAAGCTATTGTATATGTGCATGCATTGCTTTTCTGGCCGCATCTATCACCGGATATTATACACCTTGGAGTCATCATGGTCATGAGCACCCCAAGGTGTAAGTGGTGTACCATGTGGCGTACCTACATCTGAGGTACTCATCCTAGGAGTAGAAGTAGGCGACACAACGTCCATCACACTACCTCCACAACAGTCGCCTCCTCCAGACCTACCTATAGATCCACTCCTAGAACCTCCTGCTCCAAAGCGTGAGCTCGACCTATGAGACAGGCTAGCACTTGTATCGGGCTAAGGTGTCGAACACACATGTCTACTACTAGAGCCAGTAGGGTATGGCTGAAAAGCTAGTCGTGGTGGAGTCATAAAGCTAGAAGACATACCTCCAGGAGGAGTAGCACCACCTGCAGGAGTGACATCGACAGGAGTGAAAGCGATAGGAGTGACACCGATAGGAGTGACACCGGGAGGAGTGAGGTTGGCAAGAGTGAGACTGGCATGAGTGAGGCCAGGGGGAGTGCTACCACGAGCGATCCAATACTATGACATAGCCTCCATATACGCGGGAGGTACTTGAGAGATGAACTCTAAGAACTGCTCGTCTGTCATGGAATGTGGAGTGACTAGAGGACTGACTCCCTTCGTGCTCTGTAACAAAAGAACTCAAATAATTATCATATGATAATAAAGATAATATAGAGAAATGGTAGTGCACAAAAAAACCTTGCCAACAAAAAAAGAAAAATTAATACGTACGTGTTTGATTCAAAACTCCTCTATTCTAGCATCCTCTTGGAGATCCGATGCACGGAGAATATCTATCTCTATATTGACGACTTCTAAATCACCTCCTATGTTGGTTTCTTCCCAATCATCATCTATTGCTTCATCCTACATTTCGTCTTCTTCAATGACCTCTTCTTCTCGAACAATGATCTCTTCCTCCTCGACTACCGAATGAATCTCTAAGTCCACTACAGATGGACTTTCTTCTACATCTATGTTCTCACAAATTTTTCTACTATGTGCTAGGACTTGTAAAACAAATAGCCACTCTCGTTCTTTTGAATATGGTATAAAAACAACTTTTTCACAGTGTTTGGGAAGCACAAATGTATCTCTTTCATCCATCCATAGTTTTGTGGAGTCGACTTGAAGCAAACCGCTTTTATCCCGCCTCACTGTTGTGTTTCTTCCAGAGGTGACTACTTTGAACCATTTCACATAAAAAACAAAGTAATCAAACTTCCTAAAAGATAGTTTCAAGATATCTTGAATCACTCCACAATAATCTAGCTGGCGTTCTTGAGCATTATCATCTCTTGCACTCGCTCTACTTTTTTGCCAAAAGTTCACCATCACCCCGCTATCAAAAGTAGACCTATTTTTATGGATTCGTGCGATCCAAAAGTGTCGTCCATGAGATCATAGTGCATCATATTTAGTATACTCTCAATCACATCCCTTTGCGACTTCTTCTTCTTCTTCAGAGATATCTTTGCCCACTGCCTTTGCTTGTGAAACCGTTGTATCTAGCCATCTGCTTGTTGGAAAAGGTGGAAGAGATCAAAGACTTTCTAGAAGAGGCAGAAATCGAGAGGAACGATTCCTTGAAAACTAAGCTCTTTCCTTTGCGTTGGTCTCCTTGGCAAGCTCATACTTTTCTAACCACTTCTGCATAGCCTCAAAGTTAACTATGCAAAACTTCATTCCCTTCTCTCTGAAAGTTGCATCCATTTTTCTTTTCAACCCTTTACCTTGTGGTTCATCGCCTACAAGACGAACATCTTTATCATCGCTCCATAAGCGAGGTATTTCTGGATCCGACATACGTAGAAACTCAGTTATGAATACAAGGGACTCTTGTACGAGCCATCCCTCTACCATGCTACCCTTTGGATGTGGTCTCTGTTGAAAAAACCCTTTAAATGTCTTCATAAAGTGCTCTAAGAAGAACATCCATCAACTATGAATAGTTCCTGCTATTGCAACTTCATCTACCACATGAACCAATAAATGAAGCTGAATATTGAGAATACTAGTGGGAAAGTATTTCTCTACCATACAAACAACCTTGATAGCATTGAGTTTCATACTCTCTATGCTATCTCTGTTTATCTCTTTAGAAGAGATCCATCGTACTAAAGAACTAATGTTATAAATGGTTCTTTGTACATCCTCCCAAAGACAATCTTTTAAGGCTACAGGGATCACAAACTATAAAATCTTGTGCCAATCATGAGACTTGAGCCTTCCAAGATTTTTGTTTTGTGTGAAAGTAGTCTTTAGACACCTCATGCATCCAGTAGGTGTCCGAAACTCTCAAATTATTTTCCTCACTTGTTGCTCTTCCATCCTGCAAAGCACCCAAGGAGCTCTTGGTAACCACACTATTCCGTTGGCCTTAGTAATTTCCTACAACTCTCGCATACAACCTCGCTCTTTCAAGTCCTCCCTTTGTGATTTGCTTTCTTTCTTTCCGATGAAAGTCTTTTTTTTTTTTTTAATATAAAGGAAGTTCGGCAATAGCCTACTCTCCCGGACTTGAATTAAATTAAGAAACAAAGGTACAATAGAAGGGGACTAGTGCCCACGGGACCCCCCGAATCCCACAAAGCAGGGGAAGCTTGATTGAATCCTAGGTTGCACTACAGAGAAGGTTAATCACCCTCTCATCGCCCTCATGCGGGGCCCACTTGGGTTTGAGCTTGTTGTTGATCAAAAGGAGGACTTGATGGTGCCTGAAGGGGGGGGATTTCTTACTGTTAACGATCCTTTTGCCAAGGAGGAATAGTGATTTCTCAATCGACCACTCCCTGGGGGGATCGCCGAAGTTGAGAGCACACCTCTCCCGCCATATTTTCCACAGGACTTCCCCTCTGATGGCGTTCCAGAGTGTCGCAGAGCAGCCGATCGCTTCTCCCAAAAGGACTTGTTTCCAACTAAGCTGTTTTTGAAATCTGATTTTCATTCCAACCGTCTGCCAGATTCTGTCGGAGTTGGGGCAAGTAAGGAAGATGTGTGGGACATCTTCGATAGCACGGTGGCAGCGTTTGCACCAAGGAGGGATCCCACAAAGTTTGCTAGCCTTATGGTTGGTCCAAATTCCTCGATGAAGAATTTGCCATAAGAGGACAGACTTCTTAATCTCTATTAGGGGGTGCCAGATACCCATGAATTTCATGTCCCACCGAAGCCGCGTCCAAGACAGGCACCACTTCTTGTTGAGGCTGATTTGGAGGTCAGCCGTTTCTTTGATGTTCGGGATTTTGAGTAGGCTGTTTCCATTTTGCCATTTGAGACCAAGCGAGTTTGGTGTGTCGTGTCCCATGAGAAGGCGAGTCTTGTGACGATCCCAAGCGAGGCATCTGCTTTGCAAAGTGTTCCATTCTTCGTAGGAGGTGTTTATGCGAGGGTCAATATCCTCGAAGTTGATCCAGCTGTTGGTGTCCTGTTTCCAGAGGTGTTTCCATTTTTTGAATCCTTTGTTCCATAACTTCTTGGCATTTTGAATGTTCCACGACTCCACACTCCTGATGCCATGTATCGGAAACCAGATAGAGTCGTTTTGTCTGATTCCGGCCGCTCACTTCCAGTCCTCACTAATTCTTGTGAAGCTTTTGAATTTATTCCAGCCCTTCCAAAGGGAGCACACGAGATTGGAGCCTTTCGGGAAGACGGGGATCGGGGAGAATAGCAGGGTCATGATGTCAAGGTTCTTCCAGTTCGGGAACCCCATGAGGGCCAGCTCATTCTTGTTTCTGAAGATCAGCTTGGCCCACGAGGCCTCCCTATTGCACCAAGCCTTAATCATCCATTTGGCTGCCAGTTTGTTAGCCATACACCCGATGTCCAGGATACCAAGCCCCCCACTATCTCTAGGGCTAGTGCAGATGGTCCATTTGATTTTGGGCACCCCCCTTCTGTTATGATCGCCCGTCCAAAGAAAGTTTCTACAGATACTATTCAGTTTGAACAGGCCTTGCTCATTCGGTCTCCAACAAGAAAGGAAATAGATGGTAGAAGAGAGGAGGAACGTGTTGATAACCATCGCACGTCCAGCGAGATTGATTTGCATACCTCTCCAATAGTTAAGCTTGTTTTCGAGTTTGGCCAGCACCCAGTTCCATCGCTGCTCCATAGAGACGCCAAACCCCAAAGGGATTCCGAGAAGTCGAAAGATTTGGCCCTGCGGAATGATTTGACAGCCATGATCAATGAAAAGGCCAGGATGATGTCCCACAATAGCCCTAAAGGCGGTCTTAGAGTGGTTGATTTTGGATCCAGAGGCATCACAAAAGGTAGCAAGACACCTCCAGAAAGTCTCCAGGCTGGTATTATCATTGTGAACGAAAGCGTTCATATCATCGGCAAAAAGTCTCATGATGATTTGACTGTGGGCGTGAGGCAGCCGGAGGCCTTTGATATTTCCAGCCTCCACATGATGTGCCACAAGTCTACTCAAACCCTCAGTGGCGATGGCAAAAAGAAGGGGGGCCAGAGGGCACCCTTGTCTAATAGATCTTTTAAGATGGATCGCCTTCGAAAGTTTGCCGTTAACGTTAATTTGGGTCGTTGCGTTTCCGAGAAGGGTCGCGATCATCTTGGTGAATTTCTGACTACATCCGAGATCTTGGAGCGACTGCAGAATATAGTCCCATTCTAGCCTGTCGTAGGCTTTGTCAAAGTCGATCTTGAGGAAAACCACGTCTTGATTAGACTCATTTGCAAATTGAATACCTTCCCAAATATCCATAATGGTTTCCAGGATAGACCTGCCTTTGATGAAACCTTTTTGGTCCTCACTAAGCCAAGATCTCAGGTGGCATGAGAGTCTGTTGGCGATGACTTTGGCGATGATCTTGTATCTTGTTTGTAGCATCGTAATAGGCCGCCAGTTCTCGATTCTGTTCTTTTCCCCCTTCTTGTGTATCAACTTGATAATTCCATTATTTAGACAAGAGGGAAGAGCACCAAACTTTAGCGCTTCTTGCCAAACCATCCGAAGAGGGGTGGCAACCACCAGCTTGAAGGATTTAAAGAACTCGTTAGTGAGTCCGTCGGGTCCCGGGCTTTTACCGAGAGGGAGGGCATCAATGACTTCAATGATTTCTGAATCAGAGATAGGGGCATGAAGCAGGGAGTGGAGGTTGGGTGGTATTCTCCGGGGGGAAACCCTAGAAATGGCAGCCATACAGTCCCTTCTATGGTGGGAGAGGGGGTTCGAGGTTCCCAGGAGTCTCGTGAAGTGCCCTTCGATGATGCCAAAATTATCTTCTTCCGAATTGCATACATTGCCATGTGGATCTAGCAGTAGGGGGATCGATTCTCTGTTGTGTTTCCTTTTAAGGATACGGCACATCTCTTTGGTGGGTTTGTCGGCTTTGCCAGCCCACCACTCCTTGAAGAAGATTTGTAAGTTTTTCCTTTGAATTTCTTCCTCGTATCTCAACACTGCTCTGATTTTTCGGAGACCTTTCTGGGCTTGTGGTTTTCCTTTGTTCACTTCCTCCTCGAGCCGCCAGAGTCTGTGGTAAAGAGCTTCCCTGCGAGCCCGCCGCACAGTCTCGAGCATCTTCTTAGTTCTGATCATGATCTTACGAGACTTGTCGACCGCACTTCTCCAGCACTTGGCAGGGGCCAAGCCAGAGGCGAACGCCACCTTCCACACATCGGCAATCTCTTGATGGACGGAGGGGAGAGAGAAGGTGGTTGCGTTGGCATGGAACCACGGAGCCTTGCGGATCTTGTTGGAAGGTTGAAAAGTGATAACGATCGGGTAGTGATCAGAGATAGTGAGGTCAGTGCGTTGTGTGATGGCAGGGTGGCCCCACTGATGAGTAAAACTCTGAGAGATGTAGCATCTATCTAGTCTAGCTTTCCTCAGGTCCTCGCCCGCTTGGAGATTCGACCAAGAAAAGCCACTCGAGTCTTTGAGTTCAACCAAATCCAAGTGGAGTTTGGTCATGTCCCATGTTTCTTTCTCCCGACTGTCGATGACCCTGCCCTTGCCCATCCATCTGTCCATAGGGTCCTCCACCATGTTGAAGTCTCCACATATAAGCACGTTGTGAGGAAGCGAGTCTAAGGAAGCCCATGTGTTCAGTCTCTCCAAATCACTGTTAGGGGCGTACAAAGAAACAATAGTAGCACAAAGAGGAGCACCAAAAGAAACGGCAATCCAACGGTGACTTACATCTTCAATGGAGTTCTCGAGCTTTTCTAACCAGAGTTGTTTAACACCGATAACCGTTCCTCCAGACCCCCACTGGTGCTTCGTTGAGATCCACACATGGGCCGAGGAGACCTGTCTGAGCCGCTTCTGGAGGTCTTCTCCGTCAATTTTAATCTCTTGAATACATATAAAGTCTGGGTTTAAGCTAATGTCGCGAAGCCATTGACCAATAATGGTCGCTCTTGAGGGATCGGTTAGCCCTCTAGCATTTAACGAAATGATGATCATTGTCGTAGTAATCCCTCTTTGCGGGAGGGAGCTTTGTCCTTTCTTTTCTTGGGTTCATCTTTCTTTTTCGCTCGGATCGGATCCCGAGTTAGCAGTAGGTTCTTGTGGGGGCTTTTCCACGGTAACTCCATAGGTTTTTTTCCTTTGCGGGATGCCTCCTGCTGGGAAGAAAAGGACACCGTTTTCAGCTCCGTTTCCGGAATAGTCGATCCGATGATGGAGCTTTCACTATCCATGTTATCTTCGTTGCTGGTAGTAAAGCCGTCTTCTTTGCTTGTAGTGTAACCCTCCTGCAAGGTTTCTTTACTGTCAGGGATCTCCAGGCCTTTGACATCGGTGTCCTCCTCAAGTTGGATCCCACCTGGGTAGTCAAACTCATTGATTTCCTTTTCCAGATTGCAATACAAGTTGCTGGAGGGGGAAACAGACTTGTTGTTTCGCTCAGAGGTTGCCCTAGGGCTTCTTTTCCTTCTTCTTCTGACTTCGATGAACCCGTCTGCATCAGCTTCTGGATTACGGGGACCCTTGAATTCCTCTTCTTTCGTCGAGTGATTCAATGCTCCATTGCTGTCTTGAGCATTTTTGGGGGCTTCTTGATTTGGCTTGCTTTTTGGTCTCAAAGGGCAATCTTTGATCCTGTGCCCTTGTTGGCCACAGCGAAAGCATGCGTTGGGAAGGTTTTTGTAGCTGATGTCTTGCTCCCATACATCCCCTTCGCCCAAGTCCAGTTTGATCTTCGATGGGAGTGGCATACTGAGGTCAGCCTCGACACAGATTTGAGGGTGCCACCGGGCGTTGAACGAGTGTCTTGCTCCTTCATAAATGAGACCACCAATGTCCTCGCGCGAGGCCAACGGCTTGCCGATAGGAGAAACAATGTCCCATACGAAGTTGTACAAGAAGTATGGCAGGTTAGGGAGCTCAACCCAGAGGGGGTACCGAAGCGATTTCGATTTGTCGGGAGTAAAATCAGGGGACCATCTGAATAGGCACAGGGTCGCCCGGCCGAGTTGCCAAGTTCCGACACTAAGGGCTCGAAACGCCATATCTTCATTTTCAAAGACTAGCAGCAGGTGGCTCGCCGGTAAGAACTGACACTTACAAACAACTAGCCCGCGGGGGAACCACTCGTTGCGAAGCCACTGACGCACAGTTTCGAGTGGGGGCTTAGGGCCGAACATTTGGCCGACGAGGCAAACTTTCTTGAGCTCCTCCTGAGTTGACAAAATTGCGGATCTATTGAGGGAGACCAAGGGGGGTTCAGCACTCTCGAGGGTCCCTTGGGCGGCACAAGAGCCCCCCTCCAACAAAGAGGCCAGGTTAGCGGTCTCCCCGGGAGGAGGGGCCAGATTGCTTCTCACAAGAGAGGGGGACGCCAAATCCATCGGACCCCTTTTTTCAATCCTTTTCATTAAGCATTTAATTCTGGAGGCTGGACGACAACGGCTAGAGCTTAACAAAAGGAGCCGGGGCGAACGGAAAGCTTCAGAGAAACTCAAAGTGACGCCAAGTACTGAAAAGATACGTGGCATAAAAGAAGCCGCCGGCTGAGGAGATAGTCGATCGCTTTTCAAAAAGGAAAACCGTTGATCCTGGAAGGAAGCCATCAATCGGGGAAAACCATCAATCGGGGAAAACCGTCGATCATGAAACCATCAATCGGGTAGTAGAAAACCATCAATCGGCTAAACCACGGAGCAAGGCATCAATCGCGGGGAGCCAGTCGATCGTGGAGCGTCAATCGTCACACGTGGAGAAGTTGTCAATCGCGGGGAGCGCGCGTCAATCGTGGAGAGTCAATCGCGTCAATCGTGGAGCGAGTCTGTCGATCGTCGGCAGCAAATGGTCGTGGAGTGTCCGTCGTGGAGCGCGCGTCAATCGCGGAGTGATAACAGCACGCAGCGACATAGCGCAGCGACCTTCTGCTTCAACCTCCCATAGGTTCACAGCATAGCGCAGCGACCTTCTGCTTCAACCTCCCATAGGTTCATAGCTTCAACCTTCTGTCAATCGCGGGGAGCGCGCGTCAATCGTGGAGAGTCAATCGCGTCAATATTGCATGTTAATTGTTGGATGGATTACGATGAAAGTCTTCCAAAGAATCTCTCCCACATTCTTAAAAATATGCATCAAGTCTACCAAATGATTGATCAATAATTCACTCCAATAAGGGAGTTTCTAGCACGGAGTAGTTCTCTCTCTCTCTCTCACTCTCTCTCTCTCTTTGTAGCCCCGTGCACTCTTGCTCCCTCTCTCTCTCTCTCTCCCTCCCTCTCTCTCTCTCTCTCTCTCTCTCTCTCTCTCTCTCTCTCCCCCCATAGCCCCGTGCAATCTCGCTCCCCCTCTCTCTCTCTCTCTCTTTATGCAGCCCCACGTAGTCTCTCGCCCCCAGCCCTGCCACCCCCTCCTACTCTTGCCTGCATAAATCATATGTCTTTTATTACTTCATGTAGCACGGAGTAGTTCTCTCTCTCTCTCTCTCTCTCTCTCTCTCTCTCTCTCTCCCCCTCCCTCCCTCCCTCTCTCCCTCTCTCTCTCTCTCTCACCGCATCCCCATGTAGTCCTGCTCCCCCTCTCTCTCTCTCTCTCTCTCTCTCTCTCTCTCCAGGCCCATGCAGTCTCTCTCTCCCAGCCCTACCACCCCCTCCTACTCCCGCTTGTAGCCCCCCTAGCCCACCCTCCCATGCCCCCTCTCTCCCCCACCTGGAGCCTCTAAAGCCTTCGCCCACTCACAACCCCCTTCTCCCCCTCCTATACCCAATTGTAGCCCCCGTAGCCCTCCCTCCCCTGTAACCCACCCTCTTGTGCTCCCTCTCTCCCCCACCAGCAACCCCTGCAGCCCCTGCCTCCCCGTCCTATACCCACGTGTAGCCCCTACACGCCCACAGCCCTGCGTCCCCATCCAAAATTCATCAAAATCTAGCGGATTATATCATGAGCCCTTTGAAAGAACGTGTGGGCATCCTCTGAATAGGTAGAGACCAACATTCACCTCTATCTCTTTGTATGTGTATCACGGCATAATTTCTCTCTCTCTCTCTGTCTCTCTCTCTCTCTCTGTCTCTCTCTCTCTTTCTCCCTCCACTCAACCCACCCCCAACTCCACCCAACCTCCACTCCACCCACCCCCAACTCCACCCACCCCAATACCACCCAACCCCAACTCCACCCACCCCCAACTCCACCCACCCTCAACTCCATCCACCTCCACCCCACACAACCCCAACTCCACCTTCCCTCCACTCCACCCTCCCCCAACTCCACCCACCCTCCGCTCCACCCACCCTCCATTCCACACACCCTCAACTCCACCCACCCTCCACCCATCCTCCACCCACCGTCAACTCCACCCACCCTCCACCCCACCCACCCTCATCTCCACCCTCTCTCCACTCCACCTTCCCTCAACTCCACCCACCCTCCACTCCACCCATCCTCAACTCCACTCACCCTCCACTCCACCTACCCTCAACTCCATCCACCCTCCACTCCACCCTCTCCCAGCTCCACCCACCCTCAACTTCACTCCACTCATAGCAACCCCAACTCCACCCTCCCTCCACTACACCCATCCTCAGCTCCACCCACCCTCCACTCCACCCTCCTCCAACTCCATCCACCCTCCACTCCACCCATCCTGAACTCCACCCACCCTCAATTCCAACCACCCTCCACTCCACCCACCCTCCACTCCACCCACCCTCAACTCCACGCACCCTCCACCCACTCTCAACTCCATCCACCCTCCACCCCAACCACCCTCAACTCCACCCTCCCTCCACTCCACACTCCCCCAATTCCACCCACCTTCAACTCCACTCCACCCTCTCCCAACTCCACCCACCCTCAACTCCACTCCACCCATGGCATCCCCAACTCCACTCTGCCCATGGCATCCCCAACTCCACCCTCCCTCTACTCCACCCTCCCTCCACTCCACCCTCCCCAACTCCACCCACCCTCCACTCCACCCACCCTCAACTCCAACCACCCTCCACTTCACCTACCCTCAACTCCACCCACCCTCCACTCCACCCACCCTCAACTCCACCCACCCTTAACTCCACCCACCCTCGACTCCACACACCCTCCACTCCACCCACCCTCAACTCCACTCTACCCACGACAACCCCATCTCGACCCACCCTCAACTCCACTCCACCCACCCTCCACTCCACCCACCCTCAAATCCACCCACCCTCAACTCTACCCACCCTCCACTCCGCTCCACACATGGCACCCCCAACTCCACCCACCCTCCACTCCACCCACCCTCAACTCCACCCACTCACCCTCCACTCCACCCACGCTCATCTCGACCCACCCTCCACTCCACCTACCCTCAACTCCACCCACAAGACCCACCACCTCCCACACCTCCCATCACCCACACCACCTCCCACCACTCCCCACACCACCCACCACCTCCCACCACTTCCCTTACCACCCACACCACCACCTCTCACCACTCAATTTGTAAGATAGGCAAAAATTGATGTTGGAGTTTCTGTGACATCAAAAGATGATTTCTTTTGTGAGCAGATGGTCAAAATCTACTACAAGAATTCTTTGAATTATGTGAAGGATGAGATTCTGAGGGTCATTAGAATATCGTGGGTGGCACATAATGAGGATCCTACAATCTTTGCTTAGGAGCTCCTAAATGAACCAAGATGTCCAATCCAAGTGATTTGATCTCAGCTTACATTTGAAAGTGACAGCAAAAGTGTAAGAGGATAAATGATTGTTGCCGCTAACCATTCGTGAGGAGTGCTTATTTTTTAGGATCTAATTCAAAACTAGTCGCCAGTACCATATTTGATCTACCCCTCCAATTTTGGGGCATTCAATCCGTGCATATTCAGTGGATGTGAGAAATAAGCAAGGCCCCCTTGGCATATTGGAGCCTATAAAAGCAGTGGACTATTACTCATTGGGGGCTTATCTCCGGCATCTCTTTTGGTCCTCTCTTTGTACTCTATGGCTACAAGCCTATTGTAGGAAGAAACTCTGTGATGAGGATACAGAGCGTGGGCTTCCCACTGGAGGGCTAATAGAACTATAGTGTGAAGAAGTGGATTGGTTTTGTCATTCAATGTGAGTGAGTGGTATTTCCGTGCTCTTTCCATAGAGCAAGTCTTCATGTCTTTGTAGTGGCCAGTGCAAGCCTTCATCTAGTTGTGTTTGGTGTATTGGATGGATCTCATGTACTGATTTTGTGTAGTTCTAGAATGGCATGTTAGCCCAGAGCATTTCTTCTGCCTATATTGGAATCATCTATTTCAACTAAGGAGTGGTTTCCTCCTTCACTATGTTCATTTTTCATTAATCTTCTATCTGAGTATCTACAATATTGTGTATCTATTGTGAACGTGCGTGCTCACAGAAATGTTAAAGGGTATACTTCCCTAAGGAGAACCTCCCTTGAGTAGGTGAAGTAATGGAAGTGCATATTGCTTGTTCTTGTTAAAAGTGGGTACCGCAGTACCTCCTCTATAGTTTGGCATGCCCGATGCGACACTTGCATTTCTGTGAGAGGCTCTGAGCATAGTAAATAAACCTTTTCCCATTATTTTTTCCCTATTGCATCTTGCAAGTAGGTACATGACCCATACTAGAGCAGATAAGGAGCCTCTTTGTGTATAGAGGAGCCTTAAAAAATCAGCTTTACCTTTGAATAGTGAACCTAGATCCCCTCTACCCCCTTTGAATTTAACTATTGATTTGGGTGGCACACCGCTGTCAAAGGAAAAGTTTCTCCTCAAATACGTCAAAGGAAACACCACTGCCAATGGAGGATCTCTCTTACTTACTCTCTAGACTCAATATCAAGTTCCCTACCTTTAAGCGACAAGCTTATGAGGATTGTATCGCGGCATTTCCCTCCCTATCTCTTTTCTCTCTCTTCTCTCTCTCTCTTTTCCCCACCATCCCCCGGCCCCCACCGTCACCTCGACCCCCTCCAACCCCACCGTCCCCTCCTCTTTCCTCCACCACCCCCGCGGCCCCCACCATCACCACGACCCCCTCCAACTCCACTGTCCCCTCCTTTTCCCCCACCACCCCCGCAGCCACCACCATCACCACGACCCCCTCCAACTCCAACGTCCCCTCCTTTTCCCACACCACCCCATGGCCCTCCACCACTCCACACCACCCCACGGCCCTCCACCACTCCACACCACTCCACGACCCCCCACACAACTCCACACCACCCCACAACCCTCCACCACTCCACACCACTCCACAACCCTCCACCACTCCACACCACCCCACAGCCCTCCACCACTCCACACCACCCCACGGCCCTCCACCACTCCACACCACCCCACGGCCCTCCACCACTCCACCCCACCCCACGGCCCTCCACCACTCCACACCACCCCATGGCCCTCCACCACTCCACACCACCCCACGGCCCTCCACCACTCCACGACCCCCCACACAACTCCACACCACCCCACAACCCTCCACCACTCCATGACCCCCCACACAACTCCACACCACCCCACAGCCCTCCACCACTCCACACCACCCCACAGCCCTCCACCACTCCACACCACCCCACAGCCCTCCACCATCCCACACCACCCCACAGCCCTCCACCACTCCACACCACCCCACGGCCCTCCACCACTCCACACCACCCCACAACCCTCCACCACTCCACGACCCCCCACACCACTCCACGACCCCCCACACAACTCCACACAACTCCACACCACCCCACAACCATCCACCACTCCACACCACCCCACGGCCCTCCACCACTCCACACCATCCCACACCCCTCCACCACTCCACACCACCCGACAGCCCTCCACCACCCCACGGCCCTCCACCACTCCACACCATCCCACAGCCCTCCACCACTCCACACCACCCCATAGCCCTCCACCACTCCACACCACCCCACGGCCCTCCACCACTCCACACCACTCCCCCTTGAGTAGGCGACGTACTGGATGTGTTTAACCTTTATTCTCTACTTTTGATAAAAGTGGATACCCCAGTACCTCCTCTACAGTTTGGCACGCCCGGTGGGACCTTTGCATTTCTGTGAGAGGTATTTTTGCCCTATTACATTTGCAAGTAGGTACATGACCCATACACGGGCAGATAAGGAGTCTCTTCGTGTTCGGAGGAGCCTTAACAAGTTAGCCATAACCACGAGTAGTGAGTCTACGTCCCCTCTGCCCTCCCTAAATTTATCAATTGATTTGGGTGCGACACCATTGTCGAAAGAGGGGTATAGGAGAACTCTAGACTTCTCCTCAGATACGTCCGAAGAAACACCAGTACAAATGGAGGATCTCTCTCATTTACTCTCCAGATTAAATATCAAATTCCCTACCTTCAAGGGACAAGCCTATGAGGATGCTGACGATCATGTGAGAAGATTCATCTCTTTATGCCGTGGATGAGGTTTGCAAAATAGAGAGGATGCAATGCTGGCACTCTTTCCATCCACATTGGAGGGTCTTGCAGATAAATGGTATAGTCAATATGCAGATGGCCATTTCACTACATGGGAGGCTTTGAAGGCGCCGTTCTCACAGACATTCCGACCAAGTGATTCCTCGGAAAGAGCTCTAGATCAACTAGAGAATTTGAAGCTAAGACCAGGTGAATCCTTTCATGAACTTCACACTAGAACAAAAGCACTTGTTGCACGTCTGCCACATGCTCGAGGTGACTTTTTGGTTAAAAAGTGGATCGAAAAGGCTCTGCCTAGGTCATCTCAGCAGAAGCTTCGTGAATCTCTTAGATTGGATGCGACCCTCAATGATTTTGTTGCAGCGGCATCACACATTGAAGAAGCAAGGCAACATTTTGAAGGGGATACACAACAAAAGTATGCTGCAGATCTGGATCCTATTGAGCAACTAAGGAGGGAACTGGAAGCATTGAAGATGCAACAAAATCAACAAGAAGAGAAGGTCTTGCCACCACTGCGTCGCACTGATGATGAAGTAGCTCAACTTCGCCGAGAGTTAGAAGATTTGAAGACCACTCAGGATATAAGGAGACAAATTTGGTGTACAATCTGTAACAACAATGGACATTCCAATGCTAATTGCCCTATTAAGGTAAGCTGTCAATTTTGTGGAAAAGATGGTCATGAAGCGAGAGATTGCTATTACCTCAAGGGTACACAGCAGAGAGGTAACCCTCAAACTTTGGATTCATACTATGCTAGTACTTCAAATACATCTAATAGAGAGGAGAATACGCCTGCAAAGCCTAGATATAATAGACCCTTGATGTGCTATCGTTGTGGTGAATATGGCCACATGCAAAATAGGTGTTCCCTCCCAGAAGATGCACCTCCTTGTCAACATTGTCCAGAGGCCAAGGATCATTATACCAAAGATTGCCCAAGAGGTCGTCCTGCTCCAATTCATATGATTGCAGTCTCTCCACATGAAGAAGGAAAAACCACTCAGACTTATGCTGTTTCATCCTCTGCAATGTCCATGATGACTAGAGCTAGGCAAGCAGCTGCAACCCAGAGAGATGAACAACAAGGATTTCAGGATAAAGAGGAAGAAAAGGAGTCTGGATGGAAGGACCAAGCACAAATTGAAGGAGCTTATAATAAGATGACTACTTCTCTAAAGGGCCAACCAACAAGTCTGCAAGAAAACACCTAGGAGGTAAACATTGAACAGATCTTGAACGGTATTCATCAAAAGGTTAGTCTATATGAACTTATAAGGATGGATTCAAAAATAAGAAGTGACTTACTAAAGATTATACACTCTGCTCACTTGGTCCAATCACCTAGTATAGATGGTTTCATGGTTGATTTTCCCCCTGCACCCTTAGCAGACTACCAAAGCTCAAGATTATCTGTTTGTATAAAGGATGAAGCTCTCACAGGTGTGATCATAGGTGGAGGCTCTTGTATCAATTTAATGCCAGATTTTACAATGAAGAAGCTGAAATTGAACCCCACCAAGTTGGCACCATTCACGGTTACATTGGCAGATCAACATCGGGTTGCGCCACTGGGCATTATTGAGAAGGTACTGATGGTAGTACAGGGCTGCCATTTTGTTCTAGATTTTGTTGTTATTGCACTTCCACAGGAGACTTCTTACCCTCTACTCCTGGGGAGACCTTGGCTGAGACAAGCAAAAGCTTTGCAAGATTGGGGAAAGAATAAACTATGGATTTCAACAAATACCAATAGCCAACTGCAACTACATTTGGAAGAAGGATTCGACTCAGGAAAAACTACTGGATATATTGTGGACACTCAGGTAATGCCCTCTCTACCCCAAGAAGAGGATACATTGTTAAATTGGATGATGGGAAGTGCAGAGTGTTGCATAGTGGAGATTAATGAAATTGAGGAAGAAGTTGCACATAAGGTAATTACAGGAAAGGGCAATGAAGACCACAAGGTGTTGGAGAATGAGCAATTGCAGGAAAGCACAAGCCTTGAGGAAGCAACCCAGATAAAAGTATCAGAGGTAGAATATTTTGAACCTAAGGGCAGAGAAGATCTTCCTTTCTCAGATATACCTCATGGATGGATGGAAGAACATGTTGCAGAATATAAATTAAACTCCACTCCTGCATATAGTGGAGATGATTTATCAAACAAGGCCAGTCCTGAAACATTGGTTCAAGAAGTAAATTTAGGGGATGAAGAGAACCCTCAAGTAGTCCATTTGGCATCCTGGTTGTGGCATTATCCTAATTTACTACAGAAGGTAACTTCTTTGCTCTTTACTTACAAAAGTGTCTTCGCATGGTCCTACAAAGATCTAACAGGAATACCAGAAGAGCTTGGATTACATTGGATACCCTTGGTTGAGGGAGCTGCACCTGTAAGAAGTAGGCCATATCGACTCAATCCGAAGTATGCAGAGGCGATAAAAGCAGAGATTACAAAACTAGAAGAAGCAGGTATAATTGTGCCAGTAGAACATTCCAGGTGGCTTTCTTCTATGGTTATTGTGCCGAAGAAAAATAGTGGAAAAATAAGGGTATGTGTTGATTTCCGTGCTTTGAATAAAGTGACTATTCAAGATGGATTTCCTCAGCCCTTCACAGAGCAAGTACTTGAAGAGGTAGCTGGTCACACTTTGTATAGTTTCTTGGATGGTTTTAGTGGCTACAATCAGATAGTGATCCATCCTGATGATAGGGACAAAACAGCCTTTGTCACTCCCTGGGGCACTTATGTCTATACTCGAATGGCTTTTGGTTTGAAGAATGCACCGGCTTCATTTAATAGAACGATGTATCTGATATTGGGCAAATGGTTAACAACCTTTCTACGCATTTTCATGGATGACTTTTCAGTATTTTCAGGTACAGATAGAAGGGCACCAGTTCAAGATTTCCATGACCATTTGGAAAATCTAAAAGAAATTTTTGAGCAATGTCTCAAAACAGGTTTGAAATTGAATCCTGATAAATGTCACTTTTTGGTCACTAAGGGCACTCTTCTTGGTCACATAGTATCTGCTGAAGGCATAACTGTTGACCCTGCAAAGGTTACAGCTATTCTTTCCATGCCAATTCCACAAAGCCCAAAGGAAGTGCAAAGTTTCTTGGGCCATGCAGGGTATCACAGAAGATTCATTAGGATGTATTTGGAAATTGCTAAGCCCTTGTCAAGGCTTACCAGCAAAAAGATCCCTTTCTCATGGAGTGCTGAAGCTGACAAAGCATTTTGTGAACTAAAGTTGAGGCTATGTACTGCTCCACTTTTAAGTGTTCCTAATTGGTCATTGGAATTTCATGTGCATACAGATGCTAGTCTTCATGCTATTGGTGCAGTTCTAGCTCAACCATCATCTCACAAAGTGGATAGACCTATCTCTTATGCAAGCAGACTACTCAACCAAGCTGAAAGAAATTACAGTTGAACGGAAAGAGAAGGTTTGGCTATCGTATTTGCTCTTCAGAAGTTCCGACATTATCTCCTTGGTGTACATTTCATTGTTATTTCTGATCATCAGCCCTTGAAGTATTTGATAAACAAGCCTAGAGTAGCTGGAAGGATTTGGAGATGGTTACTCCTATTTCAAGAATTTAATTTTGATATTCATATTAAGCCAGGAAAAGAGCACTACATGGCAGATCAAGTGTCCAGGTCGGCAATGAGCGAAAAGGCAACAGGTATTAATGATGAATTGGTGGATAGCAATCTTTTTCTAGTAGCAATCCGGACTGGTTGGTATGATGAAATTCTCCATGTTCTGACTACTGGAATGATCCCATAACACTTGACACCTGTAGAAAAGAGAAGATTGCTCTTGAAAACCAAAGCATATTCTCTTATAAATGGAAATTTATAGAAATACTGTCAAGATGATATATTGAGAAGGTGTGTCTATCCAGAGGAGGTAAATCTTCTGCTAGAGGCTGCACACAATGAAGGACATCTAAAGGGGGAAGAATTGGCTCATAGAATCATCCACAAAGGTTTATGGTGGCCTCATATTTTCAAGGATGCAATCAAGTTTTCTAAAGAATGCCACATCTGCCAGAGGTGTGCTCCCGCGCCAACCAGATTGAATTGTGTGTCTATCCACAGGAGGTAAATCTTCTGCTAGAGGCTGCACACAATGAAGGACATCTAAAGGGGGAAGAATTGGCTCATAGAATCATCCACAAAGGTTTATGGTGGCCTCATATTTTCAAGGATGCAATCAAGTTTTCTAAAGAATGCCACATCTGCCAGAGGTGTGCTCCCGCGCCAACCATTGGTCATATCTACAGGATGGCTCCCATTTGAACGATGGGGTCTTGATTTCATAGGACCAATTAGTCCAACTGGTCAACCTGGAGGAAAAAAGTATATTTTGATGGCCACATGCTATGCCACTAAATGGATAGAGGCTAAAGCTACTGTGGACTGCACGACTTTAACAGTGGCTAAATTTGTGTATAAACGTATTTTCTCAAGATTTGGTTGCCCACTGGAAATAACTAGTGATAGGGGCACACATTTTGTAAATCAATTGCTCCAGTTTATATTTGACAGGTACAAAATCTTCCATAAAAAATCTTGTGCCTACTACCCAAGGGCAAATGGCCAAGCAGAAAGCTCCAATAAGATTTTGATTGGATTGCTTCGCAAATTATCTTTCGATCATCAAAGCTCCTGGCCACTAGCACTGATCAATGCAATCTGGATATTTGGAGGATCATTTCTTAACCAAACCCTACAGTGTTATATATCGTTGGAAAGCTCTCGACGAGTACTTTCCAATGATGCAGTAATAACTTTGAAATCTTGGATCAATTTTTTACCACACCCCAAAAACCCCCACAACTCCCCATAACTCACCCCTATTCCCACCCAACACACAAACCCCACAAACCCCACACAACTCCACACAACTCCACACCCCTCCATGACCCTCCACAAACCCCATAATCTCTCTCAACTCCCCACAACTCACCTCCCATACCGCCCACTTAATATGAAGGATCAAAAGCTACTACAAAAATTAGGTGAAGGATGTGCTTCTCAGGGTCATTCAAACATCACGGGCGGCACAAAATGAGGATCTCAGCTTGCATTCAAAAGTGACAGTAAAGGTGTAAGTGGTAAAAGTAAACGTGGAGAAATGAGTGTTGCCACGAACCATTCATGACGATTGCCTATTTTTGAGGATCCAATTCAAGACTGGTGGCATATTTGATTTACCCCTCCAATCTTGGGCAATCAATCGGCGCATGATCAGTGGACGTGAGGAATCGGCAAGGCCCTCTTGGCCTATTGGAGTCTATAAAAAAAATGGATTTATGCTCATTTGGGGGTACAATTTTAGAGATACATTGGTTCAGCTACGCGTACGTGCACAAGACCTCTCTTGCACCTTGTGGTTTCAAGCCTATTGTAGGAGCTACTCTGTAGTGTAGATACAGAGGGTAGGCTTCTCAGTGGAGGGCTATGAGCACTATAGTGTAAGAGAGTGGCTTGGATTTTTCTTTTCTGTGAGTCAGTGTTGCTGTTAAGCTCTATTCAATTGAGAAATTCTTTGCCATTTGTATTGTTCTGGGTTAATCTGCATATAATTGGCCCCTTAAGCTGATGGGAAGACTCTGTTGCATTGAGGTTATTTACTTTTAGGGTGGCATGTTAGCCCTAAGCTTGCACAATTGAGCATCACTCTGCCCAACCTTGTAATCATCTGATTCGAATCAAGAAGTATATGGTCTTCTGTAGTCGTTTGTTGATTAATATTTCTAGAGTATGTACAATTCTTCTGTCTGCTCACAGAAATGTTAAAGGGTATATTTCCCTAAAGAGAACCCCCTTGAGTAGGCGACGTACTGGATGTGTTTAACCTTTATTCTCTACTTTTGATAAAAGTGGATACCCCAGTACCTCCTCTACAAGGATGCTGATGATCATGTGAGGAGATTCATCTCCCTATTCCGTGGACGAGCCTTGCAATGCTAGTACTCTTCCCATCCACATTGGAAGGCCTTGCGGACAAATGATATAGTCAATATGCAGATGGACATTTTGCTACATGGGAAGCTCTGAAGATGGAATTCTCACAAACATTTCGACCAAGTGACTCCTCAAAAAGAGCTCTAGATGAGCTAGAGAACCTAAGTCTAAGATCAAGTGAATCCTTTCACGAACTTCACACTAGGAAAAAAGCACTTGTTGCACGTCTTCCACATGCTCTAGGTGATTTCTTGGTAAAAAAATGGATAGAAAAAGCTCTGCCCAAGTCATCTCCGTAGAAGGTACGTGAGTCTCTTAGATTGGATGCAACCCTTAATGATTTTGTTGCACCGGCATCCCGCATTGAAGAAGTTAGGAAACATATTGAAGGGGATACACAACTAAATTGTGAAGCAGAACTAGACCCTATTGGGCAACTGAGGAAAGAACTGGACGCATTGAGAATGTAGCAAAATCACCAAGAAGAGAAGGTCTTGCCACCGCCGTGTCACATTGATGATGAAGTAGCTCAACCTCCTCGCGAACTAGAAGATTTGCGAACCACTCAAGATATAAGAAGCCAGATTTGGTGTACAATATGTAACAACAGTGGACATTCTAATGCGTATTGTCCCAATAGGATAAGTTATCAATTTTGTGGAAAGGATAGCCATGAAGCTAAAGACTACTACTACCTCAAGGGTACACAACAACGAGGTAACCCT
>CM035441.1:98516334-98606334 GCA_020310875.1 Ceratopteris richardii | reverse complement strand
GCCAAGTGGACTACTTGAGGGTTCTCTTCATCTCCTGGATTTACTTCTTGAACAAGTGTTTCAGGACTAGTCTTACTTGAGAAATCATCCCCACTGTATGCAAGAGTGGAATTTAGCTTAAACTATGCAATCTGTTCTCTAGTCCATCCTTGAGCTATATCCGAAAAGGGGAGATCTTCTCTGCATTTAGGCTCATAACTTTCCTTCCCTGATACTTGTATATTTGTTGCTCCTTCAATGTTTGTACTCAAGTGCAAACTCTCATTTTCTAACTCCTTGTGAATTTCATGGTTCTTTTCTGCAACTCCTTCATCCGCAACTTCTTCCTCTATTTCATTGATTTCCACTGTGCAACACTCTATACTTTCCATCATCCAATTCAATAATGTATCTTCTTCTTGGGGTAAAGAGGGCATTATTTGAGTGTCCACACTATACCAAGTAGTTTTTCCCTGTAGCTTTCCGTGAGTCGCATCCTTCTTCCAAATGTAGTTGCAGTTGGCTATTGGTGTTTGAGGACATCCACAGTTTGTTTTTCCCCCAATCTTGCAAAGCTTTTGCTTGCCTTAGCCAAGGCCTCCCTAGGAGTAAAGGGTAAGAAGTCTCCTTTGGAAGTGCAATAACAACAAAATCTAGAACAAAGTGACAACCCTGTACTATCATCAATACCTTTTCATTAATACCAAGTGGCGCAACCCGATGTTGATCTGCTAGTGTAACAGTGAATGGTGCGATCTTGGTAGGGTTCAAATTTAGTTTCCTCATTGTGAAATCTCGCAACATTGATGTCAGAGCGTCCATTTATGATCACACCTATGAAAGCTTCATCCTTTAAAAAAATAGATAAGCTTGAGCTTTGGTAGTCTGCCAAGGGTGTAGGGGGAAAATCAACCATGAAACCGTCTATGCTAGGTGGTTGGCCGAGCAGAGTGTATAATTTTTAATAAGTCACTCCTTATTTTTGAATCCATCTTTATGAGTTCCTACAGATTAACCTTGTGATGAATACCTTTCAAGATCTGCTCAATGTTTACCACATGTGTGTCTTCTTGCAAACTTGTTGGTTGGTCCCTTAGTGAAGTAGCCATCCTTTCATAAGCTCCTTCAATATCTGCTTCGACCTTCCACCCTACCTTCTTTTCCTCCTCTTTATCCTGGAGTCCTTGTTGTTACTCTCTATAGATTGCTGCTGCTTGTCTGGCTCTAGTCATCATGGGCATTGAAGAAGATGAAACAATGCAAAATTAAAGAGAAGAGAAATTATAAGACCTAAAGCATAGAGAAAGAAAAAGTCTAAGAGTACAAACACCACTTACCAAGATGTGAGATTGAAATAGAGAGAGAGCGTGTGCATGTATGTAGAGAGAGAGATCTCTTTGTGTGTGTGCACAAGACAATGTAGGTCACAATTCGGTTCACGAGCACAAGTTTGACAGAAGACAACCAGTACTCAAACACATGCAGAATGTTCAATTTCGCTATCTGGTTCCCGATATGTTTCAAACACGGCCTCGGTATATCCATCGATATGGGCGTGGGTATGAGCGTTGATAATTTCCACTAACTTCGAGATGCTTATAGCGACGCTTATACCGGCGGATATACCGATGCTCATATCGACGAGCATGCTGATGGTTGCAAGACATCCCGAGGATCCGTTTTAAAGGGTCATACTGACGGTCACTTGGCCGTCGTTATATTTAAGTGGACTTTTCCATTGTTTATAACGATGCCGGGAGTAACAGTCGGTATAGGGAGCGTCGGTATGCCCCTCATATGTTGTAGTGTAAGAGCCAAGAGTGGCTAGTGTGTAGTAAGCAAAGATGGTGCAATCAATGGGCCGATTCGGAAGAGGCCACTTTGATGGCCTAGAAGTCTATACAAGAAGTATTTTGCTCTTGTTTTAGGATCCATCGAGAAGGGTATGCAGATACACATGAGCTGATATATATGCACACCCTTTTCATATGCAGTCAGTGATTTTGTTCTAGTTTCTTGTCATTTTTGGTCTTTTTGCTTTATTGTAATTTTTTCTAGCTTTTACTAAGTGTGTTTTTCACAGTGTTACATCCTAATTACTCTTTGCTCATTGGTGCAACTTTATCCACTATGAAAGATGCCTCTCTGTTGTGGATATAGAATGAAGGACTTCAAAGTTAGGTGGCAGTTGGCATGACAATGAGATTGACTACTCTAGGATAGCCCTTGAAAACTAGAGTCTATCATATTTCTTGAACTTATTTTCATCCTATTTCTTGAAGTTATTGCAAAAAGTTAAATATTATTTTGCATACTTTCCTTCTATCGAGTAGTCAATTTCATAGTCTAGAGTGGCTAGAAACCTTGTTATCTAAAGTACTATTTGCAATATCTTAGTTGGACTTTTCTTCTCACTTTTTAATCATAATCCATCTCTATGCCATGTCTTTCTTGCTCTACATGCACAATCATGTTACAAGTTATACTTCCCTACAGAAGAGCTTCCCTTGAGTGGAAGGAGTACTGGAATAAGAGTCCCAATCATCCCCTCTACATTAGCAAAGAAACACTTACTCTTTTTTACATACAATTTTTGTTCTCTGAGAGTTGGTAAAGTCTTCTTCAGATGTACATCATGCTCACAAGCAGCTTTACATTATACAAATATATCATCAAGAAATACTAAGATGAATTTATATAGATAATCATGAAAAATATTGATCATTAAACACATGAATGTGGTAGGTGTGTTTGTTAATACAGAAGGTAAAACCATAACTATAGTGCCCATACTCTATTTGAAAAGCTCTCTTGGGTATATCTTTTGTTTTCATCCTAATTTGGTGATATCTAGATCTTAATTCAATCTTATTGAATACAATTCCTTCACTTAATTGACCTAATAAGTTATCTATGTGAGGGAGTGGGTACTTAATTTTAATTGTTCTCTCATCAACCCCCTATAGTCAATAAATAATTTATGAGAGCGGTCTTTCTTCTTCTTAAATAAAATAGTTGCTCCCCAAGGTTAAATTTATAGGGTGCTCTAGAGTATGGTTGACTCCCCAAGAAGAGGTTGATGGCTCATCTAACTACCTAGGTGGTGGCATACTAGAAAAGTCTTCTAGAAATACATCTACATATTCTTTCAAAAGATTTTCTATGTAATTTTGAAGGTTTTCATCATTATCTTCCTCATTGAAATTGTCCACCTTCACTAAAAATAGTCTACACCCATTAGGTATACCTATAATTAACATTAGATTTTAGATGAGAATAGGCTTAGGATTATGCACATGACTTAGAATGGAGATAGATTCACCATCTATCCTTAAACTGATTGTTCTTTGTTCCCAAATATTTATTGCAGAATTTTGAACTAACCAGTCCATTCCTATAATTACATCAATCTGTTCAATTTCAATCACATGGAAGTCTCTAGAAAAACACGTATCAGAAAAAGTCAATGTAAGTTTTTCAATGGACACTTTGGTAATTTAATGGTCCATTGGCCATCTCTATAGGTCTTCTTATGAGAATATATAGGGATATCCATAAGTTATGTACCAATTTGAAAGATAGAAAAGAATGCATAATACTTAAATCCAATAGAAATCAGATTCTATGCATACAAATCATGCCCACATCATATTTATAGAATCCCTTGGGAAAGAACCAACTACCATGCAACTAACATCAATCACATAATCTCTCAACTATTGCACATTCCTCAATGATGCTTATGGCCTTTGATTGTGCAGGCCAAAAGATTTCCTTATTCGGGCATTCATATGGTTGAAACAAAAATTTATTCTTTTTGTTTTCTCAATCAAATCATGATCTTGATGCCTTGAATATTATTAGATGATGTCTTCTTTGAGTTATTTATGTTTTTTGGGGCAAGTCCCATCACAATGAATCGCATTTAGTTCACTTTCTCCAAATAAAACTTCTCCACCTTCTTAAAATTCTTGGCCATTGCAATAGCATTAAGAAAATCAACACGTCCATATCCCTTCACTTGATAGCAAAGCTCCTCCCAAAGCCCTTCCGAAAACTTGCTCTTCACAACATCACCACTAACCTCCAATGCATCTTTGTGAAGACCTAGGAGGTTTTCTTTATAATTATCAATAGAAAATCTATGCTTGTCACTCTCGTGTTGTCAAAAATTATAGAGCTCCATCTTCTTGTCCATATGGTAGTATGGACATTAGTAACATTTTTCTTCCTCGTCTCTAAATCCCTTCCATGCAACTACACCACAATGCTTTCCGCTCTCCATATATGACTTCCATCATAATGTTGTGATGCCATGCAAGTGTAGGATCCCAAGCTTTGCCTTGGATTGCTCACTAAATAATCAAAGATCAAAGAGATCTTCTAGCGCTTCAATCCATGCCTCAATATCTTCACTTCTCTTCTTCTCACCATCAAAATCCTTCAAGTTTTCCTTCTTGGAGACTTGGTTGAGGGAAAACGCATGAGCATCCATATCTTCATAATATCATTTGTATCGTTCTCTCTGCACAGTAATGTTCTTGCACCTTCATCCTCTTCATCCTTTAACTCCATGAACACATTTGTGGTGCCTTCTTGTTGCTTTGTGCCTTGTTCTCCGCATAATTCTTGAAGATGGTTCTCAACACGCTCCTCTTGCTTATGAATCTTTTGTGTCAAACCTTCAATCATTGCCAAGGACCCATTCTGCTCTGATACCACTTGTAGCAAATCCTTAATGACAAGCTAGCTTGACTCCCAAGCTTTTGATCAATCAAGAATAGTAGAAGAGAGAAAAACAATAATTGCACAAGATAATGGAAAATTCAATGCAAAAGAGTAGACAAGATATGAACAAGAAAAAGAGAATTCATGATATTATATCTTTGAATCAATTTAGTATGATAGCTTTGGAAATCTCACTCACTCTCATTGACAAGGGAATTATCTAATTTCTGGCCTTTCCCTACTTCACATAGCAAATCTTTCTTAAACTATATTTGGTCTTCACCAAGGAAGTGTGTTTTCCAACAAGTATAGAAAAAATCAGCTCTCCCTATGTTGCATTAAAAAAGTTCCTAAAAGTATGCATTTCTAGTAGTTTAGTCCTTTTGTTAGCAATACCTATCCAAAAATAGAAGACAAGCAATGAAAAGAAATATCCCAAGACATCAGTAAGTACGCACGACAATAGGTATGCTTTAAAATCATGGATTTGAAATGAAATAAATAATTGTATCTTTTCCTAAGTAGCTAAAAGTGGCACTTTTCCAAGTCTTGTTACTCAAACACACAAAGGAATTATCTAAAGCTTATGAGACACAAAATTGTCCAACTCCTCGATCTCCACAATAGTTTTAGAGATAAAGTAGGTCAAAATCAGCCACCAAGTATCACTTTTGAGCCCTATAAGTCTAGATATTCTAAAAGAGATAATAACATCACGGTATTTTCTTGCAAAGAACTAAATACAGATCTTTAAATGACATACTTAAAACATGATTAACAAAAATTTCATGGAGACACTTTATTCCCGTATGCATGCTCTACTTTTATTTTATACATTATTTGTATTATTCCTTTCATCTTGATGCAGTTCATGTTTAGAGAGAGAATATAAAACTTTTCATCCCTAATTTTGCCACCACGTAATTCAAAAGTTCAAAATGAATCATTTCATTAATCAAAGGCCTAAAACATTATATATGAGCCTCCATCTCTGAAACTAACCATGCAAAGATTTATTTGATGATAAAAATTTAGCCCTAAATGAAGAATGTCATGAACCAATGTTCCGATTAGGTCATGAAAGAATATTTTTTTCTTTGTTTTTGCTATACCTATAGGCATTCGGCTAATGATGAGTGAGAGATGGGACTAGGTTGCTTATAATATTTTAATCAAGCCTCAATACAGTGAAACTCCAGAAAAGTAATGGTGACCAATGATTTCCGGATCTCCTATATCATGTACCAAATGAAAATGAGCTTGCAAGATGCAAGGAAGAAAGGGCGTCCCCGAAACAAGTGAGACATATGTTAGAAGTGGGCAACCTGCGCATTCTTGGTGTTGGGGCCATTGAAAACAAGCTTGCTACTGAATGGACGTTTTCATTCTAATGATTCATTTATTAGCAAGCGGAATATACCATAAACGTCCTTCCTATGCTTTGTCTTATTTCTTTTGAATTTGTTTCTTCATCGCCTTGGAGGTCGATTATCGTAGGAAGACTATTTTACATGTCAAATAATAGATGCCATTGAGTTACGGAAACAAGAATAGCTAAACGCAATTCTATTGATATGATGTGGATATAGAAAAAATAACATTAACAATTTGTTTGGTTCACATGACATCTAGATGGAGAGGTAAGGGAACACTGACGATGAAGATGTAGAGGAGATTCATGATCTTTTTTTCACGGTATACTTTCTTCAAATCCTATCTGGTCTTATTTTCATTTGACTCTTTAAACACAAGATCTTCGCAAGATCTATCACCATTGGTCTGCATTATGTTTGATACGGGGATTCCAAAGGCATTAAACCCCTTCACTATAAAATTGTTTTTAAACTTTAAAAAAGAGTTAAAAACACAAGATCTATCACCATTTGACTCTTTAAACACAAGATCTTCGCAAGATCTATCACCATTGGTCTGCATTATGTTTGATACGGGGGATTCCAAAGGCATTATACCCCTTCACTATAAAATTGTTTTAGCCTTCATTATGTTGTTTTGGTTTTGGGAAGGTTGATTTTTAAACTTTAAAAAAGAGTCAAGACGAGTAATGGGATCTTGATGCAGCTGATTAGCAGTGTGTGTCTGTGGCATCTCATCAGCCATAATTCAATCCTCTCCTCCTCTCTCAAACTATAATACTCTTGGGACGTGTTGAAGGCAGACTTGGAGGTGGTCGGTCTATGAAGAGCTGGTCTGAAGAGCAAATAGGAACTCTCATGGAATAGCTTACAACCGCACTTGGATGAGTTATGACAAAAATAGGAAGAGCAGGCGTCTTTCATGGGAGGATCTCAGCTTTTGGCATGTTCTCAATGGAATGGAAGCATTGATTTCTTCAAGTTCTAAACCAACCATGAGATACAAAAAGTGACATGGAATTTAATGTTTGAGATGGTTTTCTTTGTCTCCATAAGATCACCTCCCTCTCAAGCAACAAGTTCCATGAGGAGCGGTTATGTGATTATGAGATCTTCTAAGACTTGAATCTTCATAGCTCTTGCTCTCCGTAGAATTCTGGATATGTGGTACTAAAACAAGATGATGATGGATATCTAAGATGAAACTACAAAGGGTTTGTAGTATATTCAGTTATAGAATCAAGGCCATGATTCTGACGATGGATTGTATTCTTATTTTGACTTTAATGATGTTCCTTTTGATGTGGGATGGTGATTGTGGAACTTCTCACCCCAACTTGTTTCTTCTTCTTAGGGCATTTGAATACAATATGATCATGCTCTCCACAACAAAAGGATAATCCATTATCCTCTCGATATGCTCTTTCCTTTGTTGTAAATCATCTACCCATGATGTGATCCAATTGCGTGGGTTCTAGTTCACTTTCCTTGAGCATATGTTGTTGCAGAATAGAAGTTAACTTGTATTGCCAATATGTAATAGAATTTTTCTTCTCATGCTTTCTCTAGAACAATCTATTATCACACTGAATTGCTTGACTCATGAATTCATTGGAAGTACCTTGGGAATGGTTAGCATGAGGTCATTAACATCATCACCTAAACCACATCGAAATTGGTTGATAAAGTAATCATCATGCCATGTGAGGTCAAAAATCATTTTTCTAAATTTCAATGCCTAGGTAGATGCAAGCGTATTTCCTTGATATAGCTTCCTTAGCTTTGTCTCAAAAACCTATGAACAATTTGTATCTCCAAAATAAGATCTGAAGTATCAAACAAAGGCCTTGAAATCATACAAAATATCCATGCTCTTCTCTAGGATAGGTGCAAACCATGAAAGAGCAGGACCACATAATTGAGTTCGTATGCGTCCTATATGAGAAGCATCATGTGGGTAACTGTTAGCTTGCACTATTATGAAAAGCTTCAGTTGTTTCCGAAACCCTCAAAACATAGATCTTGTCCCATTAAATTTCTTAGGCATGCTCACTTTTGGAACTTTCTTCAAATTAGTTGTCATAGGGGGTACTTGAAGCAGATTGATTTAGAATGATCTCCAACTCTTGAATTTTCCTTTGAAGTTCTATACATCTTGAATATTTTTCTATTGAATCCTTTCTTGGTTTCCTCGTATCTCTCGAACTTTATTTTCAATGACTTTAAGTGCAAAATAAAAAAAAATATTCTGCAATAATCTCTGTGATGCCTAGTCTTGATGAAGGTAGTCTTTCCAAAATGGTAGGGGAGCACTAGATTGTGCTCTCTCACTACACTAGACAAGATTTTGGAAATATACTTTTTCATTACAAAAACATCCACGTAAGGGAAATAATACAAGAATATGTGGATGATACAAGAATCCCCACAACCTAACGCTGATAGGTATGGATAAATCGAATAGAGATGATACACAAGATCCCACAACCCAGGATCATAAGTTTGAAATCAAATATCAGGTTTATAATAATTTGATTAAGGGAGATGGACTAGATAAAAGAATTTATTGGACAAGATCTCATAGTATGAGATTGCAATAGGACACAATAGGATGTCCAAGATACTAGACTAGACAGGACTAGAACATGGCACAAGACTAGAACTCGAACATCAACTTGGAAAGTACTTACTTGGAGATCATGACTCCTTGAGCTCCCACCACTTGCATTTGAAAGATTGAGGATGTCTGTGGCTTAGCCCTTGTTATATGGGTGTTCAAGGGTGGTTATCAATGGCGGTTACAACCTCATGATGTCATTGATGATATCAACAATCTGAAGAGGGCCTCCAAATGTCGGAATTTAGTAAGTAGATGGTTGATCTCAAGGTTTTGGCATGTTTCAGATGCAATGGAAGCATTGCTTTCTCCGAATTCCAAACCAATAATGAGATATAGAAAGTGACATGGAATCTAAGGTTTGAGATGATTTCCTATGTGTCCATGAACAATGATATGGTGTGCTTTATGAAACCCTTGCATAGAGTGCTCCATTACAACAAAGAGACACATGTGCTCCAATGATTCTGAATATGTATGCAGTGCTCCAAAGAAATGGCCAGTCTGCACATTTAAGTGTATTCCATGGGTTATGAGGACCCTAGTCTTGCTTAGGCTAATGCAATACCTTAGGTTGCAGCTCTAGTGTAGCCCATTGCTGAGTGCACTCTTGCACCACTCGTTTAATCCATGTATCAGAGAAATACATGGCCATTTGATAGACAGGGAACTTGGGGACTTGGAGGAGCAAAGAGATCTGTCCGGTGTGATATAGAGGAACATTATTCCTATGCTTATGAAGGATTAAAATAGGCTAAAGAATACTTATTGATAACTGAGGATAAAAAGTTTTGTGGATTCTAGAATCAACTTTCTCTTCCTATAAATTGGGAGAAGGAAGGAATGAAGAAGTTATATGATAACTTATCAAGTAGTTATTCTAGCACATTGGCAACCCTATTAGAGCATTCGGAAGTAGGAAAGGAAGAATAAACTAGGCCACAACCACAAAAGAACTATTCAATAGAAGCCCTAATTAGAGCCACAGATGTGATCATGCACAAAACTTCCTAGAAGTCTCCTATGGATCAGTTCTCTATCTACTCACACATAGATAATGTACATATCTAAGGAAATCCACTTCTTTGTCGAAGACAAATTTTCATATGAGGTTAATCTCGGGCAACCATTCCTAGTCAACATGTGGATGGAGACAGAAGCAATGGATGGAGACAAAGTTTTTCAAAATTAGTCTTTCAAGGTAGTCTTTCAAAATTATTCTTTCAAAATTAGTCCTTCAAAATAAGTCTTTCAAAATTAATCTTTCAAAATTAGTTTTTCAAAATTAGTCTTTCAAACTTAGTCCTTCAAAATTTGTCTTTCAAAATTAGCCTTCCAAAATTAGTCTTTCAAAATTAGGCCTTCAAAATTAGTCTTTCAAAATTAGTCTTTAACATTTACGCTTTCAAAGTTAATCTTTCAAAAATTACTCTTTCAAAATTAGTTTTTCAAAATTCCGCTTTCAAAATTTGTCCTTCAAAAGTAGTATAAAAGAAAAATGAGTAGCATCACACCTTGATTCAGAGTCAAGTTGGCCATCGAATTCGTGGAGATACTCAAAGTCCAAAATAAAGTGGTGATTCATGATAAAGGAAAGGAACTCATTCAATTCCATATTCTGAAGCCTTGATGCAGTTTTCAGTCAGTTGGATGTCAGTACAAGATTTGGGCCACCCCTCCAAAATTCGCCTAGTTCTTTCACCACTTTTGTAAGTAGGGATGGCGCACATACAATATGCTTTGATGGTGCAGTAAATGATTGGGTTAGTGGAGGCCACTCTCTTGAGGAGGCTTCTCTGTGGAGATTATAGAGAGTGAGAGCTTCAATGTTTAGGGCAGTCAGCATGACAGTGAGATTAGATATACTGGGATAGTCATTTGTAAGCTAGAGTTTGTAGCATTTGTGCAGAAGACTCACACTATGTATACCTTCTCTATGTTGAGTTTTCCATTTTCATCTTAGGGTGATTGGGCTTTTGGTTCCATTAACAAGTTTATCTATTGTGTACCGGTGTAATTTTCAATCTTGGTGTAATTAGCCTTTTCGGCATCTTTGTAACTCTCTATCTGTTTCTTCTCAAGTGGTACCTTACACAGTCATGTTATAGGGTATACTTCCCTAAGGAGAACCCCCCCTTCAGTAGAAGGAGTATTGGAAGCATAGACCCGTTTGCCTGCCTTTGCAATTTGCAAGGACAATTGCATTTTCTCTGTAAGAGGATACCCGAATACCCCTCTCTCTCTATATCTATCTATCTATCTATCTATCTATATATATATATATATATATATATATATATATATATATATATATATATATATATATATATATATATATATATATATATATATATATATATATATATATTCGTGTATGTATATATGGTTGACGTATGCTCTAACAAGGCTAGTACAATGTACTTTCACCTTCGTTTCTAATATCAGATTACTCTCAAAATCCATAAATGCTTGTCTAGAAGACACATTTTAGATATCTTATTAAATGCATACAGTTATCTTTTTTTAAAAGCTCCTTTGAATCCATCTGCATGTACCCCAACTCATCTTATCCTTCTATGAGACTCTGTTAAAGGTACATGGGCCTTCACTAGTTTGGGGCCAATAATAAAAAGCGAAACTCCCTTTTGCACGAGGTATGGAAACTAAATCAAGTTCTCCAAATATGATCTCGCTAACTTTATAAGCTTCTAGTATTGTTTGTGTATTATTTTGACGCTAAAGATATATTTCAATGTTTTTTTAAGAAGGTCATATGCTTTGAAGGTTTTTTTTTCTGTGTTGTTAATACTAAGCTGATCAGTACGGAATATATTACTACATCTAAAGTGTAAGTGAATCAGAGTAAGTCCATGTTTTGTATTCCTTAATCATTTAAAATAATATTATTTTCTATTCTTTCTGCGATCTTGATGTAGATTCCTAATTATTGCGGTACAATTATAGTTATAGGTTTCGGATTTTCAGATCTTGTCCGAAGGGTTCAATTACTTAGAACCGTTGGAAACATTTTAATCATTTTTATGAAGCTCAACATCAAGTGGTTGTCGAATTCCTACAAAGGATGCACTTTTTAAACAGTTTTCTCACTTGCTGAAGGATACATAATAATTTTCATGGAGGACGTTTGGATCACACAAGGAGATAAGTATGCAAATAAGTGAGAAACTACAATAATCATGAAAACAAGTATGTCCGGTGGTTTTGTCGAGATAGAAACTAAAAAGAGATGAGTAAATCGGTTGAACTAGAGAGGATCTAAGAGTGGCTCCATCTTCACATTCGACAATGTTTTTGCCACGAAGATTTTCTGGATACAAAATTTTCTTGCAAATTCTTGACAATCATGCTAAGCAAGTGTCCGTCTTTAGGAATATTATTCTGGGTTTCAGAATACCAACGCCTTGATTAACAAACCCAATATATTAACATTCAACATCTACAAATAACTCATACTTGACGTCTTATGAATGAGCTAAAACTATTATAGTGAAGGTGGTACAGCTCATCACAAGGTTGCCTATCCTCTTCACCATCTTGTAGACAGTCTTGATATTCCCATCTCGTCGATTGTGTGTAAAAGCCAATCGGTTTCTCGTGTGGGTGCTTGTTGGCACTCATATCAGAGCATAGATCTGTGGTTATAATGTTTAGTTTCTACTAACTTATCTTTGCCTCTCAAAAGAAAACTGTGATGCACACTCTAATAACCTCATGTATGTAGTTCTCTGAGTAATTCTCACTAAACGTCCACTTAGCCAAGCTGTTTGAAAGGTAGGATAGCTATCGGAACCAATATCTTTGGTGAGATCCTGTTAAATTATCATGCTAGCTTGTGGAAAATTCTGTTCACGTTA
Source organism: Ceratopteris richardii (assembly GCA_020310875.1). Lineage (NCBI taxonomy): Eukaryota > Viridiplantae > Streptophyta > Polypodiopsida > Polypodiales > Pteridaceae > Ceratopteris > Ceratopteris richardii. The sequence continues at coordinate 98,593,762 of CM035441.1, read as the reverse complement.
TTAGATTGTCAGTCTTACTGTAAGTGAGCAAAAAATAGAAGAAGGCTATCATGTCCTTGTTTTGACCTCCTTCCTCAAGTATTTATACCCTTTTCATCGAAATTTTATCTACTGGTATTAAAAGATGAAACTTAAAGTTTTGCTTCCAACAATGAGATCACTGAACATTGGGACTGAGCTATAATATGTTCAATTTTGTGCAACTGCAAAACACAAATAGGGATGCCGTCTTCGATTAAGGCAGTGGAGGAGCTCACCTTTGGCAATCTCTCTCAGTATTCGTCAATCACTGGAGTGTCGCCAAGATGTCATGATGGAGCATTGTGTATCGCATTGTGGCAACTTTTTGGCATGTATACCATAGAGCGTTTGGTTTCTCTCTCTCTCTCTCTCTCTCTCTCATCCTTTCCTTGCTCATGGCTATTGCTTCGTTAGTTATAAGCAATGTGGATCCGGTCATCGCGCTAGAACATAATGGACACTACTCTTGATGGTACCCTTTTCAAATGCTTTATTGGTTTTGGGAAGGTGGATTTTTGAACTTTAAAAAAGAGTCAAGAGGAGTAATGGGATCTTGATACAGCTAATTAGCAGTGTCTGTTTGTGGCGTCTGAAGAGCAAATAGGAACCTTCATGGAATAGCTTACAACCACAGTTGGATGAGTTATGACAAAAACAGGAAGAGCAAGCATCTTTCGTGGGAAAGGAGGTATGTCTTTATCTATTGCCACGTGGTTCAGTAGCGCCACACAGTTAATCGCTATCGTGCTTCACTCTTTCATTAGCGTGATTTTTTTTCAGTAGAGAAAAAAAAGAAAGAAAGAAAGGAAGAGAAGAAGAGAAAAGAATATTTAGACTCCTCCCTTTTTGAAGTATGTTCTAGTTTATGAAAGATTTTTTTTTTGTTTTTTTTACTTAAGAAATAAGAAGAGAAGAGGATCTCAGGGTTTTGGCGGGTTCTCGAAGCAATGGAGGCATTGGTTTTTTCAAATTCTAAATCAATCGTGAGATATAGAAAGTGACATGGAATCTAATGTTTGAGATTGTTTTCTTTGTGTCCATAACATCACCTCCATCTCAAGTAACGTGTTCTATGAGGAGTGGTTATGTGATTATGAGATCTTCTAGGACTTGAATCTTCATAACTCCTCATCTCTATAGAGTTCTTGATATGTGGTACTAAAAAATGATGATGATAAATATCCATGATGAAATTGCAAAGGGTTTGTAGTATATGGGGTTATGGAATCAAGGGCATGATTCTCATGATGGGTTGTTTTCTTCTTTTGACTCTAATGTTGTTCCTTTTGATGTGGGACAGTGATTGTGAAACTTCTAATCCCAACTTGTTTCTTGTTCTTAAGGAATTTGAATATGATATGATCATGCTCTCCATAGTAAAAGGATAATCGATTACACTTTCGGTATTTTCTTTCCTTTGTTTGTAAGTCGTCTACCCATGATGTGATCCAATTGCATGGGTTCTAGTTCAGTTTCCTCGAGCATATGATGATGCGGAATAGAAGTTAACTTGTATTCTTGATATCTAATAGAATTTTTCTTCTCTTGCTTTCTCTCAAACAACCTATTATCACACTAAATTGCTTGATTCATGAATTCATTCGAAGTACCTTGGGCATGGTTAGCATGAGGTCCTTAACATCATCACGTAAGCCCCATTGAAATTGGTTGATAAAATAATCATGATGCCATGTGAGATCACAATTGATTATTCTCAATTTAGATGCATAGGTAGTTTCAAGCCTATTTCCTTGATGTAGCTTCCTTAGTTTTGTCTGAAAAACCTGTGCACAATTGGTATCTCCAAAGGAAGATGTGAAATCTCAAGCAAAGGCCTTGGAATCATACAAAATATCAATGTTCTTCTCTAGGATAAGTGCGCACCATGAAAGAGCAGGACCACATAGCTAAGTTCATATGAGTCCCATATGCGAAACATCATGTGGGTAACTGTTAGGTTGCATTATCATGAAGAGCTTCACTTGTTGCAGAAATCCCTAAAACTTAAATCTTCTCATATCAAATCTCTCACGCATGATCACTTTTGGACCTTTCTTCAAATTAGCTATCAAGGGGGGTTACATGAAGCAGATTGATTTAGAATGATCTACAACTCTTGAGTTTTCCTTTGAAGTTCTATACCTCTTGAATATTTTACTATTGAATCCTTTCTTGATTTTCTCGTATCCCTTGGAATTTTTGTTCAATGACTTTAAGTGCAAAAAACAAATTCTGCAATACCTCCATGGTGCCTGGTCTTGATGAAGGTAGTCTTGCCAAGATGTCACGGGAGCACTAGATTGTGCGTTCTTTTTACACTAGACAAGATTTTGGAAATATACTTCTTATTACAAGAACACCCACATCAAGAAAATAATACAAGAATATGTTGGTGATACAAGAAGCCCCACAAACTCGAGACTGATAGGTATGGATAACTTGACTAGAGATGATACAGGAGATCCCACAACCTGATTCTATAAGAATTCCCTTTAGGGAGATGAACTAGATAAAACAAATAACTCGGCAAGATCTCAAAGTAGGCAATTACAATAGGACACAATAGGATGTCCAAGATAGTAGACTAGACAAGACTAGAACAAGCCACAAGACTAGAACTCGAGTGGCATTGGAAAGACTGAGGATGTGTGTGGCCAAGCCCTCCTTATATAGGTGTTCAAGGGCTGTTATCAAGGTGGTTTTGACCTCATGATATCATCGATGATATCCATAGTCTGAATATGACCTCAAAATATCAGAATCTAGTAAGTAGATAGTTGATCTTAGAGATTTTTCATGTTTCATATGCAATGGAAGTATTGCTTTTCCAAAATCTAAACCAATCATGAGATACACAAAGCTACAGGGAATCTCAGGTTTGAGATGGTTTCCTATGTGACCATGACAATGAGAGATTCATGCATACACTGCTCCATTACAACAAAGAGACACACGTGCTCAAATGAGCCCGATTATGTGTGAAACATCAAGTACAAAAGTAATGTTGCAACCACATCTTGCATATCAATGGAATTGTCATTGGAAATCTTTTGTAAAGAGATAGAGAATGTCATTAAGATGCACGTATATCTATCCAAAGAAATGGTGATCTTGCACAATAAGGTGTATTCCATGGGTTATGAAGACCCTAGTGTTGCTTAGTCTAGCCATAGCTATATCGATTGATCATAGAGAATTACCATGCCAATATGGAGCATATAGCAATATGTGATGCCTCAGGCTGCACCTCCACTGTATCCCATTGCTCAATCGACCCTTGCACCACTCGTTCAACCCATGTATTAGATAAATACATAGCCATTTGATAGATGGGGAACTAAGGGACTCACAGGAGCAAAGAGATGTCTATGGTGTGATATAGAGGAGCACTATTCCTATGTTTGTGAAGAGATAAAATAGGCTAAAGAATACGTATTAGTAACTGACATAGATGAAAAGCTTTTTGACTTCAAGAATCGCCTTTCTCTTCCTATAAATTGGGGAAAGGAAGAAATGAAGAAGTTATATGATAACCTATCAAGTACTAATGCTAGCACATTGGAAACCCTATTATATCCTCATGAAGAAGGAAAGTAAGAAGAAATTAGGCCACAACCACAAAAGATTTAATTAATAGAAACCCTAGTCAGAGCCAAAGATGTGATTCTATAGAAGACTTCCTAGAAGTCTTCTGTGGATCAATTCTCTGTCTACTCGCACATAGTTAATGTTGAGTATAAGATAAGAAGAGATGAAACCAAAGAGGAGGTTGAACCAGAAACACGAGTAACTAGAAGAAAAAGTAAGCATCAAGAGGAAAGGGCTAAAGAGAAAGAGAAGAAAGTACACTTTGACAAGATGGTTGCTTCTCAAGAAGGGGTAAACAGAAGTGAAGTAGGAGAGGGAAAGAGGCCATCCAAGCAAATTAGAATTCAATAACATAGTCAAATGAATGAAAACAACCCAAAGACTAGTGAAAGGGTTGAAAACTTTCAAGAAGGTGAAAAGAAAAAGTAGAAGAAAGCTCCTAATGTTGTGCTTATTTTGGAGCTAAAGAAGAACAATGATGCAAAAGAAATTCTAAATGATATTTTATTAAAAATTCAAGTGACCATGTTCCTGGAGTATGTCTTCTCAATTGTGAAGCTTGAGTTCAAGGATAGTTTTATTAAACTCGTAATGAGAAAGATATTCTCATTACTTGAGGTCATAGGGATGGGAGAGGCATCTAAAGGCACTTAGATTATGAATGAAGCACTTGCATTGTGCGACTCCTCTAATGAGGAAGTTTATGAGATCGTGATATTTCAATTAAATAGAAACTCTTTGGGACCAATCAAACGAGATGATGAAACAAGAAAAGCTAATAGTGATTATAATAAGGATTTCTGAGCAAGAGGGACAGAGGAGGTAAAAGTGAAATTAGGAAATGATGATGATCCATATTTAGCTCTAGCCTTGATTGACGTAGGATCAAAGATAAATGTGATATCCAAGAAATTTTATGATAAGCTTAGATGGCCCATAGATAAGGAACATGGTTGGAGGATGAGGACTACAAATAATGGCTCTAAAGCTTTGCTAAGAGTATGTGATTTTGTATGTGTGATATTTGGGGGAGTGTTTGAGAACCTCCACTTCTTTGTCGAAGACAAATAATTGTATGAGGCTATTCTTGGGCAACCATTCATAGGGGAAATGCGGATGGAGACAGAAGCAATGGATGATGGATCTACATATATGAGAATCAGATGGAGATATGAGTTGAACTCTTTACAAGTCATGACTATTTACAGGAATTATGCAAGAAACAAGAAGAGTATAATAAAACAATCTATTGAATCTCATGATCATGAGTGTGATGATTGTGCACAAGTGGGAGAGTATGGGGCACCAAACTTTCTCCTAGCATCCACTATTGAGAGAGACAATGGTGGGAAGAGGTTTGATGTCCATACAATTTTGTAAATATTTTCCAAAGTTTTTCTATTTATTTTAGTAAGTTCAAGTATGTTATTTTACAAAAAGAATCCATTCAAGTAATATTAGAAAAAATAAAGCTCCATCTTCACATTCGACAATGCTTTTGCCACAAAGATTTTCAGGGTACAAATTTTTCTTGAAAATTCTTGACAATCATGCTGAGCTAGTGTCCCTCTTTAGGAATATTATTCTGGGTGTCAGAATAGATACGCCTTGATTAACAAACTCAATATATTGACATTCACCATTCACAAATGTGTCATACTTTACTTCTTCTGAATGAGTTCAAACTATTATAGTCAAGGTAGTACAGCTTATTGAAAATTCGAGTGACCATGTTCTTGGAGTACATCTTCTCCATTGTGAATCTTGAGTTCAAGGATAGTTTTATCACACTCATAAAGATAAAGAGAGGCCCATTACTTGAGGTCATAGAAATGGGAGAGGCATCTGAAGGCCCTTAGATTATGAATGAAGCGCTTGCATTGTACAACTCATCCAATGAGGAAGTTTATGAGATTGTGATATCTCAATTACCAAATAGAAACTCTTTAGGACCAACCAGATGAGATGATGAAACAAGAAAAGCTGATAGTGATTATAAAAAGAGCTTTTGAGCAAAATGGATGCTGGAGGTAAACTTAAAATTAGGAAATGATGGGGACCCGTATTTAGCTCTAGCCTAGATTGATGTAGGGTCAAAGATAAATGTGATATCCAAGAACTTCTATGAAAAGTTCAGATGGCCCATAGGTACGGAACATGGCGGGAGGATGAGGACTACAGATAATGGCTCTAGATCTTTGCTAAGAGTATGTGCTTTTGTTCATGTGATAGTTGGGGGAGTATCTAAGGAAATCCACTTCTTTGTCGAAGACAAATTTTCATATGAGGCTATTCTCGGGCAAAATCTGGATGGAGACAGAAGCAATGGATGGAGACAAAGTTTTTCAAAATTAGTCTTTCAAGGTAGTCTTTCGAAATTATTCTTTCAAAGTTAGTCCTTCAAAATAAGTCTTTCAAAATTAATCTTTCAAAATTAGTTTTTCAAAATTAGTCTTTCAAACTTAGTCCTTCAAAATTAGTCTTTCATAATTAGCCTTCCAAAATTAGTCTTTCAAAATTAGGCCTTCAAAATTAGTCTTTCAAAATCAGTCTTTCAAATTTAGGCTTTCAAAGTTAATCTTTCAAAAATTACTCTCTCAAAATTAGTTTTTCAAAATTCCGCTTTCAAAATTTGTCCTTCAAAAGTAGTCTAAAAGAAAAATGAGTAGCATCACACCTTGATTCAGAGTCAAGTTGGCCATCGAATTCGTGGAGATACTCAAAGTCCAAAATAAAGTGGTGATTCATGATAAAGGAAAGGAACTCATTCAATTCCATATTCTAAAGCCTTGATGCAGTTTTCAGTCAGTTGGATGTCAGTACCAAATTTGGGCCACCCCTCCAAAATTCGCCTAGTTCTTTCACCACTTTTGTAAGTAGGGATGGAGCACATACAATATGCTTTGATGGTGCAGTAAATGATTGGGTTAGTGGAGGCCACTCTCTTGAGGAGGCTTCTCTATGGAGATTATAGAGAGTGAGAGCTTCAATGTTTAGGGCAGTCAGCATGACAGTGAGATTAGATATACTGGGATAGTCATTTGTAAGCTAGAGTTTGTAGCATTTGTGGAGAAGACTCACACTATGTATACCTTCTCTATGTTGAGTTGTCCATTTTCATCTTAGGGTAATTGGGCTTTTGTTTCCATTAACAAGTTTATCTTTTGTGTACTGGTGTAATTTTCAATCTTGGTGTAATTAGCCTTTTCGGCATCTTTGTAACTCTCTATCTGTTTCTTCTCAAGTGGTACCTTACACAGTCATGTTATAGGGTATACTTCCCTAAGGAGAACCCCCCCGTCAGTAGAAGGAGTATTGGAAGCATAGACCCGTTTGCCTGCCTTCGCAGTTTGCAAGGACAATTGCATTTTCTCTGTAACAGGATACCCCAATACCCCTCTCTCTCTCTCTCTCTCTCTCTCTCTCTCTCTCTCTCTATATATATATATATATATATATATATATATATATATATATATATATATATATATATATATATATATATATATATATTGGTGTATGTATATATGGTTGACCTATGCTCTAACAAGGCTAGTACAATGTACTTTCACCTTCGTTTCTAATATCAGATTACTCTCAAAATCCATAAATGCTTGTCTAGAAGACACATTTTAGATATCTTATTAAATGCATACAGTTATCTTTTTTTAAAAGCTCCTTTGAATCCACCTGCATGTACCCCAACTCATCTTATCCTTCTATGAGACATTGTTAAAGGTACATGGGCCTTTACTATTTTTGGCCAAATAATAAAAAGAAAAACTCCCTTTTCCACGAGGTATGGAAACTAAATCAAGTTCTCCAAATATGATCTCGCTAACTTTATAAGCTTCTAGTATTATTTGTGTATTACTTTGACGCTAAAGATGTATTTCAATGTTTTTTTAAGAAGGTCATATGCTTTGAAGGTTTTTTTTTCTGTGTTGTTAATACTAAGCTGATCAGTACGGAATATCTTACTACATCTAAAGTGTAAGTAAATCAGAGTAAGTCCATGTTTTGTATGCCTTAATCATTTAAAATAATATTATTTTCTATTCTTTCTGCGATCTTGATGTAGATTCCTAATTATTGCGGTACAATTATAGTTATAGGTTTCGGATTTTCAGATCTTGTCCGAAGGGTTCAATTACTTAGAACCGTTGGAAACATTTTAATCATTTTTATGAAGCTCAACATCAAGTGGTTGTCGAATTCCTACAAAGGATACACTTTTTAAACAGTTTTCTCACTTGCTGAAGGATACATGATAATTTTCATGGAGGGCGTTTGGATCACACAAGGAGATAAGTATGCAAATAAGTGAGAAACTGCAATAATCATGAAAACAAGTATGTCCGGTGGTTTTGTCGAGATAGAAACTAAAAAGAGATGAGTAAATCGGTTGAACTAGAAAGGATCTAAGAGTGGCTCCATCTTCACATTCGACAATGTTTTTGCCACGAAGATTTTCTGCATACAAAATTTTCTTGCAAATTCTTGACAATCATGCTAAGCAAGTGTCCCTCTTTAGGAATATTATTCTGGGTTTCAGAATACCAACGCCTTGATTAACAAACCCAATATATTAACATTCAACATCTACAAATGTCTCATACTTGACGTCTTATGAATGAGCTAAAACTATTATAGTGAAGGTGGTACAGCTCATCACAAGGTTGCGGTGAAAATTTGCGTAGATTGGTCAAATGAAGTCCTTTTTCTGCAAAAACTCAAGTGATCCACAAATATGCCTATCCTCTTCACCATGTTGTAGACAGTCTTGATATTCCCATCTCGTCGATTGTGTGTAAAAGCCAATCGGTTTCTCGTGTAGGTGCTTGTTGGCACTCATATCAGAGCATAGATCTGTGAGATAGCTACAAGGGGTTCATGTACGCACTGTGGTTATAATGTTTAGTTTCTACTAACTTATCTTTGCCTCTCAAAAGAAAATTGTGATGCACACTCTAATAACCTCATGTATGGAGTTCTCTGAGTAATTGTCACTAAACGGCCACTTAGCCAAGCTGTTTGAAAGGTAGGATAGCTATCGGAACCAATATATTTGGTGAGATCCTGTTAAATTATCATGCTAGCTTGTGGAAAATTCTGTTCACGTTATTGGATTGTCAGTCTTACTGTAAGAGAGCAAAAAATAGAAGAAGGCTATCATGTCCTTGTTTTGACCTCCTTCCTGAAGTATTTATACCCTTTTCATCGAAATTGTATCTACTGTTATTAAAAGATGAAACTTAAAGTTTTGCATCCAACAATGAGATCACTGAACATTGCGACTGAGCTATAATATGTTCAATTTTGTGCAACTGCAAATCACAAATAGGGATGCCGTCTTCGATTAAGGCAGTGGAGGAGCTCAACTTTGGCAATCTCTCTCAGTATTCGTCAATCACTGGAGTGTCGCCAAGATGTCATGATGGAGCATTGTGTATCGCATTGTGGCAACTTTTAGGCATGTATACCATAGAGCGTTTGGTTTCTCTCTCTCTCTCTCTCTCTCATCCTTTCCTTGCTCATGGCTATTGCTTCGTTAGTCATGAGCAATGTGGATCCGGTCATCGCGCTAGAACATAATGGGATGGTACCCTTTTCAAAGGCTTTATTGGTTTTGGGAAGGTCGATTTTTGAACTTTAAAAAAGAGTCAAGAGGAGTAATGGGATCTTGATACAGCTAATTAGCAGTGTCTGTTTGTGGCGTCTCATCATCCATAATTCAATCCTCTCCTTCTCTCTCAAAATACGATACTCTTGGGACGTGTTGAAGGCAGACTCGGAGGCGATCAGTCTAGGAACAGCTGGTCTGAAGGGCAAATAGGAACCTTCATGGAATAGCTTACAACCACAGTTGGATAAGTTATGACAAAAACAGGAAGACCAAGCATCTTTCGTGGGAAAGGAGGTATGTCTTTATCTATTGCCACGTGGTTCAGTAGCGCCACACAGTTAATCGCTATCGTGCTTCACTCTGTCATTAGCGTGATTTTTTTCAGTAGAGAAAAAAAAGAAAGAAAGAAAGGAAGAGAAGAAGAGAAAAGAATATTTAGACTCCTCCCCTTTTTGAAGTATGTTCTAGTTTATGAAAGATTTTTGTTTTTGTTTTTTTACTTAAGAAATAAGAAGAGAAGACGATCTCAAAGTTTTGGCAGGTTCTCGAAGCAATGGAGGCATTGGTTTTTTCAAATTCTAAATCAATCGTGAGATATAGAAAGTGACATGGAATCTAATGTTCGAGATTGTTTTCTTTGTGTCCATAACATCACCTCCATCTTAAGTAACGTGTTCTATGAGGAGCCGTTATGTGATTATGAGATCTTCTAGGACTTGAATCTTCATAGCTCCTCATCTCTATAGAGTTCTTGATATGTGGTACTAAAAAATGATGATGATAAATATCCATGATGAAATTGCAAAGGGTTTGTAGTATATGGGGTTATGGAATCAAGGGCATGATTCTCATGATGGGTTGTATTCTTCTTTTGACTCTAATGTTGTTCTTTTTGATGTGGGACAGTGATTGTGAAACTTCTAATCCCAACTTGTTTCTTGTTCTTAAGGAATTTGAATATGATATGATGATGCTCTCCATAGTAAAAGGATAATCAATTACACTCTCCATATTTTCTTTCCTTTGTTTGTAAGTTGTCTACCCATGATGTGATCCAATTGCATGGGTTCTAGTTCAGTTTCCTCGAGCATATGTTGATGCGGAATAGAAGTTAACTTGTATTTATGATATCTAATAGAATTTTTCTTCTCTTGCTTTCTCTCAAACAACCTATTTTCACACTCAATTGCTTGATTCATGAATTCATTCGAAGTACCTTGGGCATGGTTAGCATGAGGTCCTTAACATCATCACGTAAGCCCCATTGAAATTGGTTGATAATATAATCATGATGCCATGTGAGATCACAATTGATTATTCTCAATCGAGATGCATAGGTAGTTTCAAGCCTATTTCCTTGATCTAGCTTCCTTGGTTTTTTCTGAAAAACCTGTGCACAATTGGTATCTCCAAAGGCAGATGTGAAATCTCAAGCAAAGGCCTTGGAATCATACAAAATATCAATGTTCTTCTCTAGGATAAGTGCGCACCATGAAAGAGCAGGACCACATAGCTAAGTTCATATGAGTCCCATATGAGAAACATCATGTGGGTAACTGTTAGGTTGCATTATCATGAAGAGCTTCATTTTTTGCAGAAATCCCTAAAACTTAAATCTTGTCATATCAAATCTCTCACGCATGCTCACTTTTGGACCTTTCTTCAAATTACCTATCAAGGGGGGGGGGGTACATGAAGCAGATTGATTTAGAATGATCTACAACTCTTGAGTTTTCCTTTGAAGTTCTATACATCTTGAATATTTTACTATTGAATCCTTTCTTGATTTTCTCGTATCTCTTGGAATTTTTGTTCAATGACTTTAAGTGCAAAAAACAAATTCTGCAATATCTCCATGGTGCCTGGTCTTGACGAAGGTAGTCTTGCCAAAATGTCGCGGGAGAACTAGATTGTGTGCTCTTTTTACACTAGACAAGATTTTGGAAATATACTTCTAATTACAAGAACACCCACATCAAGAAAATAATACAAGAATATGTTGGTGATACAAGAAGCCCCACAAACTCGAGACTAATAGGTATGGATAACTTGACTAGAGATGATACAAGAGATCCCACAACCTGAGACTATAAGAATTCCCTTTAGGGAGATGATCTAGATAAAACAAATAACTCGGCAAGATCTCAAAGTAGGCAATTACAATAGGACACAATAGGATGTCCAAGATAGTAGACTAGACAAGACTAGAACAAGCCACAAGACTAGAACTCGAGTGGCATTGGAAAGACTAAGGATGTGTATGGCCAAGCCCTCCTTATATAAAGTGTTCAAGGGCTGTTATCGAGGTGGTTTTGACCTCATGACATCATGGATGATATCCATAGTCCGAATATGACCTCAAAATATCAGAATCTAGTAAGTAGGTAGTTGATCTTAGAGATTTTTCATGTTTCATATGCAATGGAAGTATTGCTTTTCTAAAATCTAAACCAATCATGAGATACACAAAGCTACAGGGAATCTCAGGTTTGAGATGGTTTCCTATGTGACCATGACAATGAGAGATCCATGCATACACTGCTCCATTACAACAAAGAGACACACGTGCTCAAATGATCTCGAATATGTGTGCAACATCAAGTACGAGTAATGTTGCAACCACATCCTGCATATCAATGGAATTGTCATTGGAAATCTTTTGTAAAGAGATAGAGAAGGTCATTAAGGTGCACGTATATCTATCCAAAGAAATGGTGATCTTGCACAATAAGGTGTATTCCATGGGTTATGAAGACCCTAGTCTTGCTTAGTCTAGTCATAGCTATATCGATTGATCCTAGAGAATTACCATGCCAATATGGAGCATATAGCAATATGTGATGCCTCAGGCTGCACCTCCACTGTATCCCATTGCTCAATCGACCCTTGCACCACTCGTTCAACCCATGTATTAGATAAATACATAGTCATTTGATAGATGGGGTATTAAGGGATTCACAGGAGCAAAGAGATGTCTATAGTGTGATATAGAGGAGCACTATTCCTATGTTTGTGAAGAGATAAAATAGGCTAAAGAATACGTATTAGTAACTGACATAGATGAAAAGCTTTTTGACTTCAAGAATCGCCTTTCTCTTCCTATAAATTGGGGAAAGGAAGAAATGAAGAAGTTATATGATAACCTATCAAGTACTAATGCTAGCACATTGGAAACCCTATTATATTCTCATGAAGAAGGAAAGTAAGAAGAAATAAGGCCACAACCACAAAAGAATTAATTAATAGAAACCCTAGTCAAAGCCAAAGATGTGATTCTATAAAAGACTTCCTAGAAGTCTTCTGTGGATCAATTCTCTGTCTACTCTCACATAGTTAATGTTGAGTATAAGATAAGAAGAGATGAAACCAAAGAGGAGGTTGAAGCAGAAACACGAGTAACTAGAAGAAAAAGTAAGAATCAAGAGGAAAGGGCTAAAGAGAAAGAGAAGAAAGTACACTTTGACGAGCATGTTGCTTCTCAAGAAGGGGTAAACAGAAGTGAAGTAGGAGAGGGAAAGAGGCCATCCAAGCAAATTAGAATTCAATAACGTAGTCAAATGAATGAAAACAACCCAAAGACTAGTGAAAGGGTTGAAAAATTTCAAGAAGGGGAAAAGAAAAAGTAGAAGAAAGCTCCTAATGCTGTGCTTATTTTGAAGCTAAAGAAGAACAATCATGCAAAAGAAATTCTAAATGATATTTTATTGAAAATTCAAGTGACCATGTTCCTGGAGTATGTCTTCTCAATTGTGAAGCTTGAGTTCAAGGATAGTTTTATTAAACTCGTAAGGAGAAAGATATTCTCATTACTTGAGGTCATAGGGATGGGAGAGGCATCTAAAGGCACTTAGATTATGAATGAAGCACTTGCATTGTGCGACTCCTCTAATGAGGAAGTTTATGAGATTGTGATATTTCAATTAAATAGAAACTCTTTGGGACCAATCAAACGAGATGATGAAACAAGAAAAGCTAATAGTGATTATAATAAGGATTTCTGAGCAAGAGTGACAGAGGAGGTAAAAGTGAAATTAGGAAATGATGATGATCCATATTTAGCTCTAGCCTTGATTGACATAATATCAAAGATAAATGTGATATCCAAGAAATTGTATGATAAGCTTAGATGGCCCATAGATAAGGAACATGGTTGGAGGATGAGGACTACAGATAATGGCTCTAAAGCTTTGGTAAGAGTATGTGATTTTGTATGTGTGATATTTGAGGGAGTGTTTGAGAACCTTCACTTCTTTGTTGAAGACAAATAATTGTACGAGGCTATTCTTGGGCAACCATTCATAGGGGAAATGAGGATGGAGACAAAAGCAATGGATGATGGATCTACATATATGAGAATCAGATGGAGATCTGAGTTGAACTCTTTACAAGTCATGACTATTTACAGGAATCATGCAAGAAACAAGAAGAGTATAATAAAACAATCTATTGAATCTCATGATCATGAGTGTGATGATTGTGCACAAGTGGGAGAGTATGGGGCACCAAACTTTCTCCTAGCATCCACTATTTTTTTTTTTTTTTTTGAAAGAACAAGGAAAATTTGTATTAATGGTGGCCGTATACAGTGTGCCTTGGGCAGGAGACACCTGACCCAAATGACAAATTACAAGGAGAAATACATGTCCAACCTTTTACAAGAGTACTGTTCAGCTAACAGTTTTTTCCATCTAGAGGGAGAATTTTCAGACAAAATCTTGTAGACATCATAGTTATTACAAGAAGCATCTCTGATTCTCCTAATACAAGATAGAGAAGCATTTTTCAGAATAACAGGCAAAGTGATGAGGTAGTTCCTTTTTCTGCTACCAAGGGTAGCCTCATTCCTACTGAGCCATATGTTCCAAAGAATATAGCCCCTCCAAATATTCCACAGCAGAATATCCAAGTGTTTACAGCAACCAAGAATCACCTCCATTTTACTAAGTTTGGGGAGACCATTCACTAGCAGATACTTCTCCACAGCAGACCAAAATCTAGCATCCACTATTGAGTGAGACAATGGTGGGAAGAGGTTTGATGTCCATACAATTTTGTAAATATTTTCCAAAGTTTTTCTATTTATTTTAGTAAGTTCAAGTATGTTATTTTACAAAAAGAATCCATTCAATTAATATTAGAAAAAATACATGAAGAACACTACAAAAATTTATTAATTAATGTTACCTGATGAAAATATCGAAAATGCAATGAAGTGGAAACTTCTTTTTCCAGTAATCTATGACTCAGGAGAGCGCGCGTCCATGTCCAAGTTGCTTTGGGAGCTCTATCTGCTGCAGTGACTGCCTATCTACTTTATGATACAATTGGATTGCTTCTACAATTTATATATATAGTATAATTTTTGAGCGACGCTGCTGATGAATGGTGAGCTGCTACATCATGCCAAGAGAGAATTTTGCAGGAGGAATGGCGATGCTGCTGATGAATGGTGACGCTGCTGCATGAGAGCAGATCAGTCGAGCAACGCCGATTGAACCTAGAGCTTTGCTGTCAGTGATGATCGTCTGCCGGACATCAAGCTGACATAGTCGGACGTGGAAGCTGCTAGAACTACATCAAGCAGACGAGTGACGTGAAGGATTTTCTCTCGTGCTGGGCCATCTATCGCGGGGGAAGGTTGTCTGTCGTGAGGGAAAACCATCTGTCGCGGGCATGGCCATCTATCGCGGCCTGCCAATACCGTCTATCGCGGCGCTGAGGGGCGGTTTTAGTCTCTGATCAATCCGGCGGGGATATCCGTTTGTCACGGGGAGGGCTATCTATCGCCGTCTGCCAATACTGTCTATCGCAGTCAGGGCCAATACCGTCTATCGCAGTCTCCAAATACCGTCTATCGTAGTGCATGTGGGCGGTTTTGGTTTCCGATCAATCCGCCTCTCGCGGTGGGCATTCCCAGGTGGGCAGTGGGCAGAAGTACTTGAGGGCCGAGGCTCGGTTTTTCTCACTTTTGGTCGATTGCTTGGTGGATCTGAGTGCGACAGCTGTACGCTTGATTGACTCGTTTCTTCTGAAGCAAGTCAGTTCATTTTACTGTTAGTTTAAGGGTCGAAAAATTAGTTTTCTTTCCGCCGCCAAGCCTGTATGGAAGGTTTTAAAAGCTTGAACTTCAACTTGCCAAGTCACAATTCCCTTTTCTAGTTCGAAAAACTTTTTGAATCTGTGGAATTCAAAGGACCATGATTTTATAAGGATCGTGAAAGGACCAGGGAATTTGGCTGTTCTGGACAGTTGGGCTGCGACCGGCTGCCTTTGTTATTGGAGCTCGTGTGACGTTTAACGCAAAAATCGTTAAAAAAAAAAAATAATAAAAAAAAAAGAAGAAAAAGAAAAAAGAAGAAAAAAAAAGAAAAAGAAAAAAGAGAAAAGATTCGAAAAAAAAAAAGAAGAAAAGAAGAGAGCTACCTTTTATTGTGTAATTTTTGGGCTTTTTTAGATGCTTCTCTTCTCAGAGTTTTAGAAAAAGACCTTCTTTCTCGGGGTGTCCCTCTTTTGTCATGGATTTGGCGACCCCCTCTCTTGTGAGAAGCAATTTGGCCCCTCCTCCCCGGGAGACCGTTAACCTGGCCTCTTTGTTGGAGGGGGGTTCTTGTGCCGCCCAAGGGACCCTCAAGAGTGCTGACCCCCCCTTGGTCTCCCTCAATAGATCCGCAATTTTGTCAACTCAGGAGGAGCTCAAGAAAGTTTGCCTCGTCGGCCAAATGTTCGGCCCTAAGCCCCCGCTCGAAACTGTGCGTCAGTGGCTCCGCAACGAGTGGTTCCCCCGCGGGCTAGTTGTTTGTAAGTGCCAGTTCTTACCGGCAAGCCACTTGCTGCTAGTCTTTGAAAATGAAGATATGGCGTTTCGAGCCCTTAGTGTCGGAACTTGGCAACTCGGCCGGGCGACCCTGTGCCTATTCAGATGGTCCCCTGATTTTACTCCCGACAAATCGAAATCGCTTCGGTACCCCCTCTGGGTTGAACTCCCTAACCTGCCATACTTCTTGTACAACTTCGTATGGGACATCGTTTCTCCTATCGGCAAGCCGTTGGCCTCACGCGAGGACATTGGTGGTCTCATTTATGAAGGCGCAAGACACTCGTTCAACGCCCGGTGGCACCCTCAAATTTGTGTCCAGGCTGACCTCAGTATGCCACTCCCATCGAAGATCAAACTAGACTCGGGCGAAGGGGATGTATGGGAGCAAGACATCAGCTACAAAAACCTTCCCAACGCGTGCTTTCGCTGTGGCCAACAAGGTCACAGGATCAAAGATTGCCCTTTGAGACGAAAAAGCAAGCGAAATCAAGAAGCCCCCAAAAATGCTCAAGACAGCAATGGAGCATTGAATCACTCGACGAAAGTAGAGGAATTCAAGGGTCCCCGTAATCCAGAAGCTGATGCAGACGGGTTCATCGAAGTCAGAAGAAGAAGGAAAAGAAGCCCTAGGGCAACCTCTGAGCGTAACAACAAGTCTGTTTCCCCCTCCAGCAACTTGTATTGCAATCTGGAAAGGGAAATCAATGAGTTTGACTACCCAGGTGGGAACCAACTTGAGGAGGACACCGATGTCAAAGGCCTGGAGATCCCTGACAGTAAAGAAACCTTGCAGGAGGGTTACACTACAAGCAAAGAAGACGGCTTTACTACCAGCAACGAAGATAACATGTATAGTGAAAGCTCCATCATCGGATCGACTATTCCGGAAACGGAGCTGAAAACGGTGTCCAGTTCTTCCCAGCAGGAGGCATCCTGCAAAGGAAAACAACCTATGGAGCTACCGTGGAAAAGCCCCCACAAGAACCTATTGCTAACTTGGGATCCGAGCCGAGCGAA
The DNA here is from genome assembly GCA_020310875.1 of Ceratopteris richardii. Taxonomy (NCBI): domain Eukaryota; kingdom Viridiplantae; phylum Streptophyta; class Polypodiopsida; order Polypodiales; family Pteridaceae; genus Ceratopteris; species Ceratopteris richardii. The sequence continues at coordinate 98,576,693 of CM035441.1, read as the reverse complement.
AAAGAAAGATGAACCCAAGAAAAGAAAGGACAAAGCTCCCTCCCGCAAAGAGGGATTACTACGTCAATGATCATCATCTCGTTAAATGCTAGAGGGCTAACCGACCCCTCAAGAGCGACCATCATTGGTCAATGGCTTCGCGACATTAGCCTAAACCCAGATTTTATATGTATCCAAGAGATTAAAATTGACGGAGAAGACCTCCAGAAACGGCTTAGACATGTCTCCTCGACCCATGTTTGGATTTCAACGACGCATCAGCGGGGATCCGGCGGAACAGTAATCGGTATCAATCAACTCTGGTTTGAAAAGCTCGAGAACTCCTTTGAAGATGAATGCCATCGATGGATTGCTATTTCTTTCGGTGCTCCCTTTTGTTTTACTTTAGTTTCTTTGTATGCCCCCAATGGGGAGTTAGAGAGACTTAACACTTGGGCCTCCTTGGACTCGCTCCCCCACAACGTGCTTATCTGTGGTGACTTCAACATGGTTGAGGACCCTACGGACAGATGGATGGGCAAGGGTAGGGTCATTGACAGTCGGGAGAAAGAAACGTGGAACAAAACTAAACTACACTTGGATTTGGTTGAATTCAAAGACTCGAAGGGCTTTTCTTGGTCAAATCTCCAAGCAGGCGAGGACCTGAGGAAAGCTAGACTTGATAGATGCTACATCTCCCAGAGTTTTACTCATCAGTGGGGCCACCCTTCCCTCTCGCAACGCACCGACCTCACCATATCTGATCACTACCCGATCGTCATCACTTTTCAACCCCTCACCAAGACTCGTAAGGCTCCGTGGTTCCATGCCAGTGTGCCCTCCTTCTCTCTCCCCTCCGTCCATCAAGAGATTTCTGATGTGTGGAAGGAGGCATTTGCCTCTGGCTTGTCCCCAGCCAAGTGTTGGAGAAGTGCGGTCGATAAGTCACGACAGATCATGATTAGATCCAGGAAGATGTTGGCGACTGTGCGGCGGGCTCGCAGAGAAGCTCTATATCATAGACTCTGGCGGCTCGAGGAGGAAGTGAACAAAGGAAAATCTCAAGCCCAGAAAGGACTTCGAAAAATCAGAGCGTTGCTGAGATATGAGGAAGAGATACAAAGGAAAAATATGCAAATTTTCTTCAAGGAGTGGTGGGCTGGCAAAGCCGACAAACCCACCAAAGAGATGTGCCGTATCCTCAAAAGGAAACACAACAGAGATTCGATCCCCTTATTGATAGACGCAAATGGCAATGTATGCAATACGGAAGAAGATAATTTTGGGATCATTGAAGGGCACTTCACGAAACTCCTGGGGACCTCAAACCCCCTCTCCCACCATAGAAGGGACTGTATGGCAGCCATATCTAGGGTTTCCCCCCACAGGATACCACCCAACCTTCACTCTCTGCTTCATGCCTCTATCTCTGAAGCCGAAATCATGGAGGTCATCGATGCCCTCCCCTCAGGTAAAAGCCCGGGCCCCGACTGGCTCACTAATGAGTTCTTCAAATCCTTCAAGTTGGTGGTTGCCACCCCTCTTCGTTTGGTTTGGCAAGAGGCACTCAAGTTTGGCGCGCTTCCTTCTTGCCTCAACAATGGCATTATCAAGCTAGTACACAAAAAAGGGGAAAAGAACAGAATAGAGAATTGGCGTCCCATTACAATGCTCCAAACAGGATACAAGATTATCGCCAAAGTCATTGCCAACAGAATCTCTTGCCACTTGAGAGCGTGGTTAAGCGAGGACCAAAAAGGTTTCATCAAAGGCAGGTCAATTTTGGAAACCATAATAGATATCTGGGAAGGTCTTGAATTTGCAAATGAGTCTAAACAAGATGTGGTTTTCCTCAAGATCGACTTTGATAAAGCCTACGACAGGCTAGAATGGGACTATATTCTTCAGTCGCTACAGGATCTTGGATGTAGTCAGAAATTCACCAAGATGATCGCGACCCTTCTCGGAAACGCATCGACCCAAATTAACATTAATGGAAATCTTTCAAAGGTGATCAAACTTAGAAGATCTATCAGACAAGGGTGCCCATTGGCTCCCCTTCTCTTTGCCATTGCCACGGAAGGTCTTAGCAGGCTGGTGGAGCATCAGGTGGAAGCTGGTAACATTAAAGGCCTTCGTTTGCCGCATGACCACAGTCAGATCACCATGAGACTTTTTGCTGATGATATGAATGCTTTTGTGCACAATGATAGTACCAGCCTCGAGGCGTTCTCGAAGTGTCTTGCTACCTTTTGTGAAGCCTCTGGATCCATAATCAACTACTCTAAGACCGCCTTTAGAGCTATTGGTGGGTCACAGCCCGACCTTCTCATTGATCATGGCTGTAAAATCATCCCGCAGGGCCAAATTTTTCGGCTCCTGGGGATTCCCTTGGGGTTTGGCGTCTCTATGGAACAGCGGTGGAACTGGGTGCTTGCCAAACTCGAAAACAAGCTTAACTATTGGAGAGGTATGCAAATCAATCTTGCTGGCCGTGCTATGGTCATCAACACGTTCCTCTTATCATCTACCATTTATTTCCTTTCTTGTTGGAGACCGAAAGAGCAAGATCTGTCCAAACTGGATAGTATTTGTAGAAACTTCCTTTGGACAGGCGACCACAATAGGAGGGGGGTGCCTAAAATCAAATGGTCCATCTGCACCAGCCATAGAGAGAGTGGGGGACTTGGTATCTTGGACATTGGGTGCATCGCTAACAAACTGGCGGCCAAATGGATAACTAAGGCTTGGTGCAACGGGGAGGCCTCGTGGGCCAAGCTGATCTTCAGAAACAAGAATGAGTTGGCACTCATGGGTTTCCCAAATTGGAGGAATCTTGACATCTTGACCTTGCTGTTTTCCCCGATCCCCGTCTTCCCGAAAGGCTCTAATCTGGTGTGCTCCCTTTGGAAGAGTTGGAATAAAGTCAAAAGCTCCACAAGAATAAGTGAAGACTGGAAGTGGGCTGCCGGTATCAGACAAAACGACTCTATCTGGTTTCCGATCCATGGCATCCGGAGTGTGGAATCTTGGAACATGCAAAACGCCAAGAAGCTATGGAACAAAGGCTTCAAAAAATGGAAACATCTCTGGAAACAAGACACCAACCGCTGGATCAACTTTGAGGATATTGACCCTAGCATCAACATTTCGCATGAAGAATGGAACACTTTGCAAAGCAGATTTCTCGCCTGGGACCGACACAAAGTTCGCCTTCTCATGGGACACGACATGCCGAGTTCGCTTGGTCTCAAATGGCACAATGGGAATAGTCTATCCAAAATCCCGAACATCAAAGAAACGATCGACTATCAGGTTAACCTCAACAAAAAGTGGTGCCTGTCATGGACGCGGCTTCGGTGGGACATGAAGTTCATGGCTATCTGGCACCCCCTCATAGAAATCAAAAAGTCTGTCCTCTTATGGCAAATTCTTCATCACGGAATCTGGACCAACCTTAAGGCTAGCAAAATTTGTGGGATCCCTCCCTGGTGCAAACGCTGCCACCGGTCTATCGAAGATGTTTCACACATCTTCTTTACCTGCCCCAACTCCAACAGACTCTGGCAGGTGGTTGGAAAGAGAATTAGACTTCAAAAACGTCTCAGTTGGCAGCAAGCCCTGCTGGGAGAAGCGATCGGCTGCTCCGCGACTCTCTGGAACGCCATCAGAGGGGAGGTTCTATGGAAAATCTGGCGGGAAAGATGTGCTTTCAACTTCGGTGACTCCCCCAAGGAGTGGTCAATTGAGAAATCGCTGTTCCTCCTTGGCAAAAGGATTGTCAACTGTAAAAAATCCCCCCCCTTTAGGCATCATCAAGTACTCCTTTTGATCGATAACAAGCTCAAACCCAAGTGGGCCCCACATGAGGGTGATGAGAGGGTAATTAACCTTCTTTGTAATGTCATCTAAGCCCTGTAAAAGCTTCCCCTGCTTTGTGGGATCTGGGGGGTCCCGTGGGCACTAGTCCCCTTCTCTTGTACTTTTCTTTATTTAATTCAAGTCCGGGAGAGTAGGCAATTGCCGAACTTCCTTTACATTAAAAAAAAAAAATGCAATGAAGTTAGAAAGTAGTTTTGTAATTTTTAATTTTCTGATACCATAAACCAAATTATTAAATGCATATACTTATCTTATTTAAAAACTCCTTTGAATCCATCTGTAGGTACCCCAACTCATCCTATCCTGCTATGAGACGCTGTTTACGGTACAAGGGCCCTCACTAGTTTGGGGCCAATAATAAGAAGCTAAATTCCCTTTTCCTCGTGAGGTATGGAAACTAAATCAAGTTCTCCAAATATGATCTCGCTAACTTTTCAAGATTCTATTAATGGTTGTGTATTATCTTCACGCTAAAGATATATTTCAATATTTTTTTAGAAGGTCATCTGATTTGACGGTTCTTTTTTGTTGTTGTTAATACTAAGATGATCAATACGGAATATCTTGCTGCATGTAAAGTGTAAGTGAATGCGATTAAGTCCATATGTTCATTCCGTAATCATTTAAAATAATATTAATTTCTATTGTTTCTGAGATCTTGAAGTAGATTCCGAAGGGTACAATTACTTAGAGCTGGTCATTTTTTTTCTCAAGGACCGTTGGAAACATTTTAAACATTTTTATGATGATCAACATCAAAAGCTGCAGTGGTTTTTGAAGTCCTACAGACGATGCACTTTTTAAGCACTTTTCTCACTTGCTAAAGGAAAGATAATAATTTTCAACGAGAGCGTTTGGATCAAACAAGACAATAAGGATGAAAATAAGTGAGAAACTAAAATAATTATGAAAATAAGTATGTCCGGTGTTTTTGTCCATATAGAAACTAAAAAGAGATGAGTAAATCGGGGGAACTAGAGAGGATATAAGAGTGGCTCCATCTTCACATTCGACAATGTTTTTGCCACGAAGATTTTCAGGGTACAAATTTTTCTTAAATCATGCTGAGCTAGTGTCCCTCTTTAGGAATATTATTCTGGGTGTCAGAATAGATACGCCTTGATTAATAAACTCAATATATTGACAATCACCACTCAGAATGTGTCATACTTTACTTCTTCTGAATGAGTTCAAACTATTATAGTCAAGGTAGTACAGCTTATTGAAAATTCGAGTGACCATGTTCTTGGAGTACATCTTCTCCATTGTGAATCTTGAGTTCAAGGATAGTTTTATCAGACTCATAAAGATAAAGAGAGGCCCATTACTTGAGATCATAGAAATGGGAGAGGCATCTGAAGGCCCTTAGATTATGAATGAAGCACTTGCATTGTACAACTCATCCAATGAGGAAGTTTATGAGATTGTGATATCTCAACCAAATAGAAACTCTTTAGGACCAACCAGATGAGATGATGAAACAAGAAAAGCTGATAGTGATTATAAAAAAGCTTTTGAGCAAAATGGATGCTGGAGGTAAACTTAAAATTAGGAAATGATGGGGACCCGTATTTAGCTCTAGCCTAGATTGATGTAGGGTCAAAGGTAAATGTGATATCCAAGAACTTCTATGAAAAGTTCAGATGGCCCATAGGTACGGAACATGGCGGGAGGATGAGGACTACAGATAATGGCTCTAGATCTTTGCTAAGAGTATGTGCTTTTGTTCATGTGATAGTTGGGGGAGTATCTAAGGAAATCCACTTCTTTGTCGAAGACAAATTTTCATATGAGGCTATTCTCGGGCAACCATTCCTAGTAAAAATGTGGATGGAGACAGAAGCAATGGATGGAGACAAAGTTTTTCAAAGTTAGTCTTTCAAGGTAGTCTTTCAAAATTATTCTTTCAAAATTAGTCCTTCAAAATAAGTCTTTCAAAATTAATATTTCAAAATTAGTTTTTCAAAATTAGTCTTTCAAACTTAGTCCTTCAAAATTAGTCTTTCAAAATTAGCCTTCCAAAATTAGTCTTTCAAAATTAGGCCTTCAAAATTAGTCTTTCAAAATTAGTCTCTCAAATTTAGGCTTTCAAAGTCAATCTTTCAAAAATTGCTCTTTCAAAATTAGTTTTTCAAAATTCCTCTTTCAAAATTTGTCCTTCAAAAGTAGTCTAAAAGAAAAATGAGTAGCATCACACCTTGATTCAGAGTCAAGTTGGCCATCGAATTCGTGGAGATACTCAAAGTCCAAAATAAACTGGTGATTCATGATAAAGGAAAGGAACTCATTCAATTCCATATTCTGAAGCCTTGATGCACTTTTCAGTCAGTTGGATGTCATTACCAGATTTGGGCCACCCCTCCAAAATTCGCCTAGTTCTTTCACCACTTTTGTAAGTAGGGATGGCGCACATACAATATGCTTTGATGGTGTAGTAAATGATTGGGTTAGTGGAGGCCACTCTCTTGAGGAGGCTTCTCTGTGGAGATTATAGAGAGTGAGAGCTTCAATGTTTAGGGCAGTCAGCATGACAGTGAGATTAGATATACTGGGATAGTCATTTGTAAGCTAGAGTCTGTAGCATTTGTGGAGAAGACTCACACTGTGTATACCTTCTCTATGTTGAGTTGTCCATTTTCATCTTAGGGTGATTGGGCTTTTGGTTCCATTAACAAGTTTATCTTTTGTGTACTGGTGTAATTTTCAATCTTGGTGTAATTAGCCTTTTCGGCATCTTTGTAACTCTCTATCTGTTTCTTCTCAAGTGGTACCTTACACAGTCATGTTATAGGGTATACTTCCCTAAAGGAGAACCCCCCCTTCAGTAGAAGGAGTATTGGAAGCATAGACCCGTTTGCCTGCCTTTGCAGTTTGCAAGGACAATTGCATTTTCTCTATAACACGATACCCCAATGCCTCTCTCTCTCTCTCTCTCTCTCTCTCTCTATATATATATATATATATATATATATATATATATATATATATATATATATATATATATATATATATTCGTGTATGTATATATGGTTGACCTATGCTCTAACAAGGCTAGTACAATGTACTTTCACCTTCGTTTCTAATATCAGAGTACTCTCAAAATCCATAAATGCTTGTCTAGAAGACACATTTTAGATATCTTATTAAATGCATACAGTTATCTTTTTTCAAAAGCTCCTTTGAATCCACCTGCATGTACCCCAACTCATCTTATCCTTCTATGAGAATCTGTTAAAGGTACATGGGCCTTTGCTAGTTTGGGGTCAATAATAAAAAGTAAAAATCCCTTTTCCACGAGGTATGGAAACTAAATCAAGTTCTCCAAGTATGATCTCGCTAACTTTATAAGCTTCTAGTATTGTTTGTGTATTATTTTGACGCTAAAGATATATTTCAATGTTTTTTTAAGAAGGTCATATGCTTTGAAGGTTTTTTTTTCTGTGTTGTTAATACTAAGCTGATCAATACGGAATATCTTACTACATCTAAAGTGTAAGTGAGTCAGAGTAATTCCATGTTTTGTATGCCTTAATCATTTAAAATAATATTATTTTCTATTCTTTCTGCGATCTTGATGTAGATTCCTAATTATTGCGGTACAATTATAGTTATAGGTTTCGGATTTTCAGATCTTGTCCGAAGGGTTCAATTACTTAGAACCGTTGGAAACATTTTAATCATTTTTATGAAGCTCAACATCAAGTGGTTGTCGATTTCCTAAAAAGGATGCACTTTTTAAACAGTTTTCTCACTTGCTGAAGGATACATGATAATTTTCATGGAGGGCGTTTGGATCACACAAGGAGATAAGTATGCAAATAAGTGAGAAACTACAATAATCATGAAAACAAGTATGTCCGGTGGTTTTGTCGAGATAGAAACTAAAAAGAGATGAGTAAATCGGTTGAACTAGAGAGGATCTAATAGTGGCTCCATCTTCACATTCGACAATGTTTTTGCCACGAAGATTTTCTGAATACAAAATTTTCTTGCAAATTCTTGACAATCATGCTATGGAAGTGTCCCTCTTTAGGAATATTATTCTGGGTTTCAGAATACCAACGCCTTGATTAACAAACCCAATATATTAACATTCAACATCTACAAATGTCTCATACTTGACGTCTTATGAATGAGCTAAAACTATTATAGTGAAGGTGGTACAGCTCATCACAAGGTTGCGGTGAAAATTTGCGTAGATTGGTCAAATGAAGTCCTTTTTCTGCAAAGACAAGTGATCCACAAATATGCCTATCCTCTTCACCATCTTGTAGACAGTCTTGATATTCCCATCCCGTCGATTGTGTGTAAAAGCCAATCGGTTTCTCGTGTGGGTGCTTGTTGGCACTCATATCAGAGCATAGGTCTGTGAGATAGCTACAAGGGGTTCATGTACGCACTGTGGTTATAATGTTTAGTTCTACTAACTTATCTTTGCCTCTCAAAAGAAAATTGTGATGCACACTCTAATAACCTCATGTATGGAGTTCTCTGAGTAATTCTCACTAAACGTCCACTTAGCCATGCTGTTTGAAAGGTAGGATAGCTATCGGAACCAATATCTTTGGTGAGATCCTGTTAAATTATCATGCTAGCTTGTGGAAAATTCTGTTCACGTTATTGGATTGTCAGTCTTAGTGTAAGTGAGCAAAAAATAGAAGAAGGCTATCATGTCCTTGTTTTGACCTCCTTCCTCAAGTATTTATACCCTTTTCATCGAAATTTTATCTACTGTTATTAAAAGATGAAACTTAAAGTTTTGCTTCCAACAATGAGATCACTGAAATTTGGGACTGAGCTATAATATGTTTAATTTTGTGCAACTGCAAAACACAAATAGGGATGCCGTCTTCGATTAAGGCAGTGGAGGAGCTCGACTTTGGCAATCTCTCTCAGTATTCGTCAATCACTGGAGTGTCGCCAAGATGTCATGATGGAGCATTGTGTATCGCATTGTGGCAACTTTTTGGCATGTATACCATAGAGCGTTTGGTTTCTCTCTCTCTCTCTCTCTCTCTCTCTCTCTCATCCTTTCCTTGCTCATGGCTATTGCTTCGTTAGTCATGAGCAATGTGGATCCGGTCATCGCGCTAGAACATAATGGGCACTACTCTTGATGGTACCCTTTTCAAAGGCTTTATTGGTTTTGGGAAGGTCGATTTTTGAACTTTAAAAAAGAGTCAAGAGGAGTAATGGGATCTTGATACAGCTAATTAGCAGTGTCTGTTTAGGGCGTCTCATCATCCATAATTCAATCCTCTCCTTCTCTCTCAAAATACGATACTCTTGGGACGTGTTGAAGGCAGACTCGGAGGCGATCAGTCTAGGAACAGCTGGTCTGAAGAGCAAATAGGAACCTTCATGGAATAGCTTACGACCACAGTTGGATGAGTTATGACAAAAACAGGAAGAGCAAGCATCTTTCGTGGGAAAGGAGGTATGTCTTTATCTATTGCCACGTGGTTCAGTAGCGCCACACACTTAATCGCTATCGTGCTTCACTCTTTCATTAGCGTGATTTTTTTTCAGTAGAGAAAAAAAAGAAAGAAAGAAAGGAAGAGAAGAAGAGAAAAGAATATTTAGACTCCTCCCCTTTTTGAAGTATGTTCTAGTTTATGAAAGATTTTTTCTATTTTTTCTTACTTAAGAAATAAGAAGAGAAGAGGATCTCAGAGTTTTGGCAGGTTCTCGAAGCAATGGAGGCATTGGTTTTTTCAAATTCTAAATCAATCGTGAGATATAGAAAGTGACATGGAATCTAATGTTCAAGATTGTTTTCCTTGTGTCCATAACATCACCTCCATCTCAAGTAACCTGTTCTATGAGGAGCGGTTATGTGATTACGAGATCTTCTAGGACTTGAATCTTCATAGCTCCTCATCTCTATAGAGTTCTTGATATGTGGTACTAAAAAATGATGATGATAAATATCCATGATGAAATTGCAAAGGGTTTGTAGTATATGGGGTTATGGAATCAAGGGCATGATTCTCATGATGGGTTGTATTCTTCTTTTGACTCTAATGTTGTTCCTTTTGATGTGAAACAGTGATTGTGAAACTTCTAATCCCAACTTGTTTCTTGTTCTTAAGGAATTTGAATATGATATGATCATGGTCTCCATAGTAAAAGGATACTCGATTACACTCTCGGTAGTTTCGTTCGTTTGTTTGTAAGTCGTCTACCCATGATGTGATCCAATTGCATGTGTTCTAGTTCAGTTTCCTCGAGCATATGTTTATGCGGAATAGAAGTTAACTTGTATTCTTGATATCTAATAGAATTTTTCTTCTCTTGCTTTCTCTCAAACAACCTATTATCACACTCAATTGCTTGATTCATGAATTCATTTGAAGTACCTTGGGCATGGTTAGCATGATGTCCTCAACATCATCACGTAAGCCCCATTGAAATTGGTTGATAAAATAATAATGATGCCATGTGAGATCACAATTGATTATTCTCAATTTAGATGCATAGGTAGTTTCAAGCCTATTTCCTTGATGTAGCTTCCTTAGTTTTGTTCTGAAAAACCTGTTCACAATTGGTATCTCCAAAGGAAGATGTGAAATCTCAAGCAAAGGCCTTGGAATCATACAAAATATCAATGTTCTTCTCTAGGATAAGTGCGCACCATGAAAGAGCAGGACCACGTAGCTAAGTTCACATGAGTCCCATATGAGAAACATCATGTGGGTAACTCTTAGGTTGCATTATCATGAAGAGCTTCACTTGTTGCAGAAATCCCTAAAACTTAAATCTTGTCATATCAAATCTCTCACGCATGCTCACTTTTTGACCTTTCTTCAAATTAGCTATCAAGGGGGGGTACATGAAGCAGATTGATTTAGAATGATCTACAACTCTTGAGTTTTCCTTTGAAGTTCTATACATCTTAAATATTTTACTCTTGAATCCTTTCTTGATTTTCTCGTATCTCTTGGAATTTTTGTTCAATGACTTTAAGTGCAAAAAAAAAAATTCTGCAATATCTCCATGGTGCTTGGTCTTGATGAAGGTAGTCTTGCCAAAATGTCAGGGGAGCACTAGATTGTGTGCTCTTTTTACACTAGACAAGATTTTGGAAATATACTTCTAATTACAAGAACACCCACATCAAGAAAATAATACAAGAATATGTTGGTGATACAAGAAGCCCTACAAACTCGAGACTGATAGGTATGGATAACTTGACTAGAGATGATACAGGAGATCCCACAACCTGAGACTATAAGAATTCCCTTTAGGGAGATGGACTAGATAAAACAAATAACTCGTCAAGATCTCAAAGTTGGCAATTACAATAGGACACAATAGGATGTCGAAAATAGTACACTAGACAAGACTAGAACAAGTCACAAGACTAGAACTCGAGTGGCATTGGAAAGACTGAGGATGTGTATGGCCAAGCCCTCCTTATATAGGTGTTCAAGGGCTGTTATCAAGGTGGTTTTGACATCATGATATTATCGATGATATCCATAGTCCGAATATGACCTCAAAATATCATAATCTAGTAAGTAGATAGTTGATCTTAGAGACTTTTCATGTTTCATATGCAATGGAAGTATTGCTTTTCCAAAATCTAAACCAATCATGAGATACACAAAGCTACAGGGAATCTCAGGTTTGAGATGGTTTCCTATGTGACCATGACAATGAGAGATCCATGCATACACTGCTCCATTACAACAAAGGGACACACGTGCTCAAATGATCCCGAATATGTGTGCAACATCAAGTACGAGTAATGTTGCAACCACATCTTGCATATCAATGGAATTGTCATTGGAAATCTTTTGTAAGGAGATAGAGAATGTCATTAAGATGCATGTATATCTATCCAAAGAAATGGTCATCTTGCACAATAAGGTGTATTCCATGGGTTATGAAGACCCTAGTCTTGCTTAGTCTAGCCATAGTTATATCGATTGATCATAGAGAATTACCATGCCCATATGGAGCATATAGCAATATGTGATGCCTCAGGCTGCACCTCCACTGTATCCCATTGCTCAATCGACCCTTGCACCACTCGTTCAACCCATGTATTAGATAAATACATAGCCATTTGATAGATGGGGAACTAAGGGATTCAGAGGTGCAAAGAGATGTCTATAGTGTGATATAGAGGAGCACTATTCATATGTTTGTGAAGAGATAAAATAGGCTAAAGAATACGTATTAGTCACTGACATAGATGAAAAGCTTTTTGACTTCAAGAAATCGCCTTTCCCTTCCTATAAATTGGGGAAAGGAAGAAATGAAGAAGTTATATGATAACCTATCAAGTACTAATGCTAGCACATTGGAAACCCTATTATATCCTCATGAAGAAGGAAAGTAAGAAGAAATTAGGCCACAACCACAAAAGAATTAATTAATAGAAACCCTAGTGAGAGCCAAAGATGTGATTCTATAGAAGACTTCCTAGAAGTCTTCTGTGGATCAATTCTCTGTCTACTCGCACATAATTAATGTTGAGTATAAGATAAGAAGAGATGAAACCAAAGAGGATGTTGAACCAAAAACACGAGTAACTAGAAGAAAAAGTAAGAATGAATAGTAAAGGGCTAAAGAGAAAGAGAAGAAAGTACACTTTGACGAGCATGTTGCTTCTCAAGAAGGGGTAAACAGAAGTGAAGTAGGAGAGGGAAAGAGACCATCCAAGCAAATAAGAATTCAATAACATAGTCAAATGAATGAAAACAACCCAAAGAATAGTGAAAGGGTTGAAAACTTTCAAGAAGGTTAAAGGAAAAAGTAGAAGAAAGCTCCTAATGCTGTGCTTACTTTGGAGCTAAAGAAGAACAATGATGCACAAGAAATTCTAAATGATATTTTATTGAAAATTCAAGTGACCATGTTCCTGGAGTATGTCTTCTCAATTGTGAGGCTTGAGTTCAAGGATAGTTTTATTAAACTTGTAAGGAGGAAGATATTCTCATTACTTGAGGTCATAGGGATGGGAGAGGCATCTAAAGGCACTTAGATTATGAATGAAGCACTTGCATTGTGCGACTCCTCTAATGAGGAAGTTTATGAGATTTTGATATTTCAATTAAATAGAAACTCTTTGGGACCAATCAAACGAGATGATGAAACAAGAAAAGATAATAGTGATTATAATAAGGATTTCTGAGCAAGAGGGACAGAGGAGGTAAAAGTGAAATTAGGAAATGATGATGATCCATATTTAGCTCTAGCCTTGATTGACGTAGGATCAAAGATAAATGTGATATCCAAGAAATTGTATGATAAGCTTAGATGGCCCATAGATAAGGAACATGGTTGGAGGATGAGGACTAGAGATAATGGCTCTAAAGCTTTGCTAAGAGTATGTGATTTTGTATGTGTGATATTTCGGGGAGGGTTTGAGAACCTTCACTTCTTTGTCGAAGACAAATAATTGTACGAGGCTATTCTTGGGCAACCATTCATAGGGGAAATGCGGATGGAGACAGATGCAATGGATGATGGATCTACATATATGAGAATCAGATGGAGATCTGAGTTGAACTCTTTACAAGTCATGACTATTTACAGGAATCATGCAAGAAACAAGAAGAGGATAATAAAACAATCTATTGAATCTCATGATCATGAGTGTGGTGATTGTGCGCAAGTGGGAGAGTATGGGGCACCAAATTTTCTCCTAGCATCCACTATTGAGCGAGACAATGGTGGGAAGAGGTTTGATGTCCATACAATTTTGTAAATATTTTCCAAAGTTTTTCTATTTATTTTAGTAAGTTCAAGTATGTTATTTTACAAAAAGAATCCATTCAAGTAATATTAGAAAAAATACATGAAGAACACTACAAAAATTTATTAATTAATGTTACCTGATGAAAATATCGAAAATGCAATGAAGTTAGAAAGTAGTTTTGTAATTTTTAATTTCCTGATACCATAAACCAAATTATTAAATGCATATACTTATCTTATTTAAAAACTCCTTTGAATCCATCTGTAGGTACCCCAACTCGTCCTATCCTGCTATGAGACGCTGTTTACGGTACAAGGGCCTTCACTAGTTTGGGGCCAATAATAAGAAGCAAAATTCCCTTTTCCTCGTGAGGTATGGAAACTAAATCAAGTTCTCCAAATATGATCTCGCTAACTTTTCAAGATTCTATTAATGGTTGTGTATTATCTTCACGCTAAAGATATATTTCAATATTTTTTTAGAAGGTCATCTGATTTGACGGTTCTTTTTTGTTGTTGTTAATACTAAGGTGATCAATACGGAATATCTTGCTGCATGTAAAGTGTAAGTGAATGCGATTAAGTCCATATGTTCATGCCGTAATCATTGAAAATCATATTATTTTCTATTGTTTCTGAGATCTTGAAGTAGATTCCGAAGGGTACAATTACTTAGAGCTGGTCAGTTTTTTTCTCAAGGACCGTTGGAAACATTTTAAACATTTTTATGATGATCAACATCAAAAGCTGCAGTGTTTTTTGAAGTCCTACAGACGATGCACTTTTTAAGCACTTTTCTCACTTGCTAATGGAAAGATAATAATTTTCAACGAGAGCGTTTGGATCAAACAAGACAATAAGTATGAAAATAAGTGAGAAACTAAAATAATTATGAAAATAAGTATGTCCGGTGTTTTTGTCCATATAGAAACTAAAAAGAGATGAGTAAATCGGGGGAACTAGAGAGGATATAAGAGTGGCTCCATCTTCACATTCGACAATGTTTTTGCCACGAAGATTTTCAGGGTACAATTTTTTCTTGACAATTCTTGACAATCATGCTGAGCTAGTGTCCCTCTTTAGGAATATTATTCTGGGTGTCAGAATAGATACGCCTTGATTAATAAACTCAATATATTGACATTCACCATTTACAAATGTGTCATACTTTACTTCTTCTGAATGAGTTCAAACTATTATAGTCAAGGTAGTACAGCTTTTTCCGTAGATTGGTCAAATGAAATCCCTTTTCCTTAGCAAGTAAGCGAGAAATGTTCCTATCCTCTTCACCATCTTGTAGACAATCTATATATTCCCATCTCGTCGATTGGCTGTAAGATCCAATCAGTTTCTCGCATGGGTGATCGTCGGCACTCATATCAGAGCATAGGTCTGTTAGCTAGCTACAAGGGGTTCATGTACGCAGTAAATGTTATAATGTTTCGTTTCTACTAACTTTTCTTTGCCTTTCAAGAGAAATTTGTGATGCACACTCTAATAACCTCATGTATGGAGTTATCTGAGTAATTCTTTGCCTTTTAAAAGAAATTTGTGATGCACATTCTAATAACCTCATGTATGGAGTTATCTGATTTATTCCCACTAAACGTCCACTTAGCCATGTTGTTTGAAAGGTAGGATAGAAATCGGAACCAATATGTTTGGTGGGATCCTGTTAAATTATCATGCCAGCTTGCAGAAAATTCTCTTCACATTACTGGATTGTCAATGTTACTGTAAGAGAGCAAAAAATAGAATAAGGCTATCATGTCCTTGTTTTGACCTCCTTCCTCGATTATTTATACCCTTTTCATCGAAATTTTATCTACTGTTATTACAAGACGAAACTTAAAGTTTTTCTTCCGACAATGAGATCACTGTAAATTGGGACTGAGCTACAATATGTTTAATTTTATGCAAGTGCAAAACACAAATAGGGATCACGTCTTCGATTAAGGCAGTGGAGGAGCTCAACTTTGGAAACCTCTCTCAATATTCGTCGATCACTGGAGTGTCGCCGAGATGTCATCACGGAGCATTGTGTATCGCATTGTGGCGACTTTCTGGCATTTATAGCGTGTAGAGTTTGGTTTCTCTCACTCTCTCTCTCTCTCTCTCTCTCTCTCTCTCTGCTCATGGCTATTGCTTCGTTAGTCATGAGCAATGTGGATCCGGTCATCTAGCTAGAAGATAATGGGTACTACTCTTGATCGTACCCTTTTCCAAGGTTGTTTTTATTTTGGGAAGATTGATTTTTAAACTTTAAAAAAGTTTCAAGACGAGTAGTGGGATCTTGCAGCTGATTAGAAGTGTCTGTCGGTGGCGTCTCATTAGCCATAATTCAATCCTCTCCTCCTGTCTCAACATATGATACTCATGGGACATGTTGAAGAAAGACTCGGAGGAGATCTCTCTATGAACAGTTGTTCTGAAGGCCAAATAGCAACTCTCATGGAATAGCTTACAACAAAAGTTGGATGAATTATGACAAGAGCACGCACCTTTCTTGGGAGAGGAGGTATGTCTTTATCTGTTGCCACGTGGCTTAGTAGTGCCACACTATTAGTCCCTATCATGCTTGACTCTATCGTGACTTACCATGTGGCTCTGTCATGCCGTACCATTTATTGTGCTTGTCTGTCATACTACAATGCAAAGCATCTACAGCATCTTCGGATGTCTATCATGCGACAAATCTTTCTATATCACTAGGTGGTGCTTATGTCTTGTTTGGCATCCTTTGAAGAGGATCTCAAGTTTTGGCATGTTCTCGATGCAATGGAAGCATTGGTTTCTCCAAATTCTAAACCAATGATGAGATATAGAAAGTGACATAGAATCTAATGTTCAAGATGGTTTTCTTTGTGTCCATAACATCACCTCCCTCTCAAGCAACAAGTTCAATGAGGAGGGGTTATGTAATTATGAGTTCTTCTACGAATTGAATCTTCATATCTCTTGGTCTCTACAGAGTTCTTGATATGTGGTACTAAAACAAGATGATGATGGATATCCATGATGAAACTGCAAAGGGTTTGTAGTATATCGAGTCATAAAATCAAGGGCATGATTCTCATAATGGGTTGTATTCTTCTTTTGACTCTAACGATGGTCCTTTTGATGTGGGATGGTGATTGTTGAACTTTGTAATCCCCACTTGTATCTTCTTTTAGGGAATTTGAATACTATATGATCATGCCCTCCACAATAAAAGGATAATCGTTTATCTTCTCGATATTTTCTTTGCTTTTTTGTAAGTCATCTGCACATGATGTGGTGCAATTGCATGGGTTCTAGTTGAGTTTCCTTGAGCATATGTTGTTGTAGAATAGAAGTTAACTTTTATTCCCAATATCTATTATATTTTTTTCTTCTCTTGCTTTCTCTCAAAAAACCTATTACCACACTCAATTTCTTGATTCATGAATTCATTCAAACTAAGTGTGGCATGGTTAACATGAGGTCCTTAACATCATCATGTAAGCCCCATCGAAAGTGGTTGATAAAATAATCCTCATGCCATGTGAGGTCACAAATGATTTTTCTGAATTTGGATGCATAGGTAGATGCAAGCCTAGCTCTTTGATGTAGCTTCCTTAGCTTTGTCTCAAAAACCTGTGAACAATTGGTATCTCCAAAAGACGATGTGACCTCTCAAACAAAGGCCTTGAGATTGTACAAAGTATCCATGTTCTTTTCTAGGATAGGTGCAAACCATGAAATAACAAGACCACATGAGTTCCTATGAGTCCCATATGAGAAGCATCATGTGGGTAGCTATCAAGTTGCATTCTTATGAAGAGCTTCACTTGTTGCAGAAATCCTCACAACCTAGATCTTCATCCATCAAATTTCTCAGGCTTGCCCACTTTTGGACTTTTCTTAAATAAGTTGTCATGGGGGGTACATGAAGAAGATTAATTTAGAATGATATGTTTCTCTTGAATTTTCCTTTGAAGTTCTATACATCTTGAATATTCTGTTGTTCAATCCTTTCTTGGTTTTATCATATCTCTTGGACTTCTTGTTCAATGACTTTAAGTGCAAAAAAAGAAAAATTCTTCTGTAATAATCTCCATGGTGATAATCTCCATGGTGATAATCTCCATGGTGCCTTATCTTGATGAAGGTAGTCTTGCCAAAATGTTAGGAGAGGAAAAGTTATGACAGAGACATAGAACCGGTTCGCGGATCGGCTCTGAGGGTTTGAGTGTGTTCTGCTCCGCGGCGCTCGTGGGTCGGCATTCTCTCCTCTCCTCCCCCTTCCGTGGGGGAGGAGCATCCTTTGCGTTCGCGTTTCCGCCTTCTTGATACTGCATGGCCCCGTTTGAAGCCCTAAGAAATGGGTTATCGTTTCTGGGTGAAGGGCAAAATGTATGTTTGCTACAGTCCAATGCTCACTCTGTAAGCCCCAGGACTGTCGAGGTAGAAGGGAGCGCATCTGCTGAGTTCGTTCCTGGTTCGAACAATTTCCTTGTGTATACGCAGCAGAGCAGCGCAGAGAAGCACTCTCTGACAAAAACCTATGCTGATTTGGCTAGGGCAAGGGCCAAGCTCGATGAAGCCTTCGTCGACATTCAACACTTTACTAGTAATAACAATCCTGCTCCCTCTCCCAACAAGGGGAAAGGTAAGTTCTCTGATAGCCCTCATGAATTTTTTTTTGATAACTTGCCCACCGAAGAGAACGAGGTTGCTTTGGTCATTGAAAAGTCTTCACTGGACAACTGGCATGAGCACCTCACAGATAGAGTGGTCATAGGTTTGTGTCACGGTCCTAGGCCTGCCCAAGACTCTTTAAAAAACTGGATTAAACATGACTGGGAAGCAAGAGGCCTAATGGTTAAACACATCCAATACTGCCCGAATAACTAATTCCTCTTCTTTTTTGAAGATGCTAATAGTGCTCTTCAAGTCATTAGTGAAGGCCAGTGGTTAATCAGAAATGTCCCAGTGTCTTTCTTTAAATGGTATATTGGGTTTAACCCTAAGGGCCCTAAGCCAACAAAAATCCCTGTGTGGGTAGAGTTCCCTGAACTTCCCATAGATTTCTATCCTTGGGCGGAGAGCTTAGGGAAGTTGGTTGGCAAAGTCCTCGGTCAAAAAAGTAGAAATAGTATTATCAATCCGAGATGGGACCCCCAAGTGTTAATAGAAGTGGACATTGCCTCTGAAATCAAGCCCTATATTGTTATCAAAGACTCAAATGCTAAAAAACTCCACACCCAAAAGGTGTTGTACAAAAATATCCCCAATGCTTAGTATAACTATTACAAGCAAGGTCATATCATCAAAGATTGTCCTTTACTGCAGGTGCAGAAACAATCTGTGAGTGAAGACTCAAATAAGAATCTTGGCAACTATGTGACTAAGAGTAGTGCCCCTCCCGCTAAGAAAGCGCTAAATAAAGGAAAAAAAAAGTGACTAATAATGATAATATGTTTGGTGTCCTTTTAGAAGAAGTGCACAACCCCTTTGAGGATAGTAGCTCAAGCCCCAAAGAGAACATCAACCCTATCAAAAATGTTGAAGAATCAACCAAAGTAGCTGCTGGAGATTCCAAGGACAATCAGGGTAAGCTAGAAAACGGTTGGTCCCTGGTAGGAAAAAAAAACAAAGTTATCGATTTGTCTACCCAAAAAGATCTGAAAGGAAAGCTTTCGATTGACCCCATCCCTATGCTGGAAAATCTTGAGAATACTAATCTTTCTGTTGAGATTTTCAGGCAGGAACTTGATGCTATGGACCATGACAAACTAGAAACTATGGACAATGAAATGGTCAATGAGGAAGCTATGCCTCTGATACATGACATAGACTTGCCAACTCAGCTGGCATCTTCAAGTAAACCAAGAAAGAAAGATTCTGTGAGATCTTCTATGGTAAAGTCTACTAAGAATAATAGGAAATGAAATTTTTAGTTGGTTTGATGTATAATCTTTCCATTCTTTCCATAAATGTGAAGGGGCTTACAGATCCTGTAAGACCTAAGATGATCAACAGATGGATTATGTCTCTGCATAGTCTTCTTGACGTTATTTGCCTGCAGGAGGTTAAAATTGGTGGTGACTCCTTGAAAGTTAAGCTCAATATTCTATCTAATAAATTCTTCTAGTTTTCCACTAATCATCAGGAAAATAAGGGTGGTGCAGTGATCGGTCTCAGCAAATCCCTATCCCCCTTCTTGGTTGATATGTCCTCTAGCTGCACCAATCAATGGTGTTGCTTCAGGCTGGGTAACCCCTATAACCTCTCTATCATTTCTGTTTATGCTGCTAATAAATGTTTGATTAGAAAATCCTGTTGGGAAGAGATCTACCAAATCCAAGGTCCCTCCATCATGATTGGGGATTTTAACATGGTCACTTGTATCAAAGACAGGTGGGAAGGTAAAGGTAATATCATTTTTGGTTCTGAAAAGAATGCTTGGAAAGAGTTATGTAACCTGCATGACTTTGTGGATGCTTCTAAAAATTCTGGTTTTACCTGGTCCAACAATCATTCTGGTGCTTCTTACACGGCTGCTAGATTAGACAGATGCTATGTCAACAATAATATTTTGCAAAAAAGTTAGGAGGTTAGTGCTCATATTGATCATTCCCTCCTGATGTCTGACCATAAACCCCTTATTGTCACCATTAGAACGGGTAACCCCTCCTTTAAGTCTGGTTGGCCTCATCTTGATGTTAACCTTCTCAAGCTCCCCTGCATTAGAACTGAGACGAAAAGGATTTTTTTCCACCATTTTAAAAGCACTAGATCTCCTGGTCTGGCCTGGGAAAAAGCGGTTAAAGATATTCAGGTTTTATTTACCCACTTTAAGAAAAAAGCTAAAGAGTGTAGAGCTATTGTTGATAAGCTTAAAGCTCTAGATGTTACTTCTCAAGAGTATCAAAGGTTACAATTGAGATTGTGTAAGGAAAGTTATCTTGAAGCTAGCTACTCTCTTGCCTCATCAAAAGAATTTTGGAGTGAGAAAATGGACAGGAACAACAAACATATGTTCTCTCTCTTGAAAAAAACAAAGTCAGGGACTTCATTCCCAATTTGAAAAAGAAAGAAGGTGGTCACACTTTAAATATTGAAGAGACTCTTCAGGAGGCTAAAAGCTTCTTTATGAATGTTTTCTCTGGTACTCCCAAGTGGGGGGAGGACATCCAGAGGGTCAGGCCTACTATTGCTCTAAAAAGAAAAAAAAATGATTCCTTAAAGCCTGGTTCCCATCCTAGACCTGCCCCTCACTGCCGGTGAGATCAAAGAAACCATTTATAAATTGAAACCCTATAAGTCTCCGGGATTTGATGGATTGCCAAATGAATTCTTCATATTGCTATGTGAATTTCTTACTCCTTATATTCTCTTGGTGTGGGAAGAGGCTTCTAGCAAAGGATTTCTCCCTTGTCACATTAACACTGGAGTTATAAGACTTATTCACAAAAGGGGAAGTAAAGATGACCTCAACAATTGGAGACCTATCACTTGTCTTAACACCATCTACAAGATTATAGCTTCTACCATAGCCAGAAGACTTAGTCCCATGATGAAACACTTTATCCTCCCTGAACAAAAAGGTTTCATCAAAGGTAGATACATCCTTGATGCTATTATTTCTCTTTGGGAAGGTATAGACAATGCTAAAGACTTGGGCCAAAGTTTTTATTTCTTTAAGATTGACTTTGATAAGGCTTATGATAGAATTGAATGGGATTTTATTCTCCAATCTCTTCAAGACCTGGGAGCTGGCAAAAGACTCATCTGAAATATTAGCACTCTCTTTGGCAATGCTTGTTCTAGGGTTTCCATCAATGGCCATATCTCTGATCCTTTTACTCTTAGTAGATCCATCAGACAAGGCTGCCCTCTTGCTCCCTTGCTCTTTGAAATTGCTAGTGATGCTTTAGGTTGGCTTGTTAAAGATGCTATGAACAATGGTACTATAAAAGGAATCAATGTGCTTAACTCCCCTTCCCCTCTTGGGCTCCAAATATTTGCTGATGATACTAATGTTATTCTAAATGCTGATGATCTTTCTGTAAACAAATTTCTGGAATGTTTAGAGATTTTTTGTCTTGCTAGTGGTTCCAAAGTTAACCATTCCAAAACTGGATTTAAAGCTTCTAATGAAACTATTCCTGAATGTGTTTCTAGACTTGGATGCAACATTATCAAAGATGGAGAGATCTTTAGATTGTTGGGGATTCCCATGGGTTTCCAGATTTCTTTTGCTCAAAGGTGGGAGTGGGTGGTGGAAAGGTTTAAAAAACACTTGCTGTACTGGTATGATACTAACAGTTCCCTCCCTCATAGAACTTTTGTTCTCAATCATTACATCCTTCCTAAATTGGTCTATTTTCTGGCTTGTTGGTCTCCTTCTAATAAGCAACTTGGACAGGTTATCTGTTTAGCCAGGAACTTCTTATGGGGAAGTAAGTCTGATAAAAAAAAAGTCCCCAAGGTGGCTTGGAAAGTGTGCTGTCTCCCTAAACATCAAGGTGGATTGGGCATTATTAATCCTGTGAAAATGGCAGACAACTTGGCTTCTAAATGGATTTTAAGATGTATTGACTGTAATGATGTCTGGGCCTGTCTTCTGAAAAGAAATACTTCTAGATTTTGTCTTTCTGACAGCTAAACTCCTGTAATTTTTTACATAAAAAGCTTCAGATTAAATCAAAGAAAAGCATATAAAAGGCATCGATCAATGAGGAAAGCAGGGTTATAATCTTCCCGTCCGCTACATTCCAGACCCATATAATTTTGAAACCTTTGTTCTCTTAAACCAACAATCGGTGGTGTGTCAAGGTGAGAGAGGGGTGGAAAACGCCGGGGGGGGGGGGGGGGGGGTATTCTACAATTCCTTATTCTGTCGCCTATGAAATCTATAGATATATCTATGATGCAGTCACTAGAAACCACTCCAAGGTTAGTAGCGCATAATTCCAATTAATATGTTTGCATCGCTTAACTTATAATCACGTTCCTATGAGACATTGAGCAGCCACCAGTCTCGGCCAAGAGATCTTTTTTCCAACTGGTTGGTTGCTCTAGCATTAAGTCTTTGTGAACATCCATCCATATTGTTGAATGGGAAATTCAAGTAAGGGGAATTTCCCATCCAACAATGTGTTCTAATAATAATTGAGACTCTTTGATACACCTTTTTAACAACTTTGATGGACTAGTTTACAACATTTCCTTTCCCACAAATCCTTTTTCCTTGCCGTTTGAAAATGGTGCTCAAAGATATTCATCTCACTGCAATGGATCGTATGAACTCTTATTAGATCTCATAAAGTTTCTTATTAAAATTGTAGAAGCAATCTCAGAAAAATGTCGAGATCTGAATCTCCATTTATCTTACAAACCACTACTCCGTGTTCTCAAGCATCATTTAAATGAACTCTGGCCCAAAAATGTCATGTTTAATTCTTTGTGTCCATTCTTTGAATTAATAATGTTAAGGATAGGTCTAAAAGTTCAATCTTTGTAGCGTTAATCTTTACTATTTGGAGATATCATACCATAAAAACATCTACGGCCATAAAAATGTTTTGTGATCTTATTGATATCATACCTTTTTGGAACCCGAGAGTAGAATTTCTTTCATATGCAAAGTTTTCCTAAACCTTGGGTTAATGCATTACTTTATTTCTTCTTCTATAATATGATTACCTTTCAATGCTCGCGTTTAAGATATTCTTGGTTGTAGGGTAAAATCGCTACATCCGATCGTCCAAAAGTTCCTATTTCGATATCCATATGCAAGCTGAACTAATCTCCTTGCAAGAGTGTATTATGAAACTTTGATGCAAATTCGAAATATTCTCTCTAAATAGCTCTTCACTCGCATGTATAAGCATTCTTAATTGGCATTCAAATAAACGTTTTGAGCCACTCTTTGTATATGGCTGTAGGTAAACAATCAATCATCTATTTCAAAACTTACTTATGCGAACTAGTAGATCTCCTTCATGAACACAGTCAAATACTATCAACCAATATAAATATAGTGCATCCTCAATTTCTCAGTTTGAGATGGATTTCGATGTATTTACTATAATTTTTTTATCTCCTTTTGACTGAAACAATAGATTCACTTCCATCTAGGGTTAAATATCTAAGATCTCTCTCTCTCTCTCTACATTATCCATCTTGAGGAAAATAACAGTTAAAACGTGTACAGATAAATTCCTGTAGTTTTTTACGTAAAAAGCTTCAAATTAAAGAAAAGGAAAGCATACAAAAAACATAGATCAATGAACAAAGTAGGGTTATAATCTTCTCGTCCTCTTCGTACCAGACCCAAATAATTTTGAAACTTTTGATCTCTTTAACAAACAGTCGGTGGTGTTTCAAGGTGAGAGAGGGGTGGCAGGGGTGGGGGGGGGGGGGGGGGGGGAGGGGGATTTTACAATTCCTTATTGTTTCCCCTACAAAATCTATAGATATATCTATGATCTAGTCACTAGAAACCATTCCAAGGTTAGTAGTGCATAATTCCAATTAATATGTTTGCATCGCTTCACTTATAATCACGTTCCTATGAGACATTGAGCAGCCAACAGTCTCGTCCAAGAGATATTTTTTCCAACTGGTTGGTTGATCTAGCATCAAGTCTTTGTGAACGTGCATCCACATAGTGGTAGTCTATGAGAAAAAGAAAAAAATAGGTGACAAATATCCTCTCTTCTACTATAATATTATTTACACCATGGGGATATACCTAGAATTTTACGTGCTCTTGCACTGATGCAAATCCATTGGTTGAGATTTTTTCTACGAATGTACCGCTTTCTTAGTTTCCAACAACGAGTGTCAGTTATTGCATCGTTTGTTGTTGGGACTATGAGGCAGTTCTTAAGCTTTTCACTAACGCAGTCCTTTTGATATCCTGAGTTTCACTAATGCAATAATCTAGATCGTCTTAGGATCACAGTCATCAAGAAAAAATGAATCATGACGTAATCCAAGTTCCTCGATTGGAGGCGGGGCTCTTGAGGGCGCGAAAGGTTTTGTGTATTTCGGAAGATCCACTTTAACCGAGAAGCCCTATCGCTGGTACAAGCTTCGATCACTCATTTAGTAGCAAGCTTCTTTAACCAAGAAGCCCCATCGCTTCTACAAGCTTCGATCATTCATTTAGCAGCTAGCTTGTTCTCTATGGCCTCAACATCAAGAACATCAAGAATGCCTAGGTATCCAATGTTGTTAAGGCTTGAACATTTGACCAAATTGGATTTAAGGGACCCCTCATATTAGGATCAATCCTACAAGCAAAGTTTCTATCAGATCTTTCTATCTTGCAAGCTCGTGATAGCTTCCTTAGAGTTGCACTCCTTTTGAGTATTGGATTATGGTTTCGATATTATTAACAAACTACTCCCATCTCTGAATCATCCTTATCCCAATATACGTTGGGATACCCAATAGATGAAATTATTATTCTTCCATAAAATCTTTGCAACATTGGTTCATGA
Organism: Ceratopteris richardii; assembly: GCA_020310875.1. Classification (NCBI taxonomy): domain Eukaryota; kingdom Viridiplantae; phylum Streptophyta; class Polypodiopsida; order Polypodiales; family Pteridaceae; genus Ceratopteris; species Ceratopteris richardii. The sequence continues at coordinate 98,551,647 of CM035441.1, read as the reverse complement.
GATACTATAGTGGTTCTCCCATATCGCTTCTACAAGCTTCGATGATTCATTTTGTAGAAAGCTTGTTCTCTATGGCCTCATCATCGAGAATGCCTAGGTTTCCCACGTTCTTAATAATTCAACATTTGACCCACGTGATTCAAGGCACCCTTCATATTAGGATGAATCCTACAAGCGAAGTTTCTATCAGCTCTTTCTATCTTAAAAAATCATGATCACGTTTCTAGAATTGCACTTCTTTCGAGTTTGTAAGTTTGGTTTCGATATTATTAAAAACCTCTTACCATCTCTACGAAATCCTTATCCCAATATCCATTGGCATACCCAATAGAGGAAACTATTATTCTTCCATTATCTCTTTGCAACATTGGCTCATGAGATATTCGGATGGGTGCTGCATTATTATGTCCAAGCAATATCTGTATCGTTAATATTGGAGTTGGGGGCTGATCTATAAGGACGCTAGCGAAAGAAGAGTAGAAAAGCGACATCGTTTAAAGCTTGTAAAATTGAGAAATGCATAAGTGTCCTTTGCAAAAGCTTAAGAACCATCTATTCAATACCAAGGGGATGGGAGATACCTTTCGCGCAACCATTTTTTGTTTTTGATTGAGAAGCTTAGACCATCAATAGTAATCATGAATAACATAGGAACTAGAGGGCAACCCTGTCCACTAGATCTCTCTTGAGGACAATTCGTGAGAAGAGATCAAGCCCATTTTGGTCCTGAGGCCTCCTTTAGTCGCTCCTCCTCAATCTTTGGTACTGTTGTATTCCTTGTGCACTCATGCGGAATAAGCCATAAACATCTCTCCTACGCTTTCGCACTAAGATTTTTTTTTTCTTTTTTTGAGACTATAGTGAACTCAAAAGACAAACACACCCCACCTTGTAAGGTAGAGGCACCCATCTTGCGGAACTTCATGGACACCCATCTTTGGGAGCTCATGGATATGTCCACCTAGGATTTGAACTCACGACTCCCTCCTAGCATACTTGCTCACTCTTGAAGGCCCCTATAATACTCAAGTATAGTATATATTAACCAATCGCTTTCGTGCACCTATCTTTGAGGTCCAACTCATAAAACCCTAAAGAACCCTTCAAAATTGAAGATCAAGCGGTGAGGCGTTGTAAATTCATAAGCGAGGCCTTTTGTGGTCCAATTCATAGAACCCTGAAGAACCCTTCAAAATTGAAGGTCAAGTGGTGAAAAGCGAAGATGCTTCTACATTCATAATCACAGAACCATGTATGTGCTCACTAGCTTACCAAACATGACTTATTAGTTTTTAATAATCATCCTTAGTCACAAATAGGAGACATGGAATATGAAAACATTCGAAAAGAGCCTAGAATACCTTGTGGTAAGTCAATCCAACCAAGGAGTCATAGTAGAATGGATCCCTTGGGAATAGAAAAGCATAGAGCTCTTCTTGAAAATAGATACCAATGAAGCCTTCTAGAGATTCAAGTCTGAAAAAGCAAGTGAGGTAGAGGGAGTTATAATTTATGGATCAAGAACACTGACCTCCCTAAGAGGGTAAGATATTTAGATAAATATTTTGAGAGGATGTTCGTGCTTTTGGAACATGGTAGAATTTCCTAGACTTGGAAGGCATCAAATATTTTCCATCCATAGGGATTGTGGGAGTCTCATAGTCAAGATGGAGTTGGATCCTCTCATATTCCAAGTAATCATGAATAGAAGGCTCAAAGGAGATCAGAAGTGAGTTTTGTTAACTCCTCTAGAAGAGAAAGATGAGGATTAGAGACTCATAGAGCCGATAAAGAGAGACTAAGAGGACCTATACATAAAAGAGGCATAGATGAGTTTACTTTGCCTACACCTAGAGAAGACCCTAGGATCAGGAGACCTACCCAACTATCAAAGTCAATCAAGAACTACATTCATAGCATTGGAGACACTTATGAACATGTAGTAGAATTTAGAAGAGTGCTAGGAGTGGAACATGTTGTTGAGGGGAAGTTGATCATGGTGGCATAAGGATTGACTAGCATTAGATCAAGCCCCAAGGGTGCATCATGTTGGTCCTGTTTGATGAGCAGATTTTTCATGCTCGATGTCTTTTCCTCAAGAATGGTAACACGGGAGGCTCCCGTGCATAGCTCAAAAGGGGCAAAGAAGAAAACGTTTCAAACATATGTCAAGGAGTAGAAGAAGTAGGCCGTCATGGAAGAAGCACATGATTAGAAAATGGAAGTAGAATAACTCAATGTGCAAACATCATCCTCATCAATACCCAATAACTAGATCAAATGTATACAATCAATCGGTTGATCGATTAATACACTAAAACATGAGAACTAATTGTGAAAAGTTCAATCAAGAAACCTAAATACAAAAAAGAATAACTATCCAAGTGATGGCACATGATACAATGCTAGCAATAGAATACAATGCTAGCAATAGAATACAATGCTATAGCGTAGTTGGGAAAGTGTAATGTTGGATTGGTCTTCTTGGCTACACTACAGAAAAAGACCACCTCTCTTCTCTTCACTTCAAGTTCTTGGGAAATCTCTTCTTCTACGCTTTACTTCAAAACCTTCTCTCCAAACAATGGGAATTTCTACCAAAAATCATGAGAAGAAAATAATACCATTGGAATTCATAATCAAATTCTAGGAAACAAAATCTTTTTTAACCATTGTTCTCATTATTTTGGTTTGAATTTATTTGTTTTTTCTTATTTTCTATTTTATTTTATCTATTTACATAATTCTTTTTTTCACTACTCCTAATTTCTTTTGTTTATGTATTTTTGTTTTTAATTTTATTTACATATTTTCTCTTATAGTTGTCTATTTCTCTCTTTAATAATTTGTGATTTTGTTACTTAAAATTGAATTATTTATTCTATTTACTTCAATTCATAGAGTTAGTTTTTATTTAGTTAACTAATCGTCTAATTAAATTAAAATACAACACAAACTAAAATATCGAATTATAGCTAAGTCTCTCTCTCTCTCTCTCTCTCTCTCTCTCTCTCTCTCTCTCTCTCTCTCTCTCTCTCGTTCTCCTTCTATTGGTCCCCTTCATTTTTTGCTCTCTCTCTCTCTTTCTCTCTCTTTTACTCTCTCTCTCTCTTTATATATATATATATATATATATATATATATATATATATATATATATATATATATATATATATATATATATATATATATATATATATATATATATATATGTGTGTGTATATATACATATACCCTTCTCTCCTTTGTGCACCTTGTCGTGTGCAAATACTCTCTCTCTCTCTTTTTTCTATAATAGAGTAGCACAAATACAAATAAACAACACATGTGCAAAAACATTGAATGTGCTTATTCTCTTTAGTGCCATTAAAAAACTTATCAAATTCCTTTTTTTGTTGAGGAATGAAGAGACGTGGTGAGGGAAGAGAGATTTAAGCCTCTCTCTCTTTCTCTCTCTATTGGCATCACAACCAGAGATGGACAGCTTGAGTGTTAGGGTCATTGAGAAAAAAAAAACTATTCATAAAGCATGAGCAATGAGAAGCAAGAAGAGAAGTACATGAAAAAATTCATGGCAAAACCTAATGAACACTTTGCATGTATTTATAGTTTTTCCCTAAATTTCTTTTTCTAGAATTTTAAATACTTTTAGTTTTTCGCTTCTATTTTCATAATATCTTCTATTTGTTCTTCTTTAATTTTAGAAAATCTAATCTTTACTTTTATGTTTTTGGTTTTTCTTTCTCTTTTGTTTTTCTCCTTATATTTTTTTTCTTTTTTATTAATTCACTTCTTTTTCGTTTTTTATTAAGGTTTTATTGTCATTTCACGCTTATATACGAACAATTTTATTACAAATAAGGATTAGAGTTTCTCATGGCGAAGGTTCTTAGCATCCATTTTCTTATTAAATACATACACTAGGGCTTTAAAGACAATTTTTCTTCTATGGGTTCTAAGTTAATTTCCAAGGGTTAAAGCTAGGTCTTGAAAGGCTAGGAACTCTTTTTCAAGGAGGATTTTGTAGTTATATACCAAGGGTTTCTAAAGCCAAGGGTTCTAAGGTTTCTCATTCAGGTTTCAAATTCGAATATCTAGGGTTTTTAGGTTTCTAAAAGTGAAGTTTTACATGGTTTTTCAAGAGTTCTCTCTATACAAGAGTTTCTAGTTTTCTTTTGATCAAATGCAAGGAATATCTCTACATAGAGCCTAAGCCATCTCTTTGTTAGTTTCTTGCTTGCATCATCTTACATGTTGAAACTACTATCATACAACAATACCAAGTCCTCTATCTCAATCTTACATGGTCTTAGTGGATGTGCTTTGTCAAAGTCAATGTTATTTTTGAACCTTGACTCCTTTTTCTTTGAACCGCTTCTTTTAATTTCTCATTTCCTTGCTCTAATTGTTTACTCCTTAATGATAAAAGCTCTTCTCTCATCATTCCATCATTCCACGGTAGTCTCATGCAAGTCAATATCTGAGCCTTGATAGGGAAATTTGGCTTTTGAGAGTACTTCAATTCACTAGGCATAAAACCTGTGGACCGAGTGTACGTCATCTTGTTTGCCCATAACGTGAATCGAAGATATCTAGGCAATTGCTTTATGTCAACATTGCAAGCCTTAGAGATTGCTTTCATGATAGAGGAGTGATCTCTCTCACTCTTTCCATTAGCCTTAAGGTTTTAGGTAGTAGTGAGAGACAAATGAACTTCATGAGGATCAAAGAAACTTTTCGTTTCTCTTGCATCCAATTCTCCCAATCCGCAACCACTTTCTCTACATATGCAATGTTGAGAGCACTTCTTCAAAAAGGAATCTGCATACAATATAATTAGTCTTCATGGAAAGAGCTTGATCTTCCACATGGTTGTTCACCTCCTCTTTGGCAACTACAATATATCTCATTTTATCAATCCCTTTGGGCATGGTTTCACATAAGTCCTCAGAAATTCTTGCACACTCATATATATCCATGAATGTCAGTAGGCTTCTGTAATCTTTTCATACATCGCATAAAATTCTTTGTGACATTCCCATAAGGTATAATGCATCTCTCTCATGACTGTGCTCTAAACACTCCTACTACTTAGTACCTGCTCTGGATTCTTCACCTTGCCTTTAGCATTTTGCTAAATAACCCCATCCTTCAAGAAAAAGTTGTAAGACTTTTTCTTGATGGATCTATCCTTATTTATGGAAAAGCATAAGCAAGGTTGTAGTGAGCTCTGAGAATTCCCTATGTCCTTCCATTCCCCATCATACTCATTCTCGCCAAATTGCTCATAAACATACACGAGTGGATCCTATCTCATCATATTTGTTTCTCTTAATACATCATCACCTTCATAATATCCATCAAATTTTGCTCTTGATAGCATGCCAGCAAGTGTCTTCAACTTGCTATCTATGTGAACAAAAGCCACATTAATAAACTTCAAATATGAGATCCACCTAGGCATCCCAATATGTGGAGAAGAATAGTTAGCTATCATACCTTTTTCTGGAAGACATTCAATATCTACAACAACATTTGTTCCAATGAAATATTATTCCTCTGATTTTAGAGCAATCAGTAACCCACATAACTCTCTTTATCTCTGGATATTTTCTCTGAGTATCATCTAAAATGTTCACACCAAATTGATCTACATATCTCTGCCCCTCATCATCATTGTGTCCTATTACCTGGCCTATACCAATATGACTAGTATCAATAGTCAAAATGATAGGTTTCTGAACCGAATAATCAACATGATTGAGAATCAGAGATTCAATTAGGAGTTTTCTCAATTTACGCATCGTTTTCAAATATTTTTTTTCAACAAAACTTCTTTCTCTTTCTTGATAGATCATATAAAGGGTTCACAATATGAGCAAAGTGAGAAATCCAGATCATGTAGAAGATACAGGCTAACAAGAACTTCCTCACCTCACTCACATTACGACATACCTCAAAAATTTTGTTAATGACCTCAAGTTTTCATGTGTATGGCATGTGGCAATAATGGACATATAGATGTCCTAGAATCAGAAAATGTTATCCCTACCTCTCCAAAGCCCTCCAAATTTTCTCAAAGTTAGAGATATGATCGCTTATAAACTTCCCACAATCAGAACCATCTAAAGTCTCATCTTTCAATCTCTCCTCATATCCTTTTATCAAAATAACGTTAATAAAAGGCATAGTCATTGAAGGTTATAGAACCAAACTCATGGCATTCATCATATGAGCTATAAATTCATTGTTCCTTAAGGTAACGTACACATGCATACAAGGCCGAGTTGATCATATTGATATCTTTGCTCATAATAGCCAACTCAAATTGATCATACCCTAAATACAAATCACCCAAGGATTACAAGGAATGCCCAAAAAATGCTTTTGGAAACTCATCTAGTATAGGTCCTTACCCAACATTTTTTATTAAGACTTTATTTACAGCCTATAAAATTGAATGAAACTAAGGTTTCCATTCTGCTTTGGCACCGTGACCCACCTATTTGAATATGGCAACGAAGATGGTTCCAATATTTGCATGGGTATATTTTCCTTTAATAGCCTCATCTGCTCAGGTAAGTGAGACTTTAGGATTGGAATAGGTCTAATATTCCATGGAATATGGCATTGTAAGATGATTATGGGTGGAACTTGTTTTGGATCTACACAACCTATCTCATGTGGTAAAAGAGGAAATACTTTCAGATATCTCTTCAAAACTTATGAACTTTTCTTTATATTCTTCTCTAATACATGATGTCTCTCTAACCTTTATTTGTTTAATAGTATCCTCAATAAAGTGACACCCTAGAAGCTCTTCTCTTCTTGGCATAGGATCATCAGGCACTCTCAGATACTTTTCATAACTATCATTTGGCAAACCTGAGATTAGATTTCACCTTCTTCTCAATAGTTATACTTTTTATTCAAATTCACTTCATGTTCTTGCAAAATCTCAATAGTCAATTCATATACTTGCAGAGAAGTGAGCATTGTAATTTCAAAACTTTCATTTCGTTAAAGTGCATGCTCAAGTTCTTCCACAACTATTGAACTACTTTCTAACTCGACTATATTTTTAATATTTTCATCAAGTAACATTAATCATAATTTTTTGTAGTGTTTTTCATGTATTTTTTCTAAAATTATTTGAAATAAAACCTTTTTGTAAATAAAGAAACCTGAACTTAGATGAATAAATAGAAAAACTTTGAAAATTATTTACAAAATTGTGTGAACATCAAACCATTTCCCACCATTGTCTTGCTCCAGAGTGGATGCTAGCAAAAATTTTTGTCATTATAAGCCCCAAAATCTCCCACTTGTGCACAATCATTATGATTATGACAGTTAATGGATTTTTTTCTTATAATCTTCTTGTTTCTTGCATGATGCCTATAAATAGTCACGACTTGTAAAGAGTTCAACTCGGATCTCGATCCGATTCTCATATATGCAGATCCAACATCCATTGCTTTTGTCTCCATCCATATTTTGACTATGAATGGTTGCCCATGAATAGCCTCATATGAAAATTTGTCTTCGACAAAGAAGTGGATTTCCTTAGAAACTCCCCCAACTATCACATGAACAAAAGCACATACTCTTAGCAAAGATCTAGAGCCATTATCTGTAGTCCTTATCCTCCCGCCATGTTCTGTACTTATGGGCCATCTGAACTTTTCATAAAAGTTCTTGGATATCACATTTATCTTTGACCATACATCAATCTAGGCTAGAGCTAAATATGGGTCCCCATCATTTCCTTATTATAAGTTTACCTCCTGCATCCGTTTTGCTCAAAATCTCTTTTTATATTCACTATCGGCTTTTCTTGTTTCATCATCTCATCTGGTTGGTCCTAAAGATTTTCTACTTGGTTGAGATATCACAATATCATAAACTTCCTCATTAGAGGAGTTGTACAATGCAAGTGCTTCATTCATAATCTAAGTGCCTTTAGATGCCTCTCCTATTTCTATGACCTCAAGTAATGGGCCTCTCTTTATCTTTATGAGTTTGATAAAACTATCCTTGAACTCAAGATTCACAATGGAGAAGATGTGCTCCAAGGACATGGTCACTCGAATTTTCAATAAAATATCTTGTAGAATCTCCTTTGCATCATTGCTCATTTCTAGCTCCAAAACTAGCATAGCTTTAGGAGCTTTCTTCTTCTCTTTCTTTTCAACTTGAAATTTTTTAATCCTTTCCCTAGTCTCTGGAATGTTTTCATTCACTTGACTCTGTTCTTGAATTGACTCGGTTCTTGAATCGTAATTGGCTTGGATGGCCTCTTTCCCTCTCTTATTTTCCTTCTTTTTACCTCTTCTTGAGAAGCAATAGGCTCCTCAAAGTCTACTTTCTCCTCATTCTCTTTAGCCCTTTCCGCTTCATTCTTACTTTGTCTTCTAGTAACTCTTCTTTATAGTTCAACCTCCTCCTGTGTTTCATCTCTTCTTATCTTATCATGTACATTATCTATGTGTGAGTAGATAGAGAACTGATCCATAGGAGACTTCTAGGAAGTTTTGTGCATGATCACATCTGTGGCTCTAATTAGGGCTTCTATTGAATAGTTCTTTTGTGGTTGTGGCCTAATTTCTTTTCCCTTCCTACTTCCAAATGCTCTAATAGGGTTGCCAATGTGCTAGAATTAGTACTTGATAAGTTATCATATAACTTCTGCATTCCTTCCTTCTCCTAGTTTATAGGATGAGAAAATTGATTCGAGAAGCCACAAAATTTTTTATCTATGTCAGTTACTAATAAGTATTCTTTAGCCTATTTTAATTCTTCATAAGCATAGGAATAATGTTCCTCTATATCACACTGGACACATCTCTTTGCTCCTCCAAGTCACCAAGTTCCATGTCTATCAAATGGCCATGTATTTCTTTGATACATGGATTAAACGAGTGCTGCAAGGGTCCACTGAGCAATGGGCTACACTAGAAGTGCAGTCTCAGGTATTGCATATCCCTATATGTTTTGTATTGGCATGGTAATTCTCTATAATCGATCTATATAACTAGTGCCAGCCTAAACAAGACTAGGGTCCTCATAACCCATGGAATACACTTAAATGTGCAGACTCGCCATCTATTTGGATAGATATGCCTGCATCTTAATGAGATTTTCTATCTCCTTATGAAAGGCTTCCAATTGCAATTCCACTCATATGTGAGATGTGGATGCAACATTACTTGTAGTTGATGTTGCATACATATTCAGAATCATTGGAGCCCATGTGTCTCTTTGTTGTAAAGGAGCACTGTGTGCAAGGCTTTCATAAAGCACGGCATATCATTGTTCATAGACACATGGGAAATCATCTCAAACCTTAAATTCCATGTCACTTTCTATATCTCATGATTGGTTTGGAATTTGGAGAAAGAAATGCCTCCATTGCATCTAAAACATGCCAGAACCTTGAGATCAACCATCTTCTTACTAAATTCTGACATTTGGAGGTCCTCTTCAGATTGTTGATATCATCGATGACATCATGAGGTTGTAACCACCTTTGACAATCACCCTTGAACACCTATATAAGAAGGCTTGGCCACAGACATCGTCAATCTTTCGAATGCAAGTGGTGGGAGCTCAAGGAGTCACGATCTCTAAGTAAGTACTTTCCAAGTTCCTATTCGAGTTCTAGTCTTGTGCCTTGTTCTAATCTTGTCTAGTCTAGTATCTTGGACATACTATTGTGTCCTATTGCAATCCCATACTATGATATCTTGTTGAGTAAATTCTTTTATCTAGTCCATCTCCCTTAATCAAATTATTATAATCCTGATATTTGATTTCAAACTTATGATCTTGGGTTGTGGGATCTCGTGTATCATCTCTAGTCGATTTATCCATACCTATTAGCCTTAGGTTGTGGGGCTTCTTATATCATCCACATATTCTCTTATATCATCCACATATTCTTGTATTATTTCGCCTATGTGGATGTTCTTGTAATGAAAAGTCTATTTCCGAACTCTTGTCTAGTGTAATGAGAGAGCACAATCTAGTGCTCCCCTGCCATTTTGGCAAGACTACCTTCATCAAGTCTAGGCTTCACAGAGATTATTGTAGAAGAATTTTTTTATTTTGCACTTAAAGTCATTGAAAATAAAGTTCGAGAGATACGAGGAAACCAAGAAAGGATTCAATAGCAGAATATTCAAGATGTATAGAACTTCAAAGGAAAATTCAAGAGTTGGATATCATTCTAAATCAATCTGGTTCACGTACCCCCTATGACAACTAATTTGAAGAAAGTTCCGAAAGTGAGCATGCCTAAGCAATTTAATGGGACAAGATCTATGTTTTGAGGATTTCGGCAATAACTGAAGCTTTTCCTAATAGTGCAAGCTAACAGTTACCCACATGATGCTTCTCATATAGGGCTCATAGGAACTCAATTATGTGGTCCTGCTCTTTCATGATTTGCACCTATCCTAGAGAAGAGCATGGATATTTTGTATGATTTCAAGGCCTTTGTTTGATACTTCAGATCTTGTTTCAGAGATACCTATTGTTCATAGGTTTTTGAGACAAAGCTAAGGAAGCTACATCAAGGAAGTACGCTTGCATCTAGCTAGGCATTGAAATTTAGAAAAATCATTTTTGACCTCACATGGCATGAGGATTAGTTTATCAACCAATTTCGATGTGGCTTAGGTGATGATGTTAATGACCTCATGCTAACCATTCCCAAGGTATTTCCAATGAATTCATGAATCAAGCAATTGAGTGTGATAATAGATTGTTCTAGAGAAAGCATGAGAAGAAAAATTCTATTAGATATCCAGAATACAAGTTAACTTCGATTCTGCAACAACATATGCTCAAGGAAAGTGAACTAGAACCCATGCAATTGGATCACATCATGGGTAGACGACTTACAACAAAGGAAAGAGAATATCGAGAGGATAATGGATTATCCTTTTATTGTGGAGAGCATGATCATATTGTATTCAAATGCCCTAAGAAGAAGAAACAAGTTGGAGTGAGAAGTTCCACAAACATCATCCCACATCAAAAGGAACATCATTAAAGTCAAAAGAAGAATACAATCCATAATCAGAATCATGGCCTTGATTCTATAACTGAATATACTACAAACCCTTTGCAGTTTCATCATAGATATCCATCATCATCTTGTTTTAGTACCACATATCCAGAATTCTGCGTAGAGCAAGAGCTATGAAGATTCAAGTCTTAGAAGATATCATAACCACATAACCACTCCTCATGGAACTTGTTGCTTGAGAGGGAGGTGATCTTATGGACACAAAGAAAACCATCTCAAACATTAAATTCCATGTCACTTTTTGTATCTCATGATTGGTTTAGAACTTGAAGAAATCAATGCTTCCATTCCATTGAGAACATGCCAAAACCTGAGATCCTCTTTTCTTCTTATTTTCTAATTTGGAAAAAAACAATGTCTCCAAAACGAAAACATACTTCAAAAAGGGGAGGAGTTTAAATATTCTTTTCTCACTCTCTATACTTTTTTTCGCTTTTTCTCTTCCTTTCTTTCTTTTTTTTTTTCTCTACTTAAAAAACATCATGCTAATGACAAGGTGAAGCACGATAGCGACTAACGGTGTGGCGCTACTGAGCCACGTGGCAACAGATAAAGACATACCTCCTTTCCGATGAAAGACGCCTGCTCTTCCTATTTTTGTCATAACTCATCCAAGTGCGGTTGTAAGCTATTCCATGAGAGTTCCTATTTGCTCTTCAGACCAGCTGTTCATAGACCGACCGCCTCCAAGTCTGCCTTCAACACGTCCCAAGAGTATCATAGTTTGAGAGAGGAGGAGAGGATTGAATTATGGCTGATGAGATGCCACAAACAAACACTGCTAATTAGCTGCATCAAGATTCCATTACTCGTCTTGACTCTTTCTTAAAGTTTAAAAATCAACCTTCCCAAAACCGAAACAACCTTCAAAAAGGGTACCATCAAGAGTAGTGCCCATTATGTTCTAACGCGATGATTGGATCCACATTGCTCATGACTAACGAAGCAATATCCATGAGCAAGGAAAGGACGAGAGAGAGAGAGAACAAAAACCAAACGCTCTACGGTATACATGCCAAAAAGTCGCCACAATGCGATACACAATGCTCCGTCATGACATCTTGGCGACACTCCAATGATTGACGAATACTGAGAGAGATTGCCAAAGTTGAGCTCTTCCACTGACTTAATCGAAGACGGCATCCCTATTTGTGTTTTGCAGTTGCACAAAATTGAACATATTGTACCTCAGTCCCAATGTTCAGTGATCTCATTGTTGGAAGCAAAACTTTAAGTTTCATCTTTTAATAACAGTAGATAAAATTTCGATGAAAAGGGTATAAATACTTGAGGAAGGAGGTCAAAACAAGGACATGATAGCTTTCTTCTATTTTTTGCTCTCTTACAGTAAGACTGACAATCCAGTAACCTGAACAGAATTTTTCGCAAGCTGCATGATAATTTAATAGGATCCCACCAAAGATATTGGTTCCGATTTCTATCCTACCTTTCAAACAGCTTGGCTAAGTGGACGTTTAGTGAGAATTACTCAGAGAACTCACAATTTTCTTTTGAGGGGCAAAGATAAGTTAGTAGAAACTAAACATTATAACCACAGTGCGTACATGAACCCCTTGTAGCTACCTCAGACCTATGCTCTGATATGAGTGCCAACAAGCACCCACACGAGAAACCGATTGGCTCTTACAGCCAATCGACGAGATGGGAATATCTAGAATTTGTCCACAAGATGGTGAAGAGGATAGGCATATTTGTGGATCACTTGAGTCTTTGCAGAAAAAGGACTTCATTTGACCAATCTACGTAAATTTTCACCGCAACCTTGTGATGGGCTGTAGATCTTGACTATAATAGTTTTAGCTCATTCATAAGACGTAAAGTATAAGACATTTGTAGATGGTGAAATGTCAATATATTGGGTTTCTTAATCAAGGCGTTTGTATTCTGAAACCCACAATCGTAAAGGCCTGTGTACCTTTAACAGAGTCTCATAGAAGGATAAGATGAGTTGGGGTACATGCAGGTGGATTCAAAGGAGTTTTAAAAAAAAGATAACTGTATGCATTTAATAAGATATCTAAAATGTGTCTTATAGACGAGCATTTATGGATTTTGAGAGTAATCTGATATTAGAAATGAAGGTGAAAGTACATTGTACTAGCCTTGTTAGAGCATAGGTCAACCATATATACATACACGAATATATATATATATATATATACACGAATATATATATATATATATATATATATATATATATATATATATATATATATATATATATATATATATATATATATATATATATATATATATATATATATATATATATATATATATATATATACATATATATATACACACACACACACACAAAGAGAGAGGGGTATTGGGGTATCTTGTTACAGAGAAAATGTTGTTGTCCTTGCAAACTGCGAAGGCAGGTAAACGGGTCTATGCTTCCAATACTCCTTCTACTGAAGGGGGGGTTCTCCTTAGGGAAGTATACCCTATAACATGACTGTATAAGGTACCACTTGAGAAGAAACAGATAGAGAGTTACAAAGATGCCTAAAAGGCTAATTGGACCAAGATTGAAAATTACAGGAGTACACAAAAGATAAACTTGTTAATGGTACCAAAAGCCCAATCACCCTAAGATGAAAATGGACAACTCAACATAGAGAAGGTACACACAGTGTGAGTCTTCTGCACAAATGCTACAAACTCTAGCTTACAAATGACTGTCTCAGTATAACTAATCTCACTGTCGTGCTGAATGCCCTAAACATTGAAGCTCTCACTCTCTATAATCTCCATAGAGAAGCCTCCTCAATAGAGTGGCCTCCACTGAACCCAATCATTTATTGCACCATCACAGCATATTGTACGTGCACCACTCCCTACTTACAAAAGTGGTGAAAGAACTAGGCGAATTTTGGAGGGGTGGCCCAAATCTGGTACTGACATCCAACTGACTGAAAACTGCATCAAGGCTTCAGAATATGGCATTGAATGAGTTCCTTTCTTTTATCATGAATCACCACTTCATTTTGGACTTTGAGTATCTCCACGAATTTGATGGCCAACGTGACTATGAATCAAGGTGTGATGCTACTCATTTTTCTTTTAGACTACTTTCGAAGGACAAATTTTGAAAGCGATATTTCAAAAAACTATTTTTCAAATACTAATTTTGAAAGAGTAATTTTTGAAAGATTAAATTTTGAAAGATTAATTTTGAAAGCCTAAATTTGAAAGACTAATTTTGAAAGAGTAATTTTGAAAGACTAATTTTGGAAGGCTTATTTTGAGAGACTAATTTTGAAGGACTGAGTTTGAAAGACTAATTTTGAAAGACTAATTTTGAAAGATTAATTTTGAAAGACTTATTTTTAAGGACTAATTTTGAAAGACTAATTCTGAAAGACTACCTTGAAAGACTAATTTTGAAAAACTAACTTTGAAGGACTAATTTTGAAATACTAGTTTTCAAGGACTAATTTTGAAAGACTTATTGTGAAAGACTAATTTTCAGAGACTAATTTTGAAAGACTGATTTTAAAAGACTAATTTTGAAAGACTAATTTTGAAAGACTAATTTTGAAGGACTAATTCAGAAAGACTAATTTTAAAAAACTAATTTTGAAAATCGTTGGAGATGACTTCTGAAAACTCTAAATCCATGTGCTTGAAGCGCTGAGAGATTTTGTTTTTCTTTCAAGAATGAATTTGGAGGGCTAATTTTGCTCCATTCTCGGGGGCAAATTTTGTGAGCAATTTTTGAGGGTGACTTCTGAGGATTAAAAAAAATGATGGTGAATTTCTATCAGGGTTGAATTTTCAAGGTGGAAAATTGAGGCAAATTCTTGAAGATGAAATATGCGCAAAGTGGAATCCTACAAGGATGATTTTCTTTGTAAAGGACTGTTTTTTTTCTTAGAGTATAGTGAAGATGAATTCTTGCGAGATTACTCTATCTCTCTCCCTCTCTCTCTCTCTCTCTCTCTCTCTCTCTATATATATATATATATATATATATATATATATATATATATATATATATATATATATATATAATTTATATGTATCTATGTATGCATGTGTATGTGTGTTTGTTTAAGTATATCCATAGTATCGATGGGACTCCCCATATCACACAAAATGGAGGTTATATATTTTGAACTATTGGGATAGGTGGCATGAATGCTTGTTACGTAGAGGTGAAGAAGAGAGGGCGCGAATGCAAGCCAAAAACAACATTTTTACAAGTGGTTGGCGAACATAGTGTTTGAGAACAGATATCCTGAAGGGAGGCCAAGAACAAGAGGTTTAAACTTGGAAATAATGACCTTTAGATCAAATACAAAGGTACTGAAAAACTGATTCAATGAGGTAAAGGTCATCATCCCAACCATCACGGATAGGAAGCACCCAAAGTGGAAGGCACACGAACCCCGAGCTCGCACCCAAGAGGGGCGATTGATGCAACCAACTCTCGTAGTGTTGATGAACTAAACATGAGCAGTTTGTTCAATATAGAATTATTATCACGAAGTTAAAAATTACAAAACTAATTATTATTGTTTTCATGCTGCCCTGTTTCTAAAGAACGAATTCAACTACGTAAACACACACACACACACACACACACACATATATATATATATATATATATATATATATATATATATATATATATATATATATATATATATATATATATATATATATATATATATAGTCACATACATTTTTAGTGTTTTTTTTAATGGAGAATTTTAGGTCGATGACTAGACTACGTTGCTTGAATGAATTTACAACATTTTTATAGTGAAGAAGCACAAAGTTGGGTTAAGACTGTCCAAAGGCAGACTAATGGTGATGGATCTTGCAAGGATCTTGTGTTTAAAGAATCAAATGAAGAGGAAGCAAGCTTTACGTGGAGCGATCGATAAATCCCTTGGCCAGCTAGGATCATGAACCTTCTCTACATCTCAATGTAATGTGAAGCAAACAAATTGTTAATGTTAGTTCCTGATATCCACATCATATCAATATAATGGCGTTCAACTGTTATTGTTTCTGTAATTCAATGACAGTCATTATTTGACATGGAAAATAGTTCTTCATTATTCAAAAGAAATAAGGCAAAGCATAGGAAGGACGTTTCTGGCTTATTCCGCTTGCTACTAAATCAATCATTAGAATGAACACGTCCAATCAGTAGCAAGCTTGTTCTCAATGGCCCAAACATCAAGAATGCGCAGGTTTCCGCTTCTAACATATGTCTCACTTGTTTCGGGATACTTGATTTAGGCTGAATGTTTTTCATCAAAGAAATCTTTGCATGGTTCGTTTGAAAGATGGAGACTCATATATAATGTAATTGGCCTTTCAATAGTGAAATAATTCAATTGGAACTTCCGACTTACGTGGTGGCAAAAATAGGGATGAAAAGTTTTATATTCTATCTCTATACCTTAACTGCATCAAGATGAAGGATTAAGAGAAATAATGTATAAAATAAAGGTAGAGTATGCATAAGAGAATAAAGTATCTCTATGGAATGTTTATGAATCATTTTTAAGTATGTCATTTAGGGATCTTCATTTAGCTCTTTGCAAGAAAAGGCCTTGATTTTATTATCTCTCTAGAATTTCTAGACTTATAGGGCTCAAACGTGATACTTGGAGGTAGATTTCGAGCTACATTATCTCTAATACTATTGTGGAGATCAAAGAGTTGATTATTTTTGTGCCTCACAGGCTTAAGATAATTCCTAGTGTATTTGAGTTACAAGACTTGGAAAAGTGCCACTGCAAGCTACTTGAAAAAGGTAAGATTCAATATTTCATTTCAAATCCATGATTTTGAATCATATTATCGTGCACACTTACAGATGTTTTGGTATGTTTCTTTTCATTGCTTCTTTAGGCTATTTTTGGATAGGTACTGATAACGAAAGGACTAAACTACTAGAAATGCATACTTTTAGGAATTTTTTTCATGCAACATAGCAGGAGTAGATTTTTTTCTATATTTGGTGGAGTCACAAAGGCAATTTTGTCTCTATCATCGGGATTAATTACTAGTTTGAAGCCAAATCAATGGAAAACTTTAAGGGTAGAGGGGTACTAGCCAAAGGTAAAGCTGACTTATGAGGCTCCTTTGTACACAAAGAGGTTCTTTGTCTACTCGAGTGTGGGTCATGTACCCACTCACAAGATGCAAAAAATCAAGAAAACAATGGGACAACAACTATATACAGTACTAAGTACCTCACACACAAAATTCAAGGGTCCCACTAGGTATGCCAAATTGTAGAGGGGGTACTGGGGTATCCTATTACACAGAAAATACAAGTGTCCCTCCAAACTATAGAGGGATGTAATAGGGTCTATGCTTCTAGTACTTCTTGAACTCAAGGGGGGTTCTCCTTAGAGAAGTATATCGCATAACTGGCTCTGTGAGGTACCACTCGAGAAGAAACAAATAGAGAGTTACAAAGATGCTAAAAGCCTAATTAGACCAAGATTGAAAATTGTGTTAGTACACGAAAGATAAACTTGTTAACATTACAAAAAGTCTAATCACTCCAAGATTAATGTGGAAAACTGAACATAGAGAAGGTATACAGAGTGTGATTCTTCCTCACAAATGCTACAGACTCCAGCTTACAAGTGACTAACTCTGTGAATCCACTACAAGGAATACGGGCGTATAGCGACGATTAAGGCGATAGAATTTGGTCGCTATAAAATTGCAACTTGCGTCGGAATTAGCGTCGGGCGCGGACCGTCGATTAGACGACGCAAAAAACGACGGTATTTGCGACTTTGATTGCGACGCTCCCGTACAACGTCGCTTAAACGACGCTTGTTAAAGGCGTCGCTTAAGCGACGCTTTTTTGCGTCGCATAAGCGACGGTGCAAACCATCGCATAAGCGACGCTAAAGAAATGTCTCTTATATGAGGACGAATAGCATCGCTTACGCGACGATCTGTTGACGAACAGAAATTAAAACGTTGGAGGCTCTGCAATCGGCATTTTCACGCATCCGATCGAAGAGCTCTCCAACGTTCGCAATTGCGCTGCGCTTACGAGCTGGAGCAAGTATATGCAGAATTGTTGTTTTGCTTAACCTCTCTTTCATTGTCTCCCTCTGTCTTTGTTTCTCTCTTTCTACATCTTTCTCCCTTTGAATTCTCTCTCTCTCTCTAGATCTCTATCTCTCTCTAGATCTCTCTCTCTCTCTCTCTAGATCTCTCTCTCTTTTCTTTCTCTCTTTATTGTAGGTTATTCAAGAAGCTAACCAAGCAAAAACTATGTTTTACAATTGTAAGTACAATTTCTATTATTTGTAGATCATTTGAATTGTGTTATTTTCATTACATACCATACTCACACTTATTGATATGCACTCATACACTTATACATGATGAAGATGCACACACATATGCATATACCTACATATACACATATACATGCACATACACACACATGCATATACCTACATATACACATATACATACACATACACACACATACACATAGAGTTATACATATACACACACATACACAAGAACATGCACATATTGATACATACATATACACTTATACATGCACATGCATATACATACATATACGCACACATACACATGCACATACATACATATACACACACATACATATACACTTAGGTACACACATATGAATGAATTATATAATTAAAGTATTAAAACACATGCACACACACATGCACATACCTACATATACACATATACATGCACATACACACACATACACATAGAGTTATACATATACATGCATATACATATACACACACATACACATGCACATGCACATACTCATACACACATATACACTTAAACATGCACATGCACATACATACATATACACACACATACACATGCACATACATACATATACACACACATACATATACACTAAGGTACACACATATGAATGAATTATATAATTAAAGTATTAAAACACATATACACATGCACACACACATGCACATACCTACATATACACATATACATGCACATACACACACATACACATAGAGTTATACATATACATGCATATACATATACACACACATACACATGCACATGCACATACTCATACACACATATACACTTATACATGCACATGCACATACATACATATACACACAGATACACATGCACATACATACATATACACACACATACATATACACTTAGGTACACACATATGAATGAATTATATAATTAAAGTATTAAAACACATGCTTAATATAAACAATAATAACAATCAATAGAACAAAACTCTTCATTACTTAATACCATACACACAATTCAAAACATAACTGAAATGACAAATATATAGATAAAATATATATATATATATCAATGTAAATACATATAATCCAATGTCATAATCAACTAAAATCCTAATCATCATCATCATGATCATCATCATCATCAGCAATATCATGATCATCCTGATCTTCCTCATCCTCATCGTCATGATCACCCTGTGACGATCGGGATCGTCCCTCCTGTGTTTGTCTCTCCACCTCATCCATATTTGTCTCCCCATAATACTCCTGTATTACATATAACAAACATAAATCAATAAAATAATTAAAACATTCATAACAACAAAATAATTATATAAAATTTAAAAATACTCACAAAGGCATGAGGATGATCTTGTATATACTCGCCCAAACGCCGATATCCAAAATGTGTAGCATACTCGATCTCGTGTTTCGTAGGATATCGGCCATAATCCTTTCGCTGCAATGAAACAAATAAAAAACATTAGTTGCTTGCATTTTAACTAAAATAAAAAGTATACTCACAATAACACATATACTTATAGACGTAGCTACAAAACCATTATGGCCCATTTGGCCTAAGTGCGATGTGTGGCCCGACTCCACTCTCTTCTTTCCAGGAGCCTGTTTATTCAAGAAAAAAATACATAAATTAAATGTAAAAAATTACTAAAATATCTAAAAATTATAAATATGAACTATTAATTTGTGTACCTTCTGCTGAGGAAATGACTCCTGAAGATGTAGCTGTCTACGAAAAAACTGCAATGACTCAGGTGATATGTTAGCTCGCCTCTTATTTTTTTCGACCATACAATATCTCCTGTTAATCTAATCTCAAACAGAAAAAAAAGTCAGAATACATACACATATATACACACACATACACATACACATACACATACCCACACAAACATATACATGCAAACATATAGGCATGCATATATGTATATATATACACATATACATACATATAACATAAACACACATATACATATCCACATATATACATATACACACATGCATGCATATACACTCATTCATACAAAATATATGCATTTATCCCACAATAATATGTAGTTGTGTATATGTGAATATGTGTGTATGTATAAATGTGTATATGTGAATATGTGTGTATGTGTAAATATGTATATGTGAATTTTTTATTTATGTAGATAATCAAATTATTAATATCAAATACCATTATTTGTAGATTCTGATCAATCATATGGAACTCCACCACCATCTCCTTATCGTGCAATGACTTTATACTGTAAGTATATGAAATATTTAATTTTAACTATATTTGATGGATACATAACTTATATTTTTTTTTATGTTTCTTATGATGTGCAAATTCTGATCAATCAGAGGGTACTCCACCACCTCCTACCCATGCAACGACTTCACATGTGTCCTCCGATAGGAATTATGATGAATTTTACTATCAAGAGCATATTATATGTTGGTGTAACTCTTGTTATGGCACGTATCGAAGACCAGGATTGGAATGTATTCAACATGAGGCAGAGTATGGTACTTTTGAGCATGCACCATCACCTAGTCAATGTGATAATGCTTGGGTATGTATTTTCTATATATATTAATTTCATTATTTTATTTCAAAACCATGTATAAAATCAAATTATTATTGATATACAGGAATACTTGCTCGATGATGATGATGATGATGATGATTTTTCTCATAATGTTAATATACCTCGTACACGTCATGGACTTGTTGTTCATCAATTACAAGCAGAGGTTTTTAGAAATCCTCTACCTCCTAGTTTAGAGAATGAAACGGCTGGAGATTATCCATTGCCAGCTCGTGATCATTCTTTAGTACAAACATATGATAGAAGAAGATAGGGAGGATGGAACAGAGGACCACTTCCTTTAGATGGAGAGGTTTTCAACTTTTGGGGTAATCGCTATATGATTGCTCCATCCACTATTACTAATGCTGGTCGTGGTCTCTTTATTGTAGAGGATTTGTATGTGCCTCCGAACTCTCAAGTCACTCTTATGTCATTTTGTAGTCCTATATATGGATGGGGAGATTGGCATCGACTTTCACGTTATGTTCAAAGCATGAGTACTTATGGAATATGCTTGAACGCAGCATCCCTTACTAGTAGAAGGATTTTACATGCAGAAAATGAAAGATTATATATTGATGGAAGACCTTACACACATGGAAATATAGCATGTTTAATAAATAGTAGTCGAGGGTTACATAATAGTTCAAGGACTAATTGCACATTTGAGGAGCGTGAAAATAGTCATGAATCACCATACATGAGTAGAGATGTATCAAGATACATAGTTGTCAATGCTATTACTACATTACATGCTGGTGATGAACTATTAGTGAATTATGGATGGCGTAGACCTCCAAGAGCACCTTTTAGCTAGAGAGAAAAAAAAATTTCTATCCATATTTAATAAGTTATATACTTAATTTTATATTTGAAGTTTAATTTTTATTCATTTATGGAATACTAATGAGTTTTATTTATATGTGTAGATCCCAACGTATGATGTTGATGATATTCGTCCACAGCATTCACAATTACCAGTAAGACTTCATTTATCAGAAGCTTCCATGAGGAGGCTACGCAAAACTAAGCCTGTGCAATATGCAAAGTTGAAAGATCTATATTCAAAAGATGATAAAGTACAAGATTTGTGTGACAATGATGAAGATGATGGCATGGCAGATTTTATTGAGGATTGGGATCAAAATGACAGTGAGAGCATGGATATTTCTAAAAATGAGAAATATCTTCGAGAGGAATGTCTAAAGCATGTATATGAAGGAAGTCGTTTGACACGACTAAATGCGAGCTTACTTATTCTCAACCTTCAAAATCGTTTTGGATGGAGTAATGTATCTGTTTCGACACTATTAAGGTATAAATTTCAATTTTCTATCTATTTATATATATATATATATATAATATATATATATATATATATATATATATATATATATATATATATATATATATATATATATATATATATATATATATATACATGCAGGTTTTTATTCTTACTTTAGATAAGGTAAGAGCAAGAACTTGAATTGAATGGAAACTTTTGGTCCGTGCATCTTTTAAAACTATTAATGCATCTTTCCAAATATTCGCAATGGTGACCTGGATGAGTCGCATGCACAGAGGTTACTCAAGAGACAGCAATCTTATTATAATGGAGTAGTCCACTTTGTATCCTAAAGTTCAGATGCTCATCATTGACATGCAAGAGGTTTACTGCATACCCGAGAAATCCTGCTCTATCTTGAGTGACCTCTATGCATGCGATTCATCCAGGTCACCATCATATGAACATATGTGTGAATTGACAGGATACGATTGTTTTGCGTAAATATTTTGAAAGATGCATTAATAGTTTTAAAAGATGCATGGACAAAAAGTATCTATTCAATTCAAGTTCTTGTTCTTACCTTATCTCAAGTAAGAATAAAAACCTGCATGTATATATGTATATATATTTATTAACCTTTTTTAATATATCTTTTTTTGATAAACTTACAGGTTATTATCTGAAAAGTTTTTACCAAGTCAGAATATTCTTCCTACCTCACATGATGAAATGAAGAAGATAATCAACAATCTTGGTAGATTATCAATGTATACATGCATGTCCTAACGATTGTATTTTATATAGAGGTGAATATGCAGACTCTTTGAAATGTCCCAAATGTCAATCTCCTCGATATAAGGGTGAAGAAGGTAAAATCCCGAAAAAGGTATTGAGACATTTTCCATTGGCTCCACGGATTAGACATATGTTTCAAAGCCCTGAATTATCAAAGCTTTTGACTTGGGGACATGATCACAAAAGTACTGATGGAATAATCAGAAATCCTCATGATAGTGTTGCTTTTCAGCATATTGATTCTACATGGCCTGAATTTGCACAAAATCCACAGAATCTAAAGTTAGGAGTTGCATTAGATGGGGTTAATCCATTCTCCATGAAATCCAGTAAATGGTCAACATGGCCAGTGGTAGTCATAAACTACAATCTTCCGCCATATCTTAGCATTAAAAAGGAACATTTAATGCTTTCACTTTTAATCCCAGGCAAAAGACAAGTTAAAGATATAAATGTATATCTTGCTCCTCTCATTGACGATCTTCAAGAGTTATGGAGAGGTATTAATGTCATTGATGTATCGAAAAGCATCAATGAAAGACATATTACGATTCGTGGTATTGTGGCTTGGACTATTCACGATTTTCCTGGATATGGCGTTTGTTCAGGTATTGATATAATTTTTTTATTCAATATGCATGTAAATAAATATGATTTAATCTAATTATATTTTTATCATTTTCCATGATGCAGGAATATCTACTAAGGGTTATAAAGCTTGTCCATATTGTGGTGATTGGTTGAGATCAATCTATAGTAAGAATCTCAACAAAAATATATATCTTCGACATCGACGATTCTTTTTTTTTTTGAAAGAACAAGGAAAATTTGTATTAATGGTGGCCGTATACAGTGTGCCTTGGGCAGGAGACACCTGACCCAGAGGACAAATATTTATCTTCGACATCGACGATTCTTGCCTGATGATCATCCATTAAGATCTAAAAGAGAAGTGATACATTTTAATGGAAAGCTTGAAACAGGCCAGCATCCAAAACCTATGATGCCTATGGATTGGTATAAAAAATGGACAGATGGACCTCTGATAGATCCAGAAGCAGAAATCTTCAGTGATGATTCAGATAATGAGTATGTGAACAGAGGTAAAGGGAAATTGGCACTCGCAGAGAACATATCAATATGGTATTCTTTGGAGTATTGGAAAGAGTTAAAAGTATGTCATCTTCTTGATCCTATGCATATATTCAAAAATATTCGTTATTCACTATGGCAGCATCTTCTTGGACTAAAAGATACCACAACATCAAGGAATGATTTGAAAGATAAAAAATCCAAACCAAAGTTATGGCCAGTTTTTTATAGACATCGACAAGAAACGACTTATGCATCTGCTCCTTGGGTACTTACAACAAAAGAGATATAGACTATCAACAATAGAATTCAATTGATCAAGACTCCTACGGGATATGGAGCATCGTTTCAAAACATGTTTACTATGGATGATAAGAGCTTATCTGGGTTAAAGACCCATGACTGGCATAACTTTTCGAAACATATTTTACCTTTGGTTATCGATGGATGTACAACGAAAGGAGTACAAGATGTGATCTATCGTCTTGGATCACTTATAAGGTAATTATGATTCTTTTATATTTAATATGTATGAATATTGCATATCTTTTATTTTTTAATTAACTTCTTTACAATTGTTTTTATGAATTGTATAGGTGGATTACATCCAAAGAGATAGATAAAAATTCGATCCCACAAAAACAACGTGAATGCAAAGAGCTACTATGTTTGATGGAAAAAGAACTTCCTACTTCATTTTTTGATATTGAAGTTCATTTACTAGTCCATCTTGTAGATGAGATAGAGATTGCTGGTGTTGTCAACACTCGATGGATGTTTACAGATGAGGTATTATCAGGTAAGGGGGTTCCATTCTTATTTACATTTCAAGAAAAAAATGATGTTTCTACTTTTGTAGCATATAATAGCGAATGCATGCAAGCATTCCTTAGCGAGTACGAGGAACTTCAAAGTCTCCAAAGTAAAAGGCGAAAAAACAAAAGATCTAGACGTTATCTCGATAATAATGAGATTACAGATATACCTTCTTTCACGGATTGGCTATATAGTCGTTTGCAACACGCCAACGCAAATAATGAAGAAATATCAGATGAGCAAAGAGATTTAATGATAGGTTGTGAACAAAAGGTAATTTTATTAAAATATATATTTTATTTTTTTCATATATGTATGTTAGTTTCTATTTACTACGGTGCTCTAGAATATGGTTTACTGCCTAGGTACAGGTCGATGGCATCGTCAATCTGCCTAGGTGGTGCTATAACAGGAAAGTCTTTTGGATATACATCTGCATATTCCATATAAATATTGTTAAGGCAAATAAATATGGTTACAATTACCATCTTCCCACCTATGTTGGTTTTACAATAGATTTCAATCTTAGACTCAAAAATGATTCAACCCTTTCTATCCTTCTTAGAGCCCTCTTTTCTGTGATGCTTGTGGCCCTTTTTGGAGCTTTCACCTTGACTCATTTTCTTGGTCCCATGCTTCAATGGTGAGTGATAAGGATGCCCTTTCTTTTTATCTTCTGACTTTTTTTATTAGGTGGAGGGGGTGGACGTGAGTCTCGATCATTGGGGCAGATTGCATGTTTCATAATGCCATTTATTGCTCTCTCTCTCTCTAATCAAGATCATCCATGCATCTGGATAGTCTGATAAATTTAATTTTGGATTGTAAAACCTTCTTTCCAAGAATCTTACAGCATTTGCAATCACTCTCCATCCACATGATGTTGCGTCTTTCTACAATGGCACATGAATTTGTATGTATCCAAATTGCTTTTGTTCATTCAATTTAGCGATTCCAGGAAAATTCTGATCAATATGCATCTTGAGAAGCTTTGCAGCACTGCATTGTAAAGTGAAAATCAGAATGGATGGCATGGCTCTTAAATACAAAAAAAAATGTATAGAAACTTACACTTTGCAATTCCCATGTTGTGATTTAAGAGAATTGAGGAAAAGAGCTTGATATGCATTGAAATCAACAATAATAAGACTCCAGTGGCCCCTGTGAATGAGTTGCATGTAAATATACTTTCTTTAATGAAACAAATATCTTTCCAAAATGAAGATGAATACTTACTTTTGAATAGATGGGTAGATAACACATTCTACCTCTTCTGTAAAATTATGTAGAAAGGACTTGGCATCTCCATGTTTATGCAAAAAACATTGTGTCGCCAGAGGATCTATGATAAATACTTTTCTTTGAACCACTTCCTCACATTGTTGAAGAAGAACCCTACAAATAGAAATAAAACTTTAGTTAAGGAACTAGAAAATTAAGCAATACAAGAGCACTTTATGGCCTCTAGATAATACCTTAGTGAAATGTTGACCACAGTATCTGATATTTCAACATGAAACTCCCTCAACATTTGGTTGTCTTCAGGTCTAATGTCAAGAAATCATTCATTCTGCCATGTCATTGCAACATTAACTATTATCTGCCCATCTCCTTTCTTAAGGAGCTCTTCATTTGCTTTCTGTAACTTTTGAATCTGGTTTAAGATGACACTTTCCTCTGTAAATAGTCCTTGCTTTTTCCTCTCCTCCTCACTATTTGCTGCGGTTCTAGTTTCACGATCATGAGTGACTTGAGGGTTGATCTCTTCAATGACAACTGTTGTTTTGGGTGCTCGAGCTTGAGGTATATTTAAAATATCAAAGAATTTTTTATCATGGTGATCCATAGGAACTAGAGATTTATCAAATTTATATCCTATTCTTGAAACAATAACATAATCCTTCGTTATTAGTGTTACCCTATGAGAATAAGCAGCACATAAATAGGCATCATTCATAAAATCAATAGTAAAGTCCTCTGCAACTTCTTGCAGGCATAGCAGTACTTGAGTTTGCCACCTCACATTGATAAAGGATGAGGTCTTCATCAAAGAATAGAGGTTGGCTATGATCTGCTTGACAACTCTCATAAACGGAAGTCTAGGGATCAACAGTCCCACAGACTTTTGAGCTCTTCTAATTTCCCTCAAGGACTTTACATGGTACTTGACCCTTTTCTTTGAAGGCTTCTCTAATACATTGCCTTGACCTTTTTGGGGATTTTGCTCTTGGACATTTTTCTCTTGGGCATTTTGTTCCTGGGCATTTTGGTCATGACCCTCAGGGTACGACTTCCTTGCTATCTTTTTGGTCCTAGCCATATTCTGCACAAAATGGGAGTCTTTAGGCAAGGAAGTGGAAAGGAAAGGTAACTTACTCTGAAACACTTTGATCAAGGATTCTTTCCACTGTCAGAGACATGACCGATCCAAGCAATAAGAGTCATCCAAAAATGCCCACATGTCTCTTATCGCTTGCATTAGTCGTGCTTCTAATCGTGAAGAAATATAAGTGAATACCATTTCCCTTGGAATGCATTATAGCTAATTCTCAACCAAATAAAATGTTACTTCAAAGCTTTATCAAGGATGCCATTTAAGAAGCACGATGGATCCAAGCGATTATGAACATCCAAAAATCCCCGGATGTCCCTTATCGCTTGCATCGGTCGTCCTTAAATTTATCATGAAATATCAATCAATACTAGTTCGAATATAGCTTACAATGCATAATACTCAAGCATCACTAAGAAAAACATAATTTGCAAGCTATGATCAAGGACTCGATGGCATTTACGAAACATGACTGATCTAAGCAATTAGGGTTATCCACAAACTCGGATGTACCCTCATCGCTTGGATCGGTGGTGTCCATATCACCTAACATAGAGAGCGTTCTCTATAGAAATTTTTAAGAAGCAGCTAAAAAACTTGGTGGCCATGGAACCTCGACACTTGGAAAGTGTTGAGAAAAAAAATGAGAGAAATGAATAGGGAAGCTTAAATAGGTCTCAAAACTGAGTTGACCATTGGTGCCATGTGGCATGCCATGATTGGTCCATGTCATATAGCTGTTTCGAATTCCAATGTTATTTGCCATGTGGCATGATTTGATTAGGCCACATCATCTATCCATTGGAATTCCCATCATACCTTTACCATGTGGCACTCACTGATTAGTCCACATCATTTGATCGTTAGTTCCTCCCTCCTCGCCTATAAATAGCAACTCCATTCACCAATTCAAATTTTGAACCCTTAGAGAATTTGTCTCATTTCTGTGCATATTTTTCTTTCATCCCCGACACGACCGATACAAGCGATTTTCCCCGTTTAACCAATGTTGACTCGCTTAAGTCACTTGCATCGGTTGTGTTCTGCTCTAGGACAAACAAGAGAAGCTGCAGCTAAGATGGAGGGAATGAATGAGATCCTTACTGTCTCTCCATCAGAGAAACTACTTGATTTTATGGTTCAAGAGGGTTTAACTGTAGATTACTTTCCTGATGCAATGATGATATTCAACCTCAAGATTGATTTTGAGAAACTCCTAGAGAAATCCAAAAGTTTTCTTAAGGATTAGTGGGAGAACTTCTTGGGTTTGATCAATGGAAAGATTCTTTCTATTTCTGAAAAAAACCTATGTCCATCCTCACATCTTTGGGAAGGATCCAATAGATAGGGCAAAAATCACAAGAAAATGCAAAAGGATATCCCCTTTGCCAGGGAAGCTAGATTTATGCACAGAGCATGAAAAGGACTGCTGCTTAATCCTTTAAACATTGGTTTCTTGATATGGCTTGATCACATCTCAGTTGAAAAGGAGGAAAGTGTTCATGTTGAAGAGGAGCCTTTCTTAGAGCTGACACTTGAGGGAAGCTCAAAAACTATGAAAGGTGTCATGGAGATTGTTGAGGAGATCAATCTCCAAGTAGAAGAAGAGCACGTCAAAGGTTTTAATGTAGCCACTTTTAAAGCAGAGACTGCAATAAGGGAGCCAACTGAAGAAGTTCAAGTGTCTGAGAAGTCCCTACTTCTCCCAAATCTACCTTTTTACTTTATCTCTGAAAAGAAGTTTATCCCTCTATTTTACATTCAAAAAATTTTCAATCTTAGGGAGGACTACTGCCTTGCAGTTATAGCTAAGTCAGAAGAAGTTGCAAGGAGATTCATAAATAAAAAAGGAGAAAGAAAAGATGAATTTTTGCGTCTTTATTTGGATTTTTCAAATGAAGAATTCAAAGATTCATCACAAGCTCTTTCAAAATGCTTTGAGAAAGCATGTATCGGTTTTGTCTAAGATCTCCATTTATAAAATGAGAAATCGACCACGACCGATGCAAGCGATAAGGACCATCAGAAATTTTCCATTGGGCCTTATCGCTTCCATCAGTCGTGTTTGGACTTGAAGAGGAAGATGAGGTCAAGGTATGTAGTTAAATATATTCTCATGAGTTTTAGGCTTAGGAAATGAGATGCAAATGATGCAACATCTTTAGTATGTATCAGTTTTATCCAAGATCTCCATTTAAAGTGTGAGAAATCAATCACAACCGATGCAAGTGATAAGGCCCATCAGATATTTTCTGTTGGGCCTTATCTCTTGCATCGATCGTGTTTGGACTTGAGGAAGATGACGTCAAGGTATATAGTTAAATATATTCTCAAGGGTTTTAGGCTTAGGAAATGAGATGCGACCGATGCAACATCTTTAGCTTGTATCGGTTTTGTCCAAGATCTCCATTTGAGTGTGAGAAATGGATCACGACCGATGCAAGCGATAAGGCCCATCGGATATTTTCCGTTGGGCCTTATCGCTTGTATTGGTCATGTCTAGGAGTTGCATGCACCATTGATAATAGACATCTGGCTTTGTAAGAATTCACCTTCTTTAGCAAATATAACATGCTTCTAGGTAGTTTGCAAAGATATATTCATAACGAACGATGCAAGTGATAACGACCATCTCAATTTCTCTGAAGACCCTAATCGCTTGCATCAGTCGGGTCTCTTGCTTTTTTTCTAATTGTTTCAAGTTACGTTTCATGACTCCTTAAGTGTGCTTGCACTTCATCTAACCTTATTTTTCACTTTTACCACAGTTAACTATATTGGATGAAGACAACTACCTTGGCAGGGGCAAGGGAACAAGAAAAACCATAGAAGAGAAAGGAAAAGCAAAGTTGGATATTCATTCAATTATCCACTATCTTCCAAACTTGAACCTAGACACTTTCTTTGTTATTCACAAGCACTATAGTGAGGAGCCAGACTTTGCATTGTTCTCCTTGAGGAATGTATCAGAATACATGGTTTTTACTCCAATACTTTCAGAGTTTTGCTGCTTGAAAGAGCAGCTGCATTCAGAATTTTTTGGATATGCCCTAAGACTCAATGCTTCAAGGGCATGGTACTTTCTTTGCTATTGAAGCTATGCAATGGTTGTAGGGGTGTCAGATTTAAAAAGCATTGCTGGATACAAGAGAAACGATTTCCTCAGATATAGAGGTGATTTTCCAGAGCCAAGCTCTTTAAAGAGACTCAAGGAATGACTTCAAATTCTATTACTCATCAAATGTACATATACAGAAATTGCCCAATGTGATATAAGATATTGCAAATTTTTTTGGTGTAACTGATCCATGTCCTAATGTTAATTGTTATTGATCCATGATCTGTTCTCTGGTCAAAGTCTTTGTAATTGTCTTCTGAAGAACCAATCAAAAAGCTCTCTGAATGCATTGCTCTTTGTTACTCCTCCTCCTTTCCTTGTGCACCTAAAGAAGCTTGTCCTTGCTTGATAATGAGATTTTTCCATGCCTTGGGTGTTCCATATGGCAAGTGGTTCTTTTTCTGTAAAGAATGCACCATGCACAAGAAGAATATGCTAGAAGAGCAGATGAATCTCATCAGATCTTTATTTCAATTAAAAATAAAGAAATTGAATAAAATATCTTTGGAACTCACCAGGTAGTATGTTATGTCTTTGGCACCCCATGCCTCTATGATGGTTTCTATAAGCTTTGTGGTCGCCTTTCTCAAATCTGTCACATAACTGTTTGATGTTACCTGGTGCCTCATGATCTTAACAAAATTATCTAGTTTGAACCACACCTCCATTCTCTTTTTTGCTATTTCTTGTTGGCTTTTTACATTAGTCGTGACCTCACAAAATTTTTTCCAACAATTCCACATGGCATTTAGTTGCTTTTCATCATGTTTGCTAAAGAATCTCTTTGCTTTTGCACCTCCGATTGAGACATCCTATAGTACATCACCTGTATTTTGTGAAAGCTTTGGATCTTTTCTTAGATGAACATCACCATCATGAAATCCCATTTTTGAAAGAAGATAGTTAGATTTTTTTATGCACTCATCTGCGAGAGTTGTAGGCTTGATAGAATATGCATAATCCAAGTGAAGACGGACCAACTTGTCAATGATTCTTAACTCTGCATGTAGTATACATATGTGTACATTTGTCAATGCTATTGGAAGTATGGGTTCTCTGATCATTGAAGAAGATGAGTAGTTATGAAGAATAACATTTTGTGTGGAAGGAGCCTCTTCAGCCTCAGCTCTAGCAATCCATCCATTTGTGCCTGGGCTTTGCATGCAGTACAAGCAAGGGTACTTAGAATTTGCTCCCCCACTTATACCAAACATGCATTTGAGCGTCTTTAGTTCTCCACTCAAATGCCACTCAACTTGAAAGTTCCCGTAGTCTTTGACATTCAACAATTCTCCTGCATGATGCCTTTGGATAACATTTGGAATGTTTGTTTGTGAGAATAACCATTTGAGTGTTTTATGGCTCTCAGATGGAACTTGAGCACAACCAACCCACTATAACTCCATTTCTGATTGTACTTTGAGTGACAGAGTATCCAATTTCCAAAGGCTATACTCCAAAGCTTTGATCATCAATGCAATACTTATTCTCTCCATCTTTTGATGTTTTTTAAGCTCAGCTTCATCAAGTTTGATTGCAAATTTCAACAGACCAGAACATTCATGTTCTTTTATATTATAGAACTGAACCATGTATGTTTGAAGTTTTATAATATCTATCCACACGTTGTTAAATGCATTGTAAGTGAAATGTAACTTTTGTTTTCCTAATTCGTAAGGCATGTTACCGTGAATATGTTTATATTCACCAAATATTGATGTGATCTTTTTATTCAAGCAGAGCCGAAACTTTCCTATATGATGGGGTCTAGGCAATCCAAAACTTTTAACTTTGTTAAATTTTAAAAATTCATACCAAACTTTTGAGCTTGCTCTATAACCTTTCCTAGTCACTCCGACGCTATCACAAATCTTCAGAATTTGAGATGGTTCTAGTAACAGATTCATTTCTGTCATGAGTTTTTGGAAAACAAAGCATTTCAAGTATGTATTTTCATTCACTTTCAATAGTTTTAGAACATCATTTGCACTCATAATTTCATTACAGAAATGTATGTGCTCAAAACTACTCCTCATATTGAAACCTAGCACATTTGTCACATGATCTCTTACAATTTTTATTCTTTTCTTTTTCTGGCCAGATTTTTCAATCAAATCTAAAAAAGCTTTTACTCGTTTTGAAAGCATTCTCAAACCTATAGGAGTTTCTTTCATTTTTTTAAAACACTCAATTTGAGAAGATAAATTGGATAACTTGCTTTCTAGCTCCCTCATATGTTAATCCTTCTGATGTAGTGTGTTTTGTAGATAGTTTATGTATTGTACGTAATTCCTTGAAATATCGCAGAGCCTTGAACAGTAGCCTCGTAAACCATTCGCACCATCTCCTACAAATCTAATCAGATCATAAAGATTATGAAAAGGGGGATACCTTCCAGTTTGTGGATCAATTGGATAAATAGATCCATTTGTCCATATGTCGATATGTTTCTTGCCGTCCTTTCGCAATCCATCCACTTCAGGAGGATGAAGAGCCCTTCGGAATACTCTTCTTGTTGTCGCATACTCATGACTAACTACAATGTTGATATGGAGCTTTTCAGAATGATTTCAACTGTTTGAAAGCTCAGCTAGAATATTTGGGTTAAGGTTCTCCATGGTCTTCTATGAAAAGTGATCGGCAAGTGTCTAAAATGACGTAAAAGAGAGAAACAAGCCTGCTATGAAAAGTAGAGTAAAAAAGCGCAAAATGTCAGCACACATTATATAAGTCCGTGAACAAGAGAAGAAGTTGAATTTTGATCAGCATTCGATGAGCACAAACTTCGAGGAATAAGATATCACACAAACTTTTCATGATTATCACATGATTTTCTCTTTCTTCAAAATTTACATAAGATACATTTTAGGTGAACTTACATAAAATTTTTCAAACGATTTGACAACCTTAATCCAAATTAAGCACAACTAATTGAAATCCTTATACGACCCTTTTTGGGCCGTTTTTCACCCTAATGACTTGCATCCACACCCTCTCTTCTTCACCTCTACATTAATAAGCATTCATGCCACCTGTCCCAATAGTTCCAAATATCTAACCTCCATTTTGTGGGATATGGGGAGTCCCATGGATACTATGCATATACACAAACAAGCAAACATACACATGCATACATAGATACATATAAATTATACATACACACACACACACACATATATATATATATATATATATATATATATATATATATATATATATATATATATATATATATATATATATATATATATATATATATATATAGAGTAATGTGACAAGAATTCATCTTGATTGTACTCCAAGAAAAAAAAACAGTCCTTTACAAAAAAAAAAATCTTTGTAGGATTCCTCTTTGTGAGTTTTTTGTCTTCGAGAATTCACCTCATTTTTCCTCCTTGAAACTTCACCCTTGATAGAAATTCACCATAATTTTTGCCATCCTCGGAACTCCCACTAAAATATCATTGGCAAAATCTGCCCTCCAGAATGGGGAAAGATTGGTCCTCCAAATTCATTCTTAAAAAAAAAGCTCTCAACCCTTGAAGCACATGGATTTGGAGTTATCAGAATTCGTCTCATGTGGATATTCAAAATTAATCTTTCCACTCTAGTCTTTCAAACTTAGTCTTTCACAATTAGTCGTTCAAAATTAGTCTTTCAAAATTAGTTTTTCAAAATTAGTCCCTCAAAATTAGTCTTTCAAAATTAGTTCTTCAAAATTAGTCCTTCAAAATTAGTCTTTCAAACTTAGTCTTTCAAACTTAGTCTTTCAAACTTAGCCTTTTAACATAAGTTCTTAAAAATTAGTCTTTCAAAAGTAGTCTTTCAAAACTAGTCTTTCAAAATTAGTCCTCCAAAATTAGTCCTTCAAAATTAGTGTTTCAAAATTAGTCTTTCAAAACTAATCTTTCCAAATAAGTCCTTCAAAATTAGTCTTTCAAATTTAGTATTTCAAAATTACTCTTTTGAGAATCAGTCTTTTAAATTTATTCTTTCAAAATCAAGCTCTCAAAATTTATCTTTCAAAATTCCTCGTTCAAAATTAGACTTCAAAAAAAAACAAAATAAGCAACATCACACCTTGATTTAGAGTCAAGTTGGCCATCGGATTCCTAGAGATACTCAAAGTCCAAAATGAAGTGGTGATTCATGATAAAGGAAAGGAACTCATTCCATGCCATATTTCGAAGTCTTCATGCAGTTTTCAGTCAGTTGGCTACCAATACTAGATTCAGGCCACCCCTTCAAAATTGACCTAGCTTTTTCACCAGTTTTGTGGGTAAGGAGTGGTGCACGTACAATACACTGTGATGGTGCAATAAATGATTGTGTTTGGTGGAGGGCACTCTCTTGACCTGGAGATCTATTTAAGAAGTAGTTTTGCACTTGTTTGGGGGAGATATACATGAGATGTGCGAAGATCAACTAGCATTTTTGTTGTTGTGGTACTCTGAGTATGTTCTCGTCTGGCTACTCCTTGGTTACTCTCTACTCATTGGTGCAATTTTTCCCACTGTGGAAGAGGCTTCTTTGTGGAGAATATAGAGAGTGAGAGCTTTGGTGTTGAGGGTTGTCGGCATGATAGTGAGATTGGGTCACTACAAGAAAAAGGGGGGTGTAGCGACGCCCTCGAATCGGGAAAAAAATGAGAACCGTCGCTTATGCGACGAAGTCGTCGCATAAGCGACGGTAGGAATTTTGGATTTTTTTTTTGCCCGACGCTCGTCGCATAAGCGACGATAGCGTCGCATAAGCAACGCTACTTAAAAAGCATCGCTACTACCATCGCAGGTTAGCAACGCATTTAACGACGTTGGAAAACTGCAGAGCATTGCATATGCGATGCTTTGGAATGTAAAAA
>CM035441.1:98506334-98513834 GCA_020310875.1 Ceratopteris richardii | reverse complement strand
CCCAACCCCGCTCAACCCCAAACCCCAACCCCCAACCTCGACCCCCAACCCCGACCCCGACCCCGACCCCAACCGCAACCCCAACCCCAACCCCAAATCCCAATCCCAACCCCAACCCCAACCCCCAATCCCAACCCCAACCCCCAACCCCCAACCCCAACCCCCAACCCCAACCCCACTCAACCCTAACCCCAACCCCCAACCCCCAACCCTCAACCTCAACCCCAACCCACACCCCCGCTCCTCCACTCAATCCCACTCAACCCCAACCCCAACCCCAACCCCAACCCCAACCCCGCTCAACCCCAACCCCAAACCCCCCTCAACGCTCCACAAACCCCCACGAGTCATCGGCGTCACTCAATTTTGGCCAGCCTACGAAAAAAAAGAAAAAGGGGAATGCTCACCATTATCCTTTCAAAAGAGGTTGCCATTGCGCTTCATGGGAATTGAACTCATATCTAGACGTTGAGAGGCGGATGGCCTATCCAAGGCGCCCGTCATTTTTTGTTGGATATATGAGGCAAGATAAGCTAGACAAAGTGTAAGTAATTTTAGATGGATAATTGGAGGACCATTTCTTAACCAAACCCTACAGTGTTATATATCGTTGGAAAGCTCTCAGCGAGTACATTTCATTGGTGCAATAATAACTTTGAAATCTTGGATCAATTTTTTACCACACCCCAAAAAAAAACCCCCACAACTCCTCATAACTCACCCCCTATTCCCACCCAACCAACAAACCCCACAAACCCCACAACCCCCACACAACTCCACACCCCTCCACAACCCTCCACAAACCCCATAATCTCTCTCAAATCCCCACAACTCACCTCCCACACCGCTCACTTAATATGAAGGATCAAAAGCTACTACGAAAAATTAGGTAAAGGATGGGCTTCTCAAGGTCATTCAAATATCACGGGCGACACAAAATGAGGATCTCAGTTTGCATTCAAAAGTGACAGTAAAGGTGTAAGTGGTAAAAGTAAAAGTGGTGCAATGAGTGTTGCCGCCAACGATTCATGACGACTGCCTATTTTTGAGGATTCAATTCAAATCAAGGGAATATTTGACCTACCCCCTAATTTTGGGAGATCAACCGGTGCGTGATCAGTGGACGTGAAGATTTGACAAGGCTCTCTTGGCCTATTGAGGCCTATAAAAGCAATGGATTTTTGCTCATTTGGGTACAACAATTTTAGAGATACACTGGTTTGTGCGTACGTGCAGAAGTCCTCTCTTACACTTGGTGGTTTCAAGTCTATTGTAGGAGCTACTCTGTAGTGTGTATACAGAGGGTAGGCTTCACAGTGGAGGGCTATGAGCACTATAGTGTAAGAGAGTAGCTTGGATTTATTTTCTTTCCTGTGAGTCAGTGTGTTGATTAATCTCTATTCTCTTGAGAAATTCTACCATTTGTATTGTTCTGAGTTAACCTGCATATCAGTGGCCCCTTATGCTGATCTGTAGTATTGGAGTTAATACTTTTAGGGTGGCTTGTCAGCCCTAAGCTTGCACTTTTGAGCATCACTCTGCCCAACCTAGTAATCGTCTGATTCGAATCAAGAAGTGTATGGTCTTCCTTGGTCATTGGTTGTCCATATTTTCTGAAGTATTTACCACTCTGTGCAATCCGTGTTATCTACCTGCTCACAGAAATGTTAAAGGGTATACTTCCCTAAAGAGAACCCCGCTTGAGTAGGTGATGTACTGGACGTGTTTAATTTTCATCCTCTACTTTTGTTAAAAGCGGATACCCCAGTACCTCCTCTACAGTTTGGCACGCACGGTGGGACCTTTGCATTTCTGTGAGAGGTGTTTTGCCCTATTGCAATTGCGAATAGGTACATGACCCATACACGAGCAGATAAGGAGTCTCTTTGTGTTCGAAGGACCTTAACAAGTTAGCAATAACCACGGCTAGTGAGTCCACCTCCCCTCTGCCTTCCCTAAATTTATCTATTGATTTGGGTACGACACCATTGTCAAAAGAGAGGTATAGGAGAACCCTAGACTTCTCCTCAGATACGTCCGAAGAAACACCAGTACAGATGGAGGATCTCTCTCATTTACTCTCCAGATTAAACATCAAATTCCCTACTTTCAAGGGACAAGCCTATGAGGATGCTGATGATCATGTGAGAAGATTCATTTCTTTATGCCGTGGAAGAGGTCTACAAAATAGAGAGGATGCAATGTT
Source organism: Ceratopteris richardii (assembly GCA_020310875.1). Classification (NCBI taxonomy): domain Eukaryota; kingdom Viridiplantae; phylum Streptophyta; class Polypodiopsida; order Polypodiales; family Pteridaceae; genus Ceratopteris; species Ceratopteris richardii. Next base: position 98,511,628 of record CM035441.1, on the reverse strand, counting down.
GGCACTTTTTCCATCCACATTGGAGGGTCTTGCAGATAAATGGTATAGTCAATATGGAGATGGCCATTTCACTACATCGGAGGCTTTGAAGGCGGCGTTCTCACAGACATTCCGACCAAGTGATTCCTCGGAAAGAGCTCTAGATCAGCTAGAGAATTTGAAGCTAAGATCAGGTGAATCTTTTCATGAACTTCATACTAGAACAAAAGCACTTGTTGCCCGTCTGCCACATGCTCCAGGTGATTTTTTGGTTAAAAAATGGATTGAGAAGGCTCTGCCTAGGTCATCTCAACAGAAGCTTCGTGAGTCTCTTAGATTGGATGCTACCCTCAATGATTTTGTTGCAGCTGCATCACGCATTGAAGAAGCAAGGCAACATTTTGAAGGGGATACACAACCAAAGTATGCTGCAGATCTGGATCCTATTGAGCAGCTGAGGAGGGAATTGGAAGCATTAAAAATGCAACAAAATCAACAAGAAGAGAAGGTCTTGCCACCACTACGTCGCACTGATGATGAAGTAACCCAACTTCGCCGAGAGTTAGAAGATTTGAAGACCACTCAGGATATAAGGAGACAAATTTGGTGTACAATCTGTAATAACAATGGACACTCCAATGCTAATTGCCCTATTAAGGTAAGCTGTCAATTTTGTGGAAAGGATGGTCATGAAGCTAGAGATTGCTACTACCTCAAGGGTACACAGCAGAGAGGTAACCCTCAAAATTTGGATTCATATTATGCTAGTACTTCAAATACATCTAATAGGGAGGAGAATCGGCCCACAAAGCCTAGATACAATAGACCTTTGATGTGCTATCATTGTGGTGAGTATGGCCACATGCAAAATCGGTGTTCCCTCCCAGAAGATGCACCTCCTTGTCAACATTGTCCAGAGGCCAAGGATCATTATACCAAAGATTGCCCGAGAGGTCGTCCTGCTCCAATTCATATGATTGCAGTCTCTCCACATGAAGAAGGAAAAACCACTCAGACTTATGCTATTTCATCCTCTGCAATGCCCATGATGACTAGAGCTAGGCAAGCAACTGCAACCCATAGAGATGAACGACAAGGATTTCAGGATAAAGAGGAGGAAAAGAAGTCTGGATGGAAGGACCAAGTAGAAATTGAAGGAGCTTATGAAAAGGTGGCTACTACTATAAGGGACCAATCAACAAGACTGCAAGAAAACACTCCAGAGGTAAACATTGAACAGATCTTGAAAGGTATTCATCACAAGGTTAGTCTATATGAACTGATAAGGATGGATTCAAAAATAAGAAGTGACTTACTGAGGATTATACACTCTGCTCACTTAGTCCAATCACCTAGTATAGATGGATTCATGGTTGATTTTCCCCCTGCACCCTTAGCAGACTACCAAAGTTCAAGATTATCAGTTTGTATAAAGGATGAAGCTCTTACAGGTGTGATCATAGATGGAGGCTCTGGTATCAATTTGATGCCAGATTTTACCATGAAGAAGCTAAATTTGAACCCCACCAAAATGGCACCATTTACTGTTACACTAGCAGATCAACATCGGATTGCGCCTCTTGGCATTATTGAAAAGGTACAGATGATAGTACAGGGTTGCCACTTTGTGTTGGATTTTGTTGTTATTGCACTTCCACAGGAGACTTCCTATCCTTTGCTCCTGGGGAGACCTTGGCTGAGACAAGCAAAAGCTTTGCAAGATTGGGGGAAAAATAAACTATGGATTTCAACAAGCACCAATAACCAACTGCAACTACATTTGGAAGAAGGGTTTGATTCAGGAAAAACCACCGGATATACTGTGGATGCTCAGGTAATGCCCTCTCTACCCCAAGAAGATGATACATTGTTAAATTGGATGATGGGAAGTGCAGAGTGTTGCACAGTAGAGATCGATGAAATTGAGGAAGAAGTTGCAGATAAGAAAGTTACAGAAAAAAGCAATGAAGACCACAAGGTGTTGGAGAATGAGCAATTCAAGGAAAATACAAGCTTTGAGGAGGCAACCAATATAAAAGTATCAGAAAGGGAAGATTATGAACCTAAGAGCAGAGAAGATCTTCCTTTTACAGATATACCTCAAGGATGGATGAAAGAACAGGTTGCAGAATATAAATTAAAATCCACTCCTGCCTATAGTGGGGATGATTTCTCTAACAAGACCAGTCCTGAAACATTGGTTCAAGAAGTAAATTTAGGGGATGAAGAGAGCCCTCAAATGGTCCATTTGGCATCCTGGTTGTGGCATTATCCTCTCTTGCTACAGAAGGTAACTTCCTTGCTTTTTACTTATAAAAATGTCTTCGCATGGTCCTACAAAGATCTAATAGGGATACTAGAAGAGCTTGGGTTACATCGGATACCCTTAGTTGAGGGAGCTGCGTCTGTAAGAAGTAGACCATATCGACTCAATCCGAAGTATGCAGAGGCAGTAAAAGCAGAGATTACAAAACTAGAAGAAGCGGGTATAATTGTTCCAGTAGAACATTCCAGGTGGCTTTCCTCTATGGTTATTGTGCCCAAGAAAAATAGTGGAAAAATAAGAGTATGTGTTGATTTTCGTGCTTTGAATAAAGTGACTATCCAAGATGGATTTCCTCAGCCCTTCACAGAGCAAGTGCTTGAGGAAGTAGCTGGTCACACTTTGTATAGTTTCTTGGATGGTTTTAGTGGCTACAACCAGATAGTAATTCACCCTGATGATAGGGACAAAACAGCCTTTGTTACTCCCTGGGGCACTTATGTCTATACTCGTATGGCTTTTGGTTTGAAGAATGCGCCAGCTTCATTTAATAGAACGATGTATCTGATATTGGGCAAATGGTTAACAACCTTTCTCCGCATATTTATGGATGACTTTTCAGTATTCTCAGGTACAGATAGAAGGGCGGCGGTTCAAGATTTCCATGACCATTTGGAAAATTTAAAAGAAATTTTTGAGCAATGTCTCAAAACAGGTTTGAAATTGAATCCTGACAAATGTCACTTTTTGGTCACCAAGGGTACTCTTCTTGGTCACATAGTATCTGCTAAAGGTATAACTGTTGACCCTGCAAAGGTTACAGCTATTCTTTCTATGCCAATTCCACAAAGCCCAAAGGAAGTGCAAAGTTTCTTGGGCCATGCAGGGTATCACAGAAGATTCATTAGGATGTATTCAGAAATTGCTAAGCCCTTGTCAAGGCTTACCAGTAAAAAAATCCCTTTCTCATGGAGTGCTGAAGCCGACAAAGCATTTTGTGAACTAAAGTTGAGGCTATGTACTGCTCCACTTTTAAGTGTTCCTGATTGGTCATTGGAATTTCATGTGCATACAGATGCTAGTCTTCATGCTGTTGGTGCAGTTCTAGCTCAACCATCATCTCACAAAGTGGATAGACCTATCTCTTATGCAAGCAGACTACTCAACCAAGCTGAAAGAAATTACAGTACAACGGAAAGAGAAGGTTTGGCTATCGTATTTGCTCTTCAAAAGTTCCGACATTATCTCCTTGGTGTACATTTCATTGTTATTTCTGATCATCAGCCCTTGAAGTATTTGATAAACAAACCTAGACTAGCTGGAAGGATCTGGAGATGGTTACTCCTATTTCAAGAATTTAATTTTGATATTCATATTAAGCCAGGAAAAGAGCACTACATGGCAGATCAAGTGTCCAGGACGGCAATGAGCGAAAAGGCAACAGGTATTAATGATGAATTGGTGGATAGCAATCTTTTTCTAGTAGCAATACGGACTGGTTGGTATGATGAAATTCTCCATGTTCTTACTACTGGAAAGATCTCAGAACACTTGACACCTGTAGAAAAGAGAAGATTGCTCCTGAAAACCAAAGCATATTCTCTTATAAATGGAAATTTATATAAATACGGTCAGGATGATATCTTGAGAAGGTGTGTCTATCCAGAGGAGGTAAATCTTTTGCTAGAGGCAGCACACAGTGAAGGACACCTAAAGGGGGAAGAATTGGCTCATAGAATCATCCACAAGGGTTTATGGTGGCCTCATATTTTCAAAGATGCAATCAAATTTGCTAAAGAATGCCACATCTGCCAGAGGTGTGCTCCCACGCCAACCAGATTGAATTTCCAACCATTAGTCATATCTACCGGATGGCTTCCATTTGAACGATGGGGTCTTGATTTCATAGGGCCAATTAGCCCAACTGGGCAACCAGGAGGTAAAAAGTATATTTTGATGGCCACATGTTATGCCACTAAATGGATAGAGGCTAAAGCTACTATGGACTGCACGGCTCTGACAGTAGCTAAATTTATGTATAAACGTATTTTCTCAAGATTTGGTTGCCCACTGGAAATTACTAGTGATAGGGGCACACATTTTGTAAATCAATTGCTCCAGTTTATATTTGACAAGTACAAAATCTTCCATAAAAAGTCTTGTGCCTATTACCCGAGGGCAAATGGCCAAGCAGAGAGTTCCAATAAGATTTTGATTGGACTACTTCGCAAATTATCTTTTGATCATCAAAGCTCTTGGCCACTAGCACTAATTGGTGCAATTTGGGCTTTCAGAACCACGAAGAGGGGAACCACAGGGGAGACTCCATTTCGCTTAGTTTATGGGAAAGAGGCATTGGCACCATTTGAGTTTATCATCAGAAAGGAAATAGGAATCAAAAACATTGGAATTGAACCCCCCATTCAGAGATTGGTGGCATTAGAAGAGTACAGAGAAGGGGCAATGCAGAAACTTCTAGTGACACAAGAAGAGCGCAAGAGATTGCATGACAGGTATTTGAGATCCAATGAAGTTCGGGAAGGGTCTATGGTTTTAGTGCATCAGGTTCCACCAATTCAAACTAAATTGGCACCCAAGTGGATAGGACCTTATAAGGTAATCAAGGTATTGCAACATGGCGCGGTGCATCTGGAAGATCTGCAGGGTAAAAGGATTCCCCTGGTCAACATCTCCAGGGTGAAGAAGTATCTGAATTAGGTCAAAATGGAAGCACTTCATTCCTTGTACATACCGTGTTTCTTTTTTGTAATTGCAGTATAACTAGATCTCTTTGAAATAAGTAAAATAAGGGAGAAATTGCACCAGGGACGGTGCAAAAGCTTGATGTGGGGGTCTGTAGTACTCCTTCTCTTTCCCCCTCTCACTTTGCCTTCCACTTGGGTCGGGCAAGCTCTTTCTTTCACGTATTCATGGGAGTAAGCTCTGTGTGTGCTCTTCCACTTGCACACCTCCTGAGGAGTTCGAAGAGCCGTTGGACTTTCCTTGCACCTGTTCCAGTTGGAGCTTCATTTGTTCTTGGCACCACTATAGT
>CM035441.1:98293834-98503834 GCA_020310875.1 Ceratopteris richardii | reverse complement strand
TCCTTTCAAAAAAGGTTGCCATTGCGCTTCTTGGGAATTGAACTCATATCTAGATGTTGAGAGGCGGATCGCCTATCCAAGGCGCCCGTCAATTTTTGTTGGATATATGAGGCAAGATAAGCTAGACAAAGTGTATGTAATTTTGGATGGATAATTGGAGGACCATTTCTTAACCAAACCCTACAGTGTTATATATTGTTGGAAAGCTCTCAACGAGTACTTTTCATTGGTGCAATAATAACATTGAAATCTTGGATCAATTTTTTACCACACCCCAAAAAAAAAACCCCCACAACTCCTCATAACTCACCCCCTATTCCCACCCAACCAACAAACCCCACAAACCCCACAACCCCCACACACAACTCCACACCCCTCCACAACCCTCCACAAACCCCATAATCTTTCTCAAATCCCCACAACTCACCTCCCACACCGCTCACTTAATATGAAGGATCAAAAGCTACTACGAAAAATTAGGTAAAGGATGGGCTTCTCAAGGTCATTCAAATATCACGGGCGACACAAAATGAGGATCTCAGTTTGCATTCAAAAGTGACAGTAAAGGTGTAAGTGGTAAAAGTAAAAGTGGTGCAATGAGTGTTGCCGCCAACGATTCATGACGACTGCCTATTTTTGAGGATTCAATTCAAATCAAGGGAATATTTGACCTACCCCCTAATTTTGGGAGATCAACCGGTGCGTAATCAGTGGACGTGAAGATTCGACAAGGCTCTCTTGGCCTATTGAGGCCTATAAAAGCAATGGATTTTTGCTCATTTGGGTACAACAATTTTAGAGATACACTGGTTCGTGCGTACGTGCAGAAGTCCTCTCTTACACTTGGTGGTTTCAAGTCTATTGTAGGAGCTACTCTGTAGTGTGTATACAGAGGGTAGGCTTCATAGTGGAGGGCTATGAGCACTATAGTGTAAGAGAGTAGCTTGGATTTATTTTCTTTCCTGTGAGTCAGTGTGTTGATTAATCTCTATTCTCTTGAGAAATTCTACCATTTGTATTGTTCTGAGTTAGCCTGCATATCAGTGGCCCCTTATGCTGATCTATAGTATTGGAGTTAATACTTTTAGGGTGGCTTGTCAGCCCTAAGCTTGCACTTTTGAGCATCACTCTGCCCAACCTAGTAATCGTCTGATTCGAATCAAGAAGTGTATGGTCTTCCTTGGTCATTGGTTGTCCATATTTTCTGAAGTATTTACCACTCTGTGCAATCCCTGTTATCTACCTGCTCACAGAAATGTTAAAGGGTATACTTCCCTAAAGAGAACCCCCCTTGAGTAGGTGATGTACTGGACGTGTTTAATTTTCATCCTCTACTTTTGTTAAAAGCGGATACCCCAATACCTCCTCTACACACATGCATACACACATAGACACACATATACACACACACATATATGCATACACAAACACACATAGAGAGACATACACACACATACACATACATGCATACACATACAAACATAAACACATACACACACATAGACACATACACACATAAACACATACACACTCATAGGTACACACACATACACATAGACACACACACATATAGTATATACACACACATGCACACATAGACACATACACACATACACATGCATACACACACATACACATGCATACACACATACAGACACATATACACACACATACACACATACACACACATATATGCATACACACACATAGAGAGACATACACACATAAACACATACATGCATACATTTACATACATAATGCATATGCATATCCATATAATGTACATACATACTTACATGCATACATAATGCACATGCATAGATACATACACACACACAGATACATACACACATAGACACATACACACACATGAACACATACATACTCATAGATACACACACATACACATAGACACACACACACATACACACACATACACACATACACACATAATGATGCATACACACACATACACATGCATACACACATACAGACACATGTACACACACATTCACACACACATTCACACACATTCACACACATACACATACATGCATACATATCGCATATGCATATGCATACATACATACCTACATGCATATGCATACGCACACACATATGCATACATACATACTTACATGCATATGCATACACATGCATATGCATATGCATACATAATGCATATGCATATGCATATGCATACATAATGCATATGCATACATAATGCATATGCATATGTATACATAATGCATATGCATACATACATAGTTATATGCATACATAATGCACATGCTTACATACACTGTCATAATGTATACACACACACATACACACATAGACACATACACACATAATTATGCATACACACACATACATATGCATACACACACATATGCATACATACATGCATACACATACACACACATAGATACATACATACACATAAATACATACACACTCATAGACACACAAACATACACATAGACACACACACATACACACACACATACACACACACATACACACATAGACACATACACACATAGACACATACACATAATGATGCATACACACATACACATGCATACATAGACACACATAATGATGCATACACACACATACATATGCATACACACACATATGCATACATACATGCATACACATACACACATAGATATATACACACACACAGATACATACATATACATAAACATATACACACTCATAGACACACACACATACACATAGACAACACACACATATACCTACACACATACACACATAGACACATACACACATAATGATGCATACACACACATACACATGCATACACACACATATGCATACATACATGCATACACATACACACATAGACACATACACACACATACACATGCATACACACATACAAACACATATACACACACACATACACACATAGACACATACACACATAATGATGCATACACGCATACACATGCATACATAGACACACATAATGATGCATACACGCACATACATATGCATACACACACATATGCATACATACATGCATACACATACACACATAGACACATACACACACATAGATACATACATATACATAAACACATACACACTCACAATCACACACACATACACATAGAGAACACACACATATACATACACACATTCACACATACACACATACACACATAATGATGCATACACACACATATACATACATACATGCATACACATACACACATAGACACATACACACACATAGATACATACACACACATACACATGCATACACACATACAAACACATATACACACACACATACACACATAGACACATACACACGTAATGATGCATACACACATACACATGCATACATAGACACACATAATCATGCATACACACACATACATATGCATAAACACACATATGCATACATACATGCATACACATACACACATAGACACATACACACACATAGATACATACATACACATAAACACATACACACTCATAAACACACACACACATACACATAGACACACACACATACACACACATACACACATAGACACATACACACGTAATGATGCATACACACACATACACATGCTTACACACATATATGCATACATACATGCATACACATACACACATAGACACATACACACACATAGATACATACACACACATACACATGCATACACACATACAAACACATATACACACACACATACACACATAGACACATACACACGTAATGACGCATACACACATACACATGCATACATAGACACACATAATGATGCATACACACACATACATATGCATACACACACATATGCATACATACATGCATACACATACACACATAGACACATACACACACATAGATACATACATATACATTAACACATACACACTCATAGACACACACACATACACATAGACAACACACACATATACATACACACATACACACATAGACACATACACACATAATGATGCATACACACACATACACATGCACACACACATATATGCATACATACATGCATACACATACACACATAGACACATACACACACATAGATACATACATACACATAAACACATACACACTCATAGACACACACACATACACATAGACACACACACACACATATACACACACACAAACACACATAGACACTTACACACATAATGATGCATACACACACATACACATGCATGCACACACATACACGTATATATATTGATTTCTAACCATTTTGTTTTATATGTTAGATATTATGGATCCCCGTAGAGAGAGAAAGGCGAAACTCACTCTCATAAAAAGTCTTATGAGAGCAAGAGTTCCGTCAGATACTCTAGGGGCCATAATGCGGGACTACACAGAGATGTCTGATGAGGAGCTGGATTATACGATCCAAATGCTTACGCGATCAGAGGAGGGCTCGTCTGCGGCTCCACACGCAGGAAGAGAGCTATCTGCTCATAGGTATGTTTTTTTCCATAAACTTTTTTAATAATATTATAGCACATATTTTTATTTATTTCTATCTATCTATTTTCAGGACACCTATACCACCTCTAGCATGTGATAGCAGAGCAGAGACGTTGCCTATGAGGACATGCATAGGCACGTTAGGACTAGAGTGTGACATAGAGCCAGAGGGGAATATTGTATACATAGGAAATGGATTGGAGTTCAAGAGGAGAATGCGCGCACTATGCGACTCTTACCTGCGCTTTATCCACTTACCGTGGAAGTAAGTAAAAGTTTTACATATAAATTGAAATATACATCTTATTTTTTATTTATATTATGTTTTTTATTTTTTTAGTGAGCATGATGAGAGGGATAAAAAGTACGTGCTCAGTTCACTTGAGACGGAGTTTGGGACAGGGTGGTCTCTTAAATGATGTTTAAAAGAGATGCGGACACTTATGGCGTATCGTCGTGACAATGCACGGTATGTATGTATATGAGAGAGAGAGAGAGAGTGACAGAGAGAGAGAGAACACTAATCTCGATATTAGGGTTTGGAAATCCCTAATTTAAAAACTCTAATTCAACCTTTTAGCCATATGTTTGAAGTATATGTACACCTCCGACGTCTTACTAGAGAGATGTCTCTCACTCCCAACCTTATGCCTCTATATATAGCTACTCGAATCAACGAGGATCATAATATATGTAAAGATATATACACATCATGTAGATAGGATACATAAATATAAAATGGAGTAGATATATTATGCATCACACATACATGCCTAAATGCACACATAAATATATATATATACATACTAACATATTTACATGTACATATTTACACATACATGTACATGCCTACATGCACACATAAACATATATATACATGCATACATATTTACATGTACATATTTACACATAGACACATATACATATATACATGTACACAATTATAAACACTTGCATATATTACGTACATGAATACATGAATATTTTACATAAATGCATATGCATATATACACATATGCATATTTAACACATGTATACATATATCACACACATGCAAACACATACATATACATGAAATACATATATATGCATACTAATATATGTATACATATAATACACATGAATACACACACATATGCATACATACATGATAGAAATTTACTCCTCGAAGATAAAGCTATATATAAAATAATTAAGCATACCCCGGAGCTTCATGTTCTAACTTAGAAGAACATGATTTCATCTCTCTAGTAGGATTCATTGTTATTCAAGTTAATAAAAAAAACCTATTATCTGATATCCATTCAGAAGCTTCAAGTTACTATCTAATCTGCTCATATGTTTTCATTATTGCCATCATTTTGGTAAGACATCAATATAGTCTCATCTTCATTATCCTTATTGATTTCATTTATTTCTTCTATTGTTAAATCTATGTTCTCATGAATCACATCATCTATTGGTGGATTAATATCTATTTCTGGTAATTCCTCTTCCTCATCATTAGAATCAGCATGTAGAGAATTATCCTCTTCATCAAAAAGATTAGTATCATTATCACGTATAATGAGTCTAATTTCTATTCCAAATGTTGATGTATCAGTATCTGATGCTGAGTCATCAAGAGGACTTTCTTCAATCTCTCTAACAATAAACTGTTCAAACAATGACCTACCTCTAGGTTGCACATGAATGACTTGCCACCAAGGATGAGCATCTGGGTTTTTATAAAAAAATGCTTGTTTAATATGCCTAGGAAGAATATATGGTTCTTTAGTAGATCGCATTACCTTGGAAGAATCAATTGCCCAAAACCCAGATAATTCCTTTCTTATTGTAGAAGTACTACCTTTATACTCCCCTCGATACCAGTCAACCTTCAAAATGACCTATCAAAATATATAACAACAAAAACGTCCAATTGTTAGGTGCTTAAAAAAATAACTAACTCTAAAAAAAATATATAAACTTTTTTCTACCTGTTTGAATGTACAAAATGAAATTTCGTAGAAGCCAATGCACCCATTACAACACCATCACTACTTATTACACACACAACACTCATGACTCACAAAAGTGGTGGAAGATTGGGCCATTTTTTGAAGAGGGCCCAAATCTTGCACTGATAGCCAACTTTCTAAAAATGGCCTACAACCTTGCAATATAGCCTTGTTCTTGATTTGGATATAAAGGGCCAATTCTTTTCCGGAGTAGAGAAAACTACTAAGGAGAGGAGTTAGCACAAGTATGAGTGTGAATGGCTAGAGAGACGAATCTAGGTGAGATGAATTCAAGATGATTTGGGAATGATCTTTGTGGAAAATTATCAATATGAACCCTTCTTTAAAGATGGAACTAGTTATCAAACTAAATGTAAATGGTGAATGGGACCGATTTAAGTAGAAGACAAAGGCAAATTTGAAGGATGAATAGTTTTCACTGAGTAATATTGAAGACGAACCTAATCATGAAGTGAAATAACCATCGAATCTGGTGGAAGACAAACTCTCCTTGTGGGCAAAGTTGAAGATGTATGTGGGCAAATTTAAAGATGTTTGGAATCTTTTCTAGAAAAAATTTATGTTGTCTTGAGATGATTGAAGGTCATAAAGAAAAAGTTATTGGCTAGAATAGAAAGTCCCATCCTCTCTGTCTAAGTTCCATTACCCATATCCACTTTTGGCTTTGCCATCTTTTGAGATAAATTTTGGTGCATAATATTTTGATTGTAAATTTGTTCATCACATAGGAATTTTGAATGATGTGTTGGGTGAATCTCTCTAGAAGATGAATTTCTCCGATGAATTTGTGGTGCTCTTGGAAAGTGTGGTAACATGGAGATCTTGCAGCCCACTCACTCGAGATCAAATCCTTTCATCAACACTTCTAGTATGGTCTTCTTTTGCTGCTCTCCAATGATCCATAGTGATGCAAATTTGGATGATGAAAGATGAGGTGAATTTGGATGATGAAAGAAAACGATTTTAATACAGAAGAATTCTATGTGGGGCGATGGCATAGAAGAACTCTATGAGGTGATGGAACAATTCTTTTTTCTCCACATTCAAGTCATGATGCAGTATAACATCACTGCTCTCATTTTTCTAATGTGGTTATATGCTCAAAAAATGGCGAGGCTTTGCCCCACCTCTTCTATAATTGTAAACATGCTAAGAAATTTTGGAAACCTGTTCAACCCTCTTGCAGCAAACTCAACTTCTAGTTTAGCTACAAAGAAATTCTGCTTGGATCCTGTAATAGAATGGATCCTGTACTATGGAATCTCATACTATGTGGTTCATTTGGAAAAGTAGAAATGAAGCTATCTTCAACAAGAGATTCAATTGCTTCTACTTGGCCTTTTACCATGGTATTAGAAAGATTGCTATGAAGTGTCTCTCAGCCATTAAAGAGGCTCCTACTGCACATTTTTAACTATCTAGATTTCTCCAAGATTTACCTCCCAATCAATGGAGAGAGTCCCTAATGAAGTTGTACTCTAGTGTCAGATTAGATATAATCTTTTCTTGTATTAGCTCCTAGATTGTGCTGGTCTAAGGTCTCTCTATTGGGTGTATTTGTAGGCTCTCTTGAGCCTTGTTTCTTTTTGCCTTGTATTTTGATGGGCCTTTGCTTCTTGCAAAGAGGTGGTTTCCTACCCAAGGTACATGTACATTTTCTATCTTTAATTCATCTTTCCTGTGGCTTTCAAAAAAAAAAACAAATGGGGAGGCATTGTGGTGGATAGCGTGGAAGCGTCTACTTCCCCTTGTAGGGATCAAATCCCATGCCTTGCTGGTGCAGCTTGGTAGACGCAAACTGCACTTGGTGCATTTTGGCATATGTATTCTGATTTTGAAGATAAGTTTTAATACTTTATAGAAGATGAATCCTTGAAGGATCAGCATTTTGATTTTGAAGACGAATTGAAACCCTTTGTAGAAGATGAATTCTTGAAGCTGATCCTGATGAACCTGATGAGACGGGGTGAAATCTCGTCCTCTCCAAAATTTTCACATATGATTTCAGACATGATTTAAGATCGAAGAACGAGACTAATTATTCATAATTTGCTAGAAGAATTATTCCAAACTTGTGAGCATATTTTTATACATGTTTTTGATTGGAGAAGATATCTCATGAATCGAGGAGAGGAATTATTCTAAGAGGATGACTTGATGAGAGGATTGTGATGAGATAAATTCTCAAAGGCAGATTTAATGAGACGTATTTCCCCATGTCTTTAGTTATTGAAGGAAAATTTGATGAGATGGATAAAATTTGTCTTGAAGGGATGAAAATTGCATCCTTGTTGAAATCCCTGAAGGAACAAAAATTGCATCCTAAACTAAGTGAAATCGAGCCTTCTCACAGAGTTCTTGTGTCCTTCTTCTCCTAGACTACAACTAGGGATAAACTTGTGTATCCAAGAAGACTCATACCCAAACAAGGAATTTATATAGACTAGGATAAACTGGAAATAGTAGTTGAATAGTAAGTTCCTAAAACGATAAGAAATGTTAGAGTACAGATTAAGGACTTCCTAAAGGTAGCTAATCCTCTTATAAACTTGAATAAATAGATATAGGATTTGTCTGGTGTGACACCTTTGAAAAATCATTTGAATCATTGAAACAAAAAGTCATTAATAGTTGTCTTCCAAAAATACTGCAAATGGGAAAGCCCTTTGCAAATTGCATGTGATGCAAGTTTTAGTGATATAGGATGTGTTCTTTCACATGATGGTAGGTTATTTATTCATCCTACTCATGATCGAGAAATGGTTGTTGTTGTTGTACATGCACTTAAACATTGGGGAGGTCTATTGTTAGGGGTTAAGTTTGAATTGAAAATAGATCATCAGAGTCTAATATACACTTTCACACAAACATTTCTTTGTAATAGGATAAAGCCTTGGATTGAATTATTAAGGGAGTATGAGTTTGAAATTAAATATCTAGCTTGTAAGGAGACTATGGTCATTGATGCATTGATGCATTGATGCAAAATCTTTATGTAATCTCATTTGTCTTATGAGTACTTATTTTCTTAACCAAATTCAAGAAGCCATGAAACAAGAATCTTTTTATGCACGTATCTTGGTTTTTTTTCATACAAACAGGGGATTGATGTATCAAGACAAATTTCATTTGTTGGATGGATCTTGATGTTGTAACAATTGAGTATATTGCATCTTCTAAGTCTATTATATGACTATCATGATACTAATTTTTCTACATATCCACATTATTCAAACACCTATGTTTTAAGAAAGTATTGTTACTTTTGGCCATATACCAAGCGTGATATTAAAAAATATGTCAGTGAGTGTTTAAAGTGTCAATAGGTGAAATCTAAGCTTAAGAGAATGTATGGAATGCTTCAATCTTTGGATGTTCCAAATTAGAAGTGAGATTCTATCTCTATGGACTTTATCATGAAACTATGTACGCATAGAAATAAACATTATACAATATTTGTGGTAGTTGATTGACCTATGAAGATGGCACATGTTTTTCCTATGAAAAAACTAATACTAGATTGAATGTTGCTAAATTATTTGTACAAGAAACTTTCCAACTACATGGAATGCCTATAAAAATTTCTTTTGATAGAGAATCTTGTTTCACATGGAAAGCAACATTTGAAGTGATTGGCATTGAGCTTCATATGAGTACAACTTTCCACAAACATTTGGAATGACTAGCATTGAACTTTGTATGAAATGACTTGCTTGAACTTTGTATGGAATGATTGGCATTGAGCTTCATATGAATTGATTGACATTGAACTTTATATGATGGAAAAACCAAGAGTGTTAATGAGGTTCTTGAAGATATGTTCGGTATGTATATGAATGAAAAGCACGAGAATTGTATTGAAAATTTTCCCGTAGTGGAGTTTTCATGCAATAGTGCATGGCATGCATCTATAAAAATGACTCCGTTTGACGCTATGTTTGCTTCAATTATTTGAATCCACCTTTTTTTTTGTCATTTTCAAAATAAAGTATAAGTATGTAAAGAAATGCTTGAGAAGATGGATAAATACCTTGGAAAAATTATGCAGCACATAAACGAAGCTCAAAGAAGAAAAAAGAAATTCTATGGTTTGAAGAGAAAAACACTTGAATTTCAATTGAATGACATGGGATTTCTTAAAGTCAATCCATACGGATCTAATTGATTGCTAGGGATGGATCATATAATTTCTCCGTGATACATAGATTGTGTTAGAATGCTAAAGAAGATTGGATCTCTTGCTCATATTTTGGAATTACCCAAACATTTATGTGTGCATCCTCTATTTCATCTAAGCTTACTTAAAGGATATGTATCTAACTTTGCTCATGTTTTGCAAAACAATTACAAGTTGAAAGATGATGGCTACTTTGAGCTTCAACCTGAATCAATATTAGACAGGATACAAATAGATATATGGTAGGGATTGGGTAAAAAGTCAGGAAAATATTTGAAACGTGCCTCCTTTGCCGGATTTTTTATTCGAGGAGCTTTTAATGTTGAGTTGTCGAAATCATTTAGAAAAGCCTTTACGGTGTAGGCCATCCTTCCACGTAGCCTTATAAAGTGTTTACTGTTGACCTCCAGTGCTCCTTCATTAAAATAACAGTCTACGTAACACATCGGCCCAGGATCTGAGAATCCGACAACCATATCCCATAATTGTACCTCAGTATGTCGGAATATAATTGAAAAGATAGTCTCTGAAACGGTTGAAATAGGATATCAGTGGAATATGATTAGTGTTCGGTTGAAATAGGATACGAATGGAATATGATTAATGTTCAATTTACCCGGCTTTACCATATACAGTACACAACAGTACCATGGGACCGCCATATACATATTAAACATGACACCCACATTCTTCCACAAAGTAGAGGGCACATAGCAAAAGACATAGTCAAAATGCCCTTCCACATAGTAGATGACACATAGCTGACCGGAAGGCGAGACAAGAACAACAGGTTTAGACTTGGAACAATGGCCCGAAGTTCGAATGCAAAGCTACCCGAAAGGCTTAATCAAGGAGCCCGGACGGCTATCATAACTTTAAAAACTATATATATATATATATATATATATATATATATATATATATATATATATATATATATATTTCTTCAAAAAATTAAAAATATGAAGATATACTCCTTATCATCAAACTCAAAGCATAAAATCCTATTATTGTTTTAAAGCTGCCCTGATTCTCAAGTACAGGTCTAAGTACGTACACACATCTATATATACATACACGAAAAAGTACATCTTCGCTGTTCTTTTACCTCTCCATCTACGATGCAACGGAACACCAAAAAACAAAAAAGAAAATGTAAATGTTATTTTCTTTATATTCACACCATATGAAAATAATTTCGTGCAACAAATCGCTCTGCCCTAAATGACTGCCACTGATATTGGACATGGAAAATAACTCGCCTACGACAATAATGAGTATGTGTGTTTGTATGTATCTCTATGTTTGTCTTTTTTTCTCTTTCATGTGTATGTATGTGTATGTTTGTCTATGTATATGTATATGTATATGTGTGTGAATGTATGTATGCATAAATATATGTATGCATGTGTATATGTATGCATGTGTGTATATGTGTATCTATGTATGCATGTGTGTATATCTGTATGTGTATGTATGCATGTGCGTATATGCGAGTGTGTATGTATGCATGTATGTATATGTGTGTGTATGTATGCATGCATACGCATGAGTACGTGTGTGTATGTATCTCTATCTCTCTCTCTTTCTCTCTCTTTATTTCTCTCTTTCTCTCTCTTTGTCTCTCTCTCTCTCTTTCATCTCTTTCTTTCTTTATCTCTCTCTCTAGAACTCTCTCTCTTTCTCTTTTTCTCTCTCTTTCATCTCTCCCTCTCTTTCGCACTCTCTATCAATACAGAATAAAACAATCACTTATAGCTATATCCCTCTTTTGGATCACTGTTGTCAAAGCCTAATGAACATCATCTCTTGTCGAATTCCAAAGAACTAATGCCAGAAAAATCCTTTAAGAACAAAGAGAAGAGAAATTATAAAATTAAAAACATAGAGAAAGAGAAAGGATAAGAGTACACGCACCACTTACCAAGATGCGAGATCTCGAAAGAGAGATCTGTGTGTACAGTAAGATTTGATGATGTGGCATAATGTTTTCACAGAATTGGTTTCCGATTTCTATCGTACCTTCCAAACAGCTTGCCTAAGGGAACGTTTAGTGGAAATTTCTCAGATAACTAACTATACGATGCCATAAGCGTGCCCATAATAATTTTCTATCGTCTCCGGTAAATTGAGTCTTTTAAAGGGATCGACATGTTAGCCGTTACTAAACGTTATCAAGAAAGTGCCTACAGGAAACCCTTCCACCTAATGCACAGAGCCAACAAGCACCCTTGCACGAAGTTGATTGCGTACTTTATTCAATGGGCGAGATGGGAATATATAGATTATGTATCAGACGGTAAAGAGGACAGGCGTATTTGTGGCTTACTTGAACTCAATGTTTGCAAGCAGCCTATTCTTTATCGAAAGAGGGCTTGATTTGACCAATCTACGCAAATGTTCACCAAAACCTTGAGATGAGATGTACTACCTTGACTTTAATAGTTTTAGCTCGTTCATGAGAAGAAACGTGTGATACATCCATGAATGATGAATTTTAATATATTGAGTCTCTAATTTAAGAGGTTTGCATTCTAATACACAGAATAATATTCCTAAAAACGGACACTACCTTAACATGATTGTCAAGAATTTTCAAAGAAAAGCGTGAAGTTGACGATTTCGTATCCACAAATGAACCCAAGTTCTTCATGGCAAGATGTTTGTCGAATGTGAAGAGAGAAGAGAGGAACGCAGTTGGATCTTCTCTCACATCCTCTCTACGTTTCTCGATTTACTCATCTCTTTTTACTTTCGCAATTGCCCGTACAATGTTTCCATATCGACAGAGACCATCCGATATATTTTTCGCACGTATTTTCTGCAAACGCAACCGTTGATCGTCCTCATGTATTCTTTAACAAGTCAGGAAAATATTTAACATGTATTTATTCGAGGAGCTTTTAATGTTGAGTTGTCGAAATCATTTACAAAAGCTTTTACGGGTGTAGACTGTCCTTCCACGTAGCCTTATAAAGTCTTCACTGTTGAGCTCCAGTGGTCTTTCACAAACATAATAGTCTGAGAATGGCAGAGGATCTGAGCATCCGACAACCATATCCCATAATTGTACCTCAGTATCTTGGAATCTATTTGAAAATAGGATATCGGAGGAGTATGATTAGTGTTCGGTTGAAATAGGTTATCCATGAAATATGATTAATCTTCAATCTGCCCGCTTTTTCCACATACATTAGACAACATGGCACATATATGAATAAGACATATGAAATTATATACAGTTTCTCTCATAAAATTAAAAAGTATTGAAAACTATTACTGTTCTCCATAAAGTTCTTATCATCAAATTCAAAGCATAAAAACCTATTAACGTTTTAAAGTCTCCCTGAGAACAGGTTTAAGTACGTACACACATATATATACATACACGCACAAGTACATCTTCGGTGTTCTTTAACCTCTCCATCTAGGATGTTACGGAACAAAAAGCATATATTTTCTTTATATCCATATCGCATAAGAATTTCAAAGAGATGAGGACCTTTATGGCTTAATCCGCATGAGCGCACAAGCAATATAATGGTACTAAATAATTAATTAAAAATGAAATCCCTTGAATTAGAATAACGAGACACCATTTATGAAGTAATTATGAAATCTCTACCTCTCTCGCTCTATTTCTCTCTTTCTCTCGCTCTCTCTATCTCAGACAAATGGCATTCAATACTTGACATGCTTCATCTAACTCAAATTTCCAAGTGACGATTTTGGTACAAACGGATACATTTTCAAGAAAGATATCAATACATGAAACGTTTTAAAGAGGCTACAACGTAAAATAACAAGGAGCATCAACTGAGCGAAAGGAGAATGGAGGTCTGGGTATTATGGACCTAGGCAGCATGGCCAATAAACTTGCGGCTAAGTGGATGATTAAGGTGTGGTGCAACAGAGATTCCTCTTGGGCCACATTAATTTTCAGAAACATAAACGCGTTTACTTTGGTAGACTACCCTGGATGGAAAAACCTCGACATCCTCAGCCTCCTATCCTCTCCAATTGCAGTCTCACCCAAAGGAACAATCCTCGTAAGATCCTTGTGGTTGAGCTAGAACACATTCAAACCTCACATAAGAATTAGTGAAGATTGGAAGTGGGCTGCAGGTATAAGACAAAATGACTCTATTTGGTTCCCGATCTAAGGCATGAGAAACATGGAGCCTTGGAATGTCTTGAGTGCCAAGAGAGTGGAATAAGGGATTCAAACAATGGAAGCACCTCTAGAAACAGGACACAAACAGATGGGTGGACTTTGAGGACCTTGATCCTACTACTGCGGTCACATACGAGGAATGGAATGTTTTATTGAGCAGACGCCACGCTTGGGACGGATCTAAAATCTAACTACTTATGGGACAGGACTCTCCGAACCCAATGTGCCTTAAATGGTATAATGGTAATCGCCTCTCCAAGATTCCATATGTCGAAGCTTGCAATGATATTCACATCACTCTCAACAAGAAATGGTGTCTCCTGGATGCGTCTTCGATGGGATATGAAATTTATGTCTATCTGGCACCCTGTCATTGAAAACAAAAAATCAGTTCTCCATGGCAAATCTTACACCATGGAATATAGACCAATGCAAAGCCTAACAAGATCTGTGGGGTTCTACCCTAGTGCAAGCGATGTTGCCATAGTAGAGAGGATATAGGTCACCTGTTCTTTGCTTGCCCTAAATCCCTTCGGTTATGGAGGGTCCTTGGTCATTATTTGGGACTTCAAGAACAAATCAATTGGAAACACGCCCTCATTGGTGAAGCGATCGATTGCTCTGTGGCGTTGTGGAATGGGATTAGGGGAGATATCCTTTGGAAGATTTGGCGAGAGAGATGTGCTCAAAACTTTGGAATTACCCCCAAGGAGTGGTCGATCGAGGAGTCCCTTTTCCTTCTCGACAGAAGAATTGCTAACTGTAAGAAACCCCCCCCCCCTCCTTCAGACATCACAAAGAGCTACAGTCTGTCAACAATAAGCTTAAAACCAAGTGGGCTCCACATGATGGGGATGGGAGGTTTATCAACCTTCTCTATAACTCCATGTAACTCCATGTAAGCCTTGCAAGGCCTACCACAAAGGCTATGGAAGATCATTAGTATGAAAATTAGTCATTAGAAAATATATGAGTTGGGAGCCGCTCTGCTGGGAGAAGCGAGTGGTCATTCCACGACTCTCCAAAACACTCGAAACTCTGGTCAATTGAGTATTCTATCTCCCTCCTTGGCAAAAGGATCACTGATTGTAAGAAACCCCCTTTTTTTAGGAGTCATCAAGTATTCTTTTTGATCAAGAACAGACTTTACCCACGTGCGCCCTGCTTGAGGATGATGAGTGGATGATTAACCTTTTCTTGTAAAGCTAGCTAGACTTTGTAAAAGCTTCCCCCGCTTTGTGGGATGTGGGGGATCCCCTAGGCACTAGTCCCCTTCTTTTGTATTTTTCCTTTATTTAATTCAAGTCCGGGGGAGTAGGCTAAGGCCGAACTTCCTTTATTAAAAAAAAAGGGGAGCAGCAACTGAAGGGGGCGTGATAACTACACCATGTTTTAGTTTCAGTAGCCACCACAGGCAACCATTCAAAGACCTTGAAGGTGTCCGGAAAACTCCAACTCAAGGTCAGAAGTCTTAAACTTCTAAATGATTTATCTTGTTTCAAATTATAAGGAAATCCAAAAGCAAGTGGTTGGATACATTATTTTAAAATTAAGTTTGTTTATTAAGAAAGTTCCCAGCTTCCATGGCATGTTCGATAAGACAAAACATTCAAAGGAAATGTTCGATAAACGGACATTTGACGAACATTCTAGGTGCACGGATTTCACTTCATAAAGTTGATGCTTCATACACAAATTGTAGGATCATCCATATGCAAATAAGTCGCAATTTAAATGAATCCTTTATAATACGAATAGATGTCTCAATAGAAAAGAGCCCATTACACGTGGATTTTCAAAAAGTAACATTTCCACTGGTTCTTGATAAGTTCAAAGAAGTATATAAAAAGCTACAGATCAAATTAAGGAATTATTCATTGATGTTATTGAAATATAAGATAGGTAAATAAAGCTATCTTTAGCGCCATTTGAAATGAGTAGATTATTACAGTATAACCACATGAAGTTACTCTGATTCAGTAACACTTTGATTCTGAATGAAGTAAGATATTCACTGGGCTAAGAGTCTGAATGATAACGAAATAAACCTTCGGAGAATATGGCTTTCTAAAAGAATATTAAAATATATCATCACCGTGAGGATAATACACGTTATATACTTTAAGATTAAGAATTCAATGAGATCATATTTGGAGGAATGTTTATCGTTTTCAATTATTTGCTCGAAACTTGTGAAAGAGCAATTACCCTTAACCGAGTCTCATAACAAGATAAGGTGAGTTGGGGTACAAACAAGTGGACTGAAAGGCTTCTTTAAATAAGAGAAATTTACGAATTTAGTAATTTTTTTGCTAGAACGAGCTATGAAAACCACTAGGGAAACTAATAGAGCATAAGTGAAATGGGTTTTATGGAGGAGCATTTATGAACTCTCACACAAAACTGATATTAGATAAGATTCAAGAAGGTGAGAGTAGAAGATAATATCCCTTCCAGCATAGGTCAGTGGCTACACACACATTTGACATGATTTTATACGAACAAATCTAAATGAATGTTTAAGTTTAGCATTTTTACTGTTATGTAAAATGTTCCGGCCACGATCAATATAAGAAACCTTCTTTCCTTGCCTATTCTGCTGAAACGATCTAATAAACGAATAGTGAAAATTACTCAATCAGCAATCACATCGAGAATTGTTTGTTGAGGATCTCCCATCCCCGTGGCCCCCGCATGAGTTCTCATGAACCAATGTTGCAAAGAGGTTATGGAAGAATAATATTTCTGTCTTTTGGTATCCCAATGGGCATTGGAATAACGATAAATCCGAGGTAGGAATTCGTTGTGAAGGATATCGAAACGAAACTCCAATACTAGAAAGGATTGCGATGCGAGAAAAGTAATGGTGTTCTTCATCTCCTCAATTATTTGATTCATTCCTTCCTAAAGACGAAACGAAAATGAGCGTGCAACATATAAAGAGATAATTGAAAGTTACCCTGGACGATTGATCTAATCAGAAGGCTGTACCTAAAAAAGAAGGGTAAGATGTATATTCAATTCTTAAAGAAGTGGGCAAGCTAGGCATTCTTAATGTTGGGGCCATGGAGAACAGAATTTCTTTATCAAATATGAATAGAAATAGACTGATGGTATCCAAGTGAATAGTTCTATTGGGTTCTCTATTGCTAGACTGTAGGCCATTGAGAGGAAGGATATCCAGAGCTCGAGGAATGTCTAGTCAAAGGGTTTCCCCTAGTGAAAGGATATTTGGTGCCCATAAAGGAGAGATTGGACCCTAGTTTGAAGACCTTCATCCTATCCAATCACTTGACTCTTATTTATAGTGTCTATTCACCTGAAAAGCTAATGACTTAGACAAGTCAAAGATGTGCCTCTTTTTGAGTCAATAGGTGCCAAATCCATGTGGGATAAGGTGGAGAAATAGAAACAAGGTTGAATTTACTTTAAGAATCGAGAGTTCTCTAGAACTTCATCATTGTATTGTTTCCCCAATCACAGTCTATCTTGAATCACAAGCTTTTGATCACTCAAAAACAATGGAACAAAGAAAAATAGAACTTCCATAAGATAATGCAAATTTTGGCATAGAAGAGTAGACACGATATGACTTAGAGATAGAGAAGTTTTGATATTATAGATGTGAATCAATCAAGAAAATAGCTTAGAAAATAGCTTCTTGATGAATCCTGTACCTCTCGAACATCCTTTAGCTATCTCAATCTCGTTTAGACTCGCACTCTCAATCACACTCGCACTCAAGTCCTCTTACAAGAGAGTTGATCGCTGCCCAAAGAAGTATGCAATCAACCATATTTAGAAGAAACCCGATTCTCCACAAGACATTCACAAAAGTATTCAGTTATAGTAGTTCTTTCTTTGGTGATACCCATAAAGAGTAGAAGAAAAACAACAAAAAGATATACATGAAGGTATTCATAATTGTGCTTGACAACTCCTCTGCTTTAAAATCATATATTGGAATAGAAATAGAGAGTTACCTAATAAGAAATCACTTTTCCAAGCTATGTAACTCAAAATAAGGGAGCAATCAGCTTAAGCTTGTGAGAGACATTTTTATTCATTTATTTTATATGCATAACAGTGTTGAAGATGACCTAGCTACAAATCTGCCTTCAAGTATCACTTTTTAGACCTATAAGTTTATATTTTCTAGAGAGAATAAAATCAAGGAATTTTCTCACAATGAAGCTAATGTAGAGCCCTAAACAAGTTACTTTAAAAATGATTCACTAAAATTTCATAGAAACACTTTTATTCTCTTATGCATGGTCTTCCTTTGTCTCATACAATATTTTTCCTAATTTGTTCGTCTTATCATTCAATTTTCAACAAGAAAACATGATGTGGATAAGCTCTAGAGGGAGAGTATAAAACGTTTCATCCCAAATTTTTTCATACATACATAAAATGACATATTTTCGCATTCTAAGATTTATCCCCAGAATATAATTTGGAAAGTTGAAAATTAACTATTTCACTATCTAAAGGCCTATTACAACCATACTCCCCACAAGAAATGCTTTACTAACTAAAAATCATTGTTGGAAATCAAGAAAGTGGTTCAATTATGGAAAAATTCTCCACCAGCGGATTTTGGTCAATGCAAGAGAAAGTGAAATTATATGCACACCCACATGGTGTAAAAGATGCGACAGTAGAAGAGTGGAAACTCGTCACCTATTTGTCTTTTTTGTGAAGAGTAGCACTACTTTAAAGTAGGTTCACAAAGCCCTTAAGCTCGACCAAGGATCCAGTTGGAAACAAGGTTATCTGTACGAAATTGGCACTTTGACACAAGCATGCACCTTTCTTTTCGAGGTAAGATCCTTTCTTTGACACAAGCATGATCGAGGGATGAGGACTGAACAAATGACCGATCAAGAAAGTCTTCCTCAACTCGTTCCTTCATACTTTTTAGTTATACAACGTGTTGCTTTACCATGCAGAGTACTGCCGATTATCTTCTATCGCAATGATTGCATGCACATTGCTAATGACTAACGAAGAAAACACAAAAGAAAATGAGAGAGAGAGAGAGAGGGAGAGAGCGAACGCTCGCCGGAACGGCATCGTAATGCGATACACAATGCTCCGTCCTGGCATGACGCCCTCAGTCCAGTGGTTGACGGATGCTGACATCCACTGCCATAGTAGAGCTCCTGCACTGCCTTATTTCAACACGTCGTCCCTTATTGTGCTTTGCATTTACATAACATTAAAAATATTGTTGCTCGGTCCCAATGTACAGTGATCTCATTGTCGGAAGCAAGACTTTAAGTTTGATCTTTTAATAAAAGTAGATAAATTAGAAATAAAAGATGTATACATTTTCTGGGAAGGAGGTCAAAGGAAAGGTATGTTAGCTGTTTTTTCTCTTGCATTAACATTGACAATGTGGCATAATGATTTAACAGAATTGGTTTCCGATTTCTATCGTACCTTCCAAACAGCATGCCTCTCAGATAAGTACGTATATGTTATCATAAGGGTGTGCATCATAGCTTTCTATCGTCTCCCTTAAATTGAGCCTTTTCAAAGTGATAGATATGCTAGTCGATACCAAACATTATCAAGAAAGTGCCTACAAGAATCATTTCTTGCTAACTCACAGAGCTAGGCTCCGATATGAGTGCCAACAAGCGCCCATGCGAGAAATTGATTGGTATCTAGATTGTGTATCAGATGGTAAAAAGGACACGCGTATTTGTGGATTACTTGAGTCCTTGCTCCATGTTTTCAAGCACCTTATTCTTTATGAAAAGAGGACTTTATTTAACCAATCTACGCAATTGTTCACCGAAACCTTGAGATGAGATGCTCTACCTTGTCTATAATAGTTTTAGCTCATTCATCAGAAGTAAAGTGTGATACATCCGTGAATGATGAAGGTCAACATATTGAGTTTCTAAATCAAGAGGTTTGTATTCTAATACACAGAATAATATTCCTGAAAAAGGACACTATCCTAACATGATTGTCAAAAGTTTCCGAGAAAAAGCAATCATTTGAAAATATCGTATCCAGAAAATGGACCCTCGTTCTTGATGGCAAGATGTTTGTCGAATGTGAAGAGACAAGTGAAGAAGGCCGATGGAGCTTTTCCCATATCGTCTTTGCTTTTCCCGATTTACTAATCTCTTTTTACTTCCGCAATTTCCAGTATCGACAAGACCGTCCGATATATATTTTTCGCACGTATTTTCTAACTCGTCTCTTTGTTTCATGCAGACGCACCCGTTGAAGGTCCTCATGTATTCTTTGGAAAGGCCGTAAAATATTCAAAGCGTGCCTCCTTTGCAGGACTTTTATTCTAAGAGCATTTAACATTGAGTCGTCGAAACCATTTAAAAAAGCTTCTACGGTAGAGGCCGTCCTTCCACGTAGCCTCATAAAGGTTTAACTTTTACGCTCCCATGGTCCTTCATAAAAATAATAGTCTGCGTAACACGTCGGCACGGGATCTGAGAGTCCGAAAACCATATCCCATAGTTGTACCTCAGTATCTTGGAATCTACTTGAAGATCGCAGGAAGGATTGAAAGTAATAGGATGTCAGTGGAACCGGTTTTCCACATACAGTAGACAATAGTACACCGAGTTGAGGATACATAGTTCTCCTTAAAATATAGCTGGTGAAAAGATAGCCTGAAGGCTCACCTGAACCACAGACAAGAACAACAGGTTTAGACTTGAAAACCATGGCCCGAAGTTCAAATACAAAGCTACCCGAAAGGCTGTATCAAGGAGCCCCACGGCTATCATAATTTTAAAAGTATGAAAATATATATAAAGTTCTTCTCATAAATTTTGAAGTTCTTATTATAAATTTTGAAGCATAAAAACCTATTATTGTTTTAAAGTTGCCCGGATTCTCAAGCACAGATTGAAGTACGTACAGTTATATATACATACACGCACAAGTGCATCTTGGGTGTTCTTTTAGCTCTCCATGTAGGATGTAAGGGAACACAGAAGGAAAAAAATACATAAATAAATAAATCTTATTTTCATTATATCCACATCATATCGAAATAATTTCCTGCAACAAATCAAGCTCCCGTAAATTACTGCCATTGATTATTTGACATGGAAAATTTCTCTCCTATTATAATCGAAGACCAAGAAAACAGAAATTTAAAAGAAATGAGGACGGTTATGGCTTACTCCGCCTGAGCGCACAAGAAATATAATAGTATTAAATAAGCCATTAGAATGAAACTCTTTGAATTAGAATAACGAGACATTATGTATGAAGAAGTTATGAATTGTCTACCTCTCTCGCTCTCTTTTTCTATTTTATAAAAGGAAGTTCGGCCTTAGCCTATTCTCCCAGACTTTAATTAAAATAAACATGAAAGATCTTACCTTAGCCTCTCTCGCTCTCTTTCTCTCTCTCAAACAAATTGCATTCAATACTTGATATGCTTCATCTTTTTCAACTTCTAAAGTGATGTTTGAAAAAGAGTACAACGTAGAAGAGCAAGGAGCAGCCACTGAAGGAACCCTAGTAACTAGAATATGTTTTACTTTCAGTAGCCACCACCTGCAACCAATCAAAGACTTTCATTTTTCTAAAGTTCTGGCTTTTTCTAAAGTTCTGTCTTTGTACCCTTAATTAGTTTCACTAGTGACCACCGGCAACCATGCTTTGTGCCCTAAAGTTCTGGCTTTTATTTCTCATTTCATTGACAATGTATGTGGATTTCTTTTTTCTTTTATTCAATCGGAAAGATGGCCCATACGCTTACATTTAGAAACTAGAAAATTCAAACGATGAGGAGTACAGAGGTTCTAGAGCATTTTCTGGGAAGGAGGTCAAAGAAAAAGTATGTTAGGTTTTCTTTTCCTCTTACATTAAGATTGACACTGTGGCATAATGATTTAAGAGAATTGATCTCCGATTTCTACCATACCTTTCAAACAGCTTTCCGAAGGGAACGTTTAGTGGGATTTATTGGCTGGTTCCTATATTTCAATGAACGAGATGGGAATATTTAGATTGTATATCAGATGGTGAAGAGGACAAGTTTATTTGTGGCTTACTTGAGACCTTTCTCAATGTTTGCAAAAACCCCATTGTTTATGGAAAGAGGACTTGATTTGACCAACCCACTCAAATGCTCTCCAAAACCCCGAGATGAGATGTCGTACCTTGACTAAAGAAATTTTAGCTCATTCATCAGAAGTAAAGTGTGATGCATCCGTGAATGATGAATGTCATTATATTGAGTGTCTAAATCAAAAGGTTGTACTCTAATACACAGAATAATACTCCTAAAAACGGAGACTAGCCTAATTTGATCGTCAAGAATTTCCGAGGAAAAGTGGGTATTTGAAAATTTTGTATCCAGAGAATGGACCCTTGTTTTTCATGGCAAGATGTTTGTCGAATGTGAAGAGAGAAGAGAGGAACGCAGATGGAACGTTTCTAATATCCTCTCTACTTTTCCCGATTTACTCATCTCTTATTGCTTTTGCAATTTCCCGTACAATGTTTCCATATCGACAAGAGCATCCAAGAAATTTTTGTCACGTATTTTCTAGATCATCTCCTTGTTTCATGCAAACGCCCCGGTTGAAAGTTCTCATATACTGTGTAAAAAGTCAGGAAAACATTTAAAACGTGCCCCCTTGAAATAAAAAACAAAAAAGCTTTTACGATTTAGGCCGTCCTTCCGCGGAGCCTCATAAATTCTTTACTGCTGAGCTCCAATGATCCTTCATAAAAATAATAGTCTGCGTAACACGTCGGCAGACGATCTGAGAATCCGGCAACCATATCCCATAATTGTACCTCATTAAAATTATGGAATGTACTTGAAATAGGATATCAGTGGAATATGGTTAGTGTTCGGTTCAAATAGGATATCAGTTGAATATGATAAATGTTCGGTCTGCCCATTTTTCTCCACATACAGTAGACAATAGTACCCAATGCTATACATGTGACCCCGTATACATATTAAACAGGGCACCTATCATATAGGACAAAGTAGAGGAGACGACAGATCATCAAACTTCTTTGTTAAGTCCTCTAGTAATGCATAGGCAACCCCTGCTTTGTGAGATTCAGGGATTCCGATGGGTACTAGGCCCATTCTCTTGTATAGCAGTTTTTTCTATAAATTAAAGATTTGGAGAATAGACAATTGCCAAACTTCCTCTTGAAAAAAAAGTGAGGATACATAGTAGAACTCATAGTCCGAATGCTCCTTAAAATGTAGCTGATGAAAAGATATCCTGAAGGCTCACCAGAAGGCAG
This sequence comes from Ceratopteris richardii, assembly GCA_020310875.1. Taxonomy (NCBI): domain Eukaryota; kingdom Viridiplantae; phylum Streptophyta; class Polypodiopsida; order Polypodiales; family Pteridaceae; genus Ceratopteris; species Ceratopteris richardii. The sequence goes on along the minus strand of CM035441.1, from coordinate 98,479,685 downwards.
GACAAGAACAAAAGGTTAAGACTTGAAAACCATGGCCTGAATCTCAAATACAAAGCTACCCGAAAGGCTTAATCAAGAAGCCCGAAGGCTATCATGAATGTAAAAAGTATGAAAATATATATACAGTTCTTCCCTTAAAATGAAAAATATGAAAATATATACATATCTTCTCATAAAATTAGAAAGTATAAAAGTAATGAAAATATATATATAGTTCTTCTTGTAAAATTTAAAATATGAAAATATATACATTTCTTCTCGTAAAATTAAAAAGTATAAAAGACTATTACTGTTCTCTATAAAGTTCTTATCATAAAATGAAAAGCATAAAAACCCTATTATTGTTTTAAAGTTGCCCTGATTCTCAAGTACATATCTAAGTACGTACACATATGTATAGATACACTCACAAGTACATCTTCGGTGTTCTTTTACCTCTCGGTCTAGGATGTAACGGAACACCAAAAAAAAAAAATGAAGAAAATTTAAATGTTATTTTCATTATATCCTCTTCATATCAAAATAATGTCGTGCAACAAATCGTGCTGCCGTGAACTACTGCCATTGATTAATTGACATGGAAAATAGCTCCCAAACTATAATCCAAGAATAAGTAAACACAAATTTGAAAGAAATGAGGATGTTTCTGGCTTACTCCGCATGAGCGCGCTTACTCTGCATGCGTGCACAAGGAATATATTAGTACCAAAATAAAGAATAACGAGACATTCTGTATGAATAAAGAGACATTCTGTTTGGGCATCAAATGAAGTCTCTTATAGCTCCCCTTGTATAGAACTAATAAGGTCAATAAGTGCTAATAGAATCAGACACCAAACGAACTTGAGTATGTGCTCACAATGGCTTTGGAGATATAATACAAGACATGGACATGTTCCCTATTATATGAAGAAAGAACACAAATCTAAGAAGATTCCTACTGAAAATCTCTCTATCCAATGAGAAAGCTCCCCATCAAAGTGAGTCCTCTATTTCCAAAAACAAAAATTAGACATGCTTCGGTAACCATAGATGATACTATCGTCATTTCTTATAGAGTGGAATTGCATGGAGGATTTTCTTTTTGACATGTTGGAACTTATTCGTATTATAAATCCTAGAATCGCTCTATGAGTAACCAATTTAATGATAAAAAATCCGTTTATGTAGATTGAATCCAGTGGTGCTATTATGATGAAACTGATTTTTTTTTCCATGCAAGTGCGTGAAATGCCATGTCCTATCGAACATACTATGGAGGAGAAGAAATTTCTTACTCAACAAACTTAACTGTAAAATGAATGCATCCAATGCATGCATATGAATTCCATTCTAATGTAAAACAGGAAAAATCATTGGGAATTTCATGTTTTCAGGACTTGGGATGGATTCTCCCTAAAACCTTCAAAATTGAGGACAACTCTGTAAAACCCCTGCACTTCTAATTGTTAGAGTGATGTCTTGTAGAAATGGTAGGGCTTCTTGGTTGAAGCTAATCTTGAAAAATAGACAAAACCTTTTGCTCTTAAGATCCCCCCCCCCCCCCCCCCCCCCCCATGCCCTCCAGCAATGGAGCACCCTCGATTATATCATGCTTCATTTTTCCTTGATCCGTTCGATATAACTGCAAACAAACACCCATAATAGAATCTTATAGGGTCTTACTCCCAGAGAAGGGGATGTCAATATCTAGATGGTGTACCAAATTGCGGGAAGGATAGGAATATTTGTAACTTATTCATTCCTTGCTAAATGTTTGCAAGAACCCTATTCTTTGTGGAAAGAGGGATTCATTTGACCAGCCTACGCAAGTGGTCACGAAAACTTTGTGATGAGATGTACTACCTTGACTACAATGGTTTTAGGTCATTCATAAGTCGTAAGTGTGAGACATCCTCAAATGGTGACTGTCAATATACCCAGTTTCTTAAATGAAGAGTTTTGTATTCTCATACTTAAATGTGATGTCAGTAACTTTTCTACCTTGTATGATCACTAAATAATTAAGTCCGCCAAATATGATATAATAAACTTCTTAAGATCTTATTATCGATTTTGCATTACTCCGATGGTGACGGCATATTCAAATATTTTATTCTAAGCTCATAATCTTTGAAGCTTTATTTTGTACTTATCCAGACTTAGCTTTGAGCTAGTGAATATCTTACTTCATTGAGAATTAAAGTGAGACATCTTCGAATGGTGAATGTCAATATATTGAGTTTCTAGATGAAGAGTTTTGTATTCCAAAATTTTTCGAGAAAACGTGGGTATCAGAAAATGTTGTATCAAGAAACGATCCAGGTTGTTTATCGCAAAACCTTTTTTGAATGTGAAGAGACAAGATAGAAAGGCAGATGGAACATCTATTATGTCGATTTCCTGCAAAATGTTTTTATGTCGACAAGAGCATCGGACATATTTTTCTCACGTACTTTCTAACTCATCTCCTTGTTTCATTCAAACGTCCCCGTTGAAAATTCTAATGCATCCTTTAGGAAATGAAGAAAATATTTAAAACGTGCATCCTTTGTAAGCACCTAGACGAACGAATGGAGCAACCAGAAATTAATTTCACAGATTTTACTGTTTAGGCCGTCCTTCCAACGAACCTTTATAAAGTGTTTACTGTTGAGCTCCTGTATCCAAAAATGTTTAGGCCGTCCTTCCAACGAACCTTTATAAAGTGTTTACTGTTTATCGCAAGAGCTTTGTCGAATGTAAGATACAAAACAGAAAGGCAGAGGGAACCTCTTTTATATCCGATTTACTCATCTCTCTTTACTTTTTGGATATCCCATACAATGTTCTGCCATATCCTCTCTACTTTTCCCGATTTACTCATCTCTTTTACGTCCTCAAGTTCCCGTACAATGTTTTCATATCGACAAGACTATAGGACATATTTTTGTCACGTACTTTCGATCTTATCTCCTTGTTTCATTGAAACGTCCCCGTTGAAATTGTTATGTATCCTTTAGAAAGTGAAGAAAATATTTAGATCGTGCATCCTTTGTAAGCACTTCGACAACCAATGGAGCAGCAATAAGTTTTTCGAAGAGAGTTTTTACTGTTGAGCTCCAACTTCCAGTGGTGCTTCATGAAAAACGAGCAGCTGTAAGTAATTGTACCCTACATGTAAATTTGCCAAAGCATCATAGTCTTTGTAGCCCGAATGGGACCCCAGACAAGAACTGGAAACACTGGCTGACGACCAGATACAAAGCTTCCCGAAGGAAGTAAAAATAATTGGTTTGTCGTCTCCACAATTCACGTAGCGCACATGAAGTAAAAAGCATCAAAATAGTATTAATGTTTTTTAATGTTTCCTTGACAAGATTCAAGTACGTACAGGGATATATATATACACGCACACATACATCTTCGGTGCTTTTTTACCTTGCATGCAGCATCTAATTGGCACAAAAAAAAAGTCTTTGGTGTTATTTTATTTATATCCACGTCATAAGAAAATAATGCCATGCAGTAAATCTTGCTGCCGTTAATTGACATGGAAAATAGTTCTCTACGATAATCCGAGACCAGAAAGAACAAAATTGAAAAGAAATAAGCGAAAAGCGTAGGAAGGGCGTTTATGGAACAATACAGCAATACCAAACATCAAGGAGGAGCGATTGAAGGAAGTGGCGTGACCAAAGTGGCTTTCTTCTCTCTTCCACAATTGTGCTTAAGAGATCTAGCAGACAAGGTTGAACTCTGGTTCGTATTTATTCATGATTACCATCGATGGTCTGCGTTTCTCAATCAACAACCAAATCGAGAATTGACCAGATGTTTCTTAAGCTTTTGCATTTCTCGCTTTTGCAAGTTTTAAACGATCTCGCTTGTCTTCTCTTCTTTTGCTGGTGTCCGTATAGATCAACCTCCACCTCGAAAACTAACGATGCAAAGATCGTTTCGAGATAATAATGCAGCACCCACCCGAGTATCTCATGAACCAATGTTGCAAATAGGATATGGAAGAAAAGTAGTTTCACCTACTAGCTATCCCATTGGATACTAGGATAAGGATGAGTCAGAGATGGGAATAGGTTTTTAACAATATCAAAACCAAACTCCAATACTTGAAACGACTGCGACTGTAGAAAAGTGATCATGAATTTGCAAGATAGAAAAGAGCTGATAGAAACTTCGCTTGTAGGATTGATCCTAATATGAAGGGTGCCTTGAATGATGTGGGTCAAATTTTTAAGTCTTAATAACGTGGTGAGAAGGGCATTAACAAAATGGCCTCTAACACTTCCTTGATGCTCAGCTCATAAGCGGAAAATGGAATTGGAGATGAGGGACACCAGGCTCCTACAAAACCATTCACATGAAAAAAATACAGAGAGCATTGCCAAGGCAGGAGTGATCCACACTGCTTTGTCACACAAATACAATGGGACTCTTAGGGTAGGGGTGATCCATACCACCCTCTTAGTACAGCTAAAAACAATCAACACAAGGGTACTCTTAAGGCAGGGGTTGTCCATGCTGCCCTCTTAGTACCAACACACAAAACACCAAACACTCACAAGAAAGAGATTCTCAATGACAAGAGGAGCCAGGTTGTACCACAATCTTCAATGGTTTTGGGAATGATGGAGAAGAGGGAAGGAAGATGGAAGGAGTAGGAAATGAGGGAAGAAGAGAGGGTGTATTGGATAGAATAAGCAAAGGTTTAGGGTAATGAAAAATGGAAGGAATTAGACAAATGAGCTTGAGTGAAATAGAAAATATTACAAAGACATGGGGGACTTACAAATTAGGAGCTCGCATAGCTCTATCAATACAGTGACATAGGGTAGACTCCTTCTCCTAGGTTTGGTGTGCCCACTACACCCACAGCGTGTACGTGCATACAACTCTTCTTGTTCTTAGAGGGCACCCAAGGGGTCCTTTTATAGGTTTTTTGGGGAGATATTTAGGGATGCCATTTTTGAGATTAATCTTATAAGTATTTTACATTTGTGGTGGAATAGGAGTTGTTTACAAAGATCCAAAAGATTCTAGACTCAAGAGGGTGTGATATTTAGCCTGTTTTCACATATTTCTTGGATAGTTTGAGGTTGTATTACAAAAATATGATATTTTCTCCTCCAAATGGGTAAAAGGGTCCAATCCACCGAATTTTTACTTTGTTGCATCATTCTTTTGAGTTTGGGGCCCAAGAATATAAGATATTTGCATAAACAAAAGGTTCCTTTTGTTGAAATTTCAAAAAGGTGTGGTGGGGCTATGGAGCCTTTGGAAAGACTTTTGTTTCATTCTAAAGAGAGTGGGACAATGTTTAAATACTTGGAATATTCTAGACTTCCCATCTGTCTTTTATATTTCCCTTCTATATTGATCATTTCTCTTTTATTTTATAGATATCCATATCATAGGGAAATAAGATAAATAACATATTACATATATAGAATAAGATTATGTCTAGAGGAGGTATCAAAAATATAGCCCTCATACTTAGCCCTCCCCTTAGGCTAGAGGCATTCATGTCTGTATCTTTCAAATAGTTTGTTGATGTCCCAGGGTGGGTCGTCTTCCTGTACCACCATCGATATTTCCTTCTCCTTTGGTTGCTCTTGCTCTTCATCAATATCTTCTATCCTTTGCCAGTACTTCTTTAGCCTCCGTCCATTGACCTTGGTCTTGTGCACTTTCCATGATAGATCCATAAGCTGGTAGCTTCCATTCTTGAACTTTGTCTTGATTAGAGATGGTCCCTCCCATCGTGGTTGGAACTATGTGTCATGCCTATTATCAAAATGGTTATCATATCTTAGAACAAGAGTTCCTTCTGTTAACCCTTTATCCTTTAGTTGTCTATTAAATTCTTGTCTCCTTTTCTCTGCTTGGTTTATGTAATGCTCAATTGCAAGTTCCCTTTTCATACTCAGCTCTTGTAGATCTATAAGCCTCCTTTGTATTACCTCTTGCTCACTCTGTCCACTTTCCTTTATTAGTACTCTAAGACTTGGAATTTCTACTTCTATTGGCAACAAGGCTTCTTGTCCATATACCAAGTGAAATGGGGTGAAGCCTAATGATGCCTTGTAGGATGTGCCATATGTCCATAATGCTGTGGTGAGGTGTTTATCCCATTCCTTAGGATGCTTCTTTACCTGCTTACTAATGATTTTACAAATAATTCCATTGGTATTTTCAACAAGACCATTATATTGACGATAATAGGGTATGGAGTATATATGCCTTATGTTCAATCTATTCAATAGATCATTTAGAACATGTGATCTAAAACCTGATCGATGATGGGACACTATCTCTAATGGTATTCCTAATCTACAACATACGAAATCATAAATGAATTTCCCAATATCCTGTGTTGTTGTCCTTTTTGTGCTAGGTGCTTATGCCCATCTACTCATGTATTCCACTGCCACAATGATGTATTCATTTCTTGAGCTTGTCTTTGGTAGGGATTCAATTGCATCGATTCCCCATTTCTTAAACAGTCCATAAGAGATTATTGGTGTCCTTGGTTCATATATAAGCCACATATTTTGTGTAATTCGACATTTATTGCATGTTTTACACAAATATTGAACATCTTTGTGGAAGCATGTGATCATGACATGATTCCAGAATGCTCTTTATTTCATTTGATGAGGGGACTCTTCTAACGATAAGGTCCTTATGTTTCTCATAGAGATGATCTGCTATGAGTTGCTACTATAGAGCGTTCTTCGCTAGTCTATGCCTTTGTACCTTGTTTAGGTGCTTGGGTGGTTCACCGATTTTAAAAAATTCAATGATATCTTCTAATCCTTCTTGACCTACAAATTTTTTGTCTCCCAACTTCATGGATGCTATGAAACCATCAAATTGCTCATTTGTTAATGCATCTGCTTCCTTATTTTGGCTCCTTGGTACATGACATATTTGAGTGTTATCAAATTGTTTCAATAACACTCTTATCTTTTTCAACCATTGAAAAAAATTTGGGTTTTTGCAACACCAACCATTTTGCAATTGCTTAATTATCAACATTGAGTCTCCTTTGATAATCATCCTTTTGATACCATGTTGAACACATTCATGCAAGGCCTCACATAGTGCTGCATGTTGTGCTTCATTATTTGAATGAGCATTAGGAAGAGCTATACCTTTCTTGAAGATGAGCTGTTTGTTTTGCTCATATATTAGAAATCCTCTAGTTGTTTTGTCGACCTCCTTATATGCACCATCAAAAAATACAGTATGTGCATCTTCAATATCTTCTTCATGCAAGGTTGCTCCCCTGTCCTTCTCGTTGGATATTCTCCTCTCCCACTTCCTATAGGTGAGAATGTCTGCAAGACTCGCTCTTGTGCTTGTTGGGGATGTAAGGGTCATGTGACCTTACCCCCATATTCATATATATACATCATATATAGAGCATTGCCTCAAGAGAGATCATTATGTGGGTTTCGAGGCTCCCATGCATGTCCGCGCGTCTCTCCTCTCTTCTCTCTCCCTCCACCTCCTCCTTCCTCCTCTTGTTCGGCACACCGAAGCCTTTCATTGGTATCAGAGCATGTTGAAGGCTGGTGTGCAAGAAGCTTCAATGGAAGCTTAGGTCAGAAGGGATAGAAGTGCAGGTCGGCATTTCTGGACAGCTGTTCAGTATTTCGGTCATAACTCGAGCTACGAAGCTCGGATTGATGCGTTTTAAAGTTTTGTGCGTACCTAACACAGAGAACTACAACTTCACATAAGGGCGCAGAATTTGGTTCAGATTTCGGAAGTGCCAAAAATTTGAAAAACGCAGAGAGTTGTAGAAGGCGAATCTACATTGAGTAGGACAGTAGGTCTGTTTTCTTGTCATAACTTGAGTTCTGCAGATCCGAATGGGATGATTCAACTTGCTACTCATAGCTTGGAAAGATAACTACAATGTTGTAGAAGAACTCAGATTCAGATTCTCAGTGCAAACTCACCGAAACTGCAAAAGAATAGTGAAATTGATAGCAGGTGCTTGTTTTATGCATATCTTGAGCTACGTACCTCCGATTGAGGTGTTCTTTATCTCCTTACGTAGCCAAGACTCAGATCTTGAAGTTTGCTGAAGACCAAAAGTTCAGATTCAGAGATTATCACCTCTGAAACAGCAAAACACAGAGCAGCACACCTTCACTAATTGCACTTGGAGGTTGAATTTGCTTTGGAACTTCTTCGAGAGAGAATTTATGGTGTGCAAGCTTTTATGTTTAGATCTTCAAAGCATTGTACATGTATGATCATTGTGGTAGCTCCTCCATATGAGAGTAGAGCATGACCTTATCACGTGTTTGGCATGTAAGATGACATTGTGGTATACTCTTCTTTGAGGTTTATGTCATCACGAGTTCGATCATGGATGTATAGTGGCATTGTGGTCTATATTTTGCTTATGCCACTTGGTTATGGATTTACTTATCGATTGCACATCATTATATGAGAGATTGATTGGATCTTAGTTGGTACTTGTATCTTTGTTTTCTTTGCATATACATGATCCAGATTGAAGCCTCAGTTGCATACTTATAGTCACCTTGATTTGCTATTCTATTAGCAAATGTTCATTGATTTGATATTGTGGATGGTGATTCCCACATGGTTATTTTGGTTCTAGAGTCCATTTTACAGAGGAGATGCTGCCGAAATTTTGACAGCTTTTATGCTAGAAAGGAGCTCTAGTGGATCTTGAAGCTTGTGTGATAGCTTTGGATCTTTGTTTATCTCCATTCATTTGGACTTGGTCATAGGTTATTTGTGATAGGTTGGACCATCTTGCAGGATTCATTCTTGAGTGGGAGGTGCATCACCATTGTATTGGCGTGTATTGCCATTAGTTTTTTGGCACATGTAGTGGCATTATCTTCTTGATTTGATCAGTGACAGGTGGTGACAGATTACTTATTGTTCTTTCATTATTGGTTATCTTGTTTGATTGCTCAGTTTATAGGGGATACTTTGCCGAAATTTTCCCAGGATTCTTTCATATCTACTTGGTCACTTTGGAAACTTGGTGAGCAGTCTTATGCTCATGGTTTTATGTGCATGCTAGATGCATGATTATGTGACAGGTGGTTCACATAGTTTTCTTCTCCAGTGAGACATATGTGATGTGAGTTATGCATATGGATATACCGGTGTGATCCTATTCAGGATAGAGTATTGTTTCTAGTCTCTTGTTACATTGCTAGTCTATTGGATTGCCAGCATGGTGTCTTCTCGATTTGATGGCACTGACTTTCCGAGATGGAAAGCTCAGATGTGGCATACATTGGTTCGTGCAGGGTTACATATGTATGTGCATAGAGATGCACAGAGGCCTCGTGACATGCCCGACCATGTATGGATGGATATGGATGCATTGGCCAGCTCCACTATCCGATTACAGCTTGTGGATTCTATATATGAGTCTCTTATGTATGAGGAGACGAGTAGTGCATTATGGCAGAGACTACATGATATGTATATGAGTCCTTTGACTCATGTGAGACATAGATCACATCGACGACTTCGATGTTGGCATTGTGGTCGTGAGGGCCATATTCGACGACGTTGCTTCAGGCGGATGCGACGACGATGCCAGAGATATGCACGTGATGCAGGTCAGGTAGTGATTTGAGGAGAGTCTATGGCGGTTGATTATGCCAGTGATGGTGATATCACTTTCTCCTATGGTTCATCTCAGGATTCCTCTTGTTCATTGGATAGCACACATATGGCTTGGTTGCTTGATGCATTAGCCACTTTTCATATTACTCCACATCGTGAGTGGTTTTGCCGATTCTTAGGTGAGAGTCGTGGATGTGTGCACATGCCTGATGGTACGACATATGAGATTGAGGGTGCAGGAGATGTATGCCGTATGCTACCTAGTGGAGCATCACTTATGCTCAGACATGTACGCTATGTGCCTTCATTCCCTATGAGCTTGATTTCAGTTAGCCAGTTACAGGAGAGCAGATGTTATGCATTCCTTGGCGAGCATCATTTTCAATTGCAGTTGGGACAGCTTAGGCTTGTCAGAGGTGCCAGGATTGGGCACATGTATCCACTGCAGGTACTTCATGTGAGAGACAGTCTCGTCTCAGTGGGAGTTCAACCTTATGTGCGGTGTGAGACTCATCATGTCTCATTTTGTCTACCTACAGATAGGTCTATGGACATTCTTGATGCACATGTATGGCATGATTCAGATGCTCAGATAGATGCACATGTAGAGCATGTTTTGGATGCTCATAACGCTTATGGAGAGCATGATTGTTCTGATCATATGGATGCTCATATGGAGCACACTTTGGATGATCAGTTGGATGCTTTAGAGCATGATATTGATGCTCATGTAGAGCATTATGATGATGCTCAGTTAGAGTGTGATCATCAGTTTGACCTTGGTGTTGATGTTGTGCAGTTAGCTCATGTGGAGCATGATGATACACTTGGTGTGGTAGAGCAAGATAGCTCTTATGATACACAGTGTATGCGAGAGCATTCTAGCTCTTAGGATGCACAGCTAGATACATCCTTGGTTGCGAGCATGGCTGATTTAGATGCTGAGGAGTCAGCAGTCATGCAGTCATTCTTGGATTCGCTCATGCCAGATGTTGACACAGATATGTCAGGACATGTTGATCTTGATGATGGTGCTTTGGATGCCTTGGATATAGGCATGGCCGACATACTTAGGTTAGCTAGGATAGCACATGTTTCGTCAGCATTCGAGAGTCTGATGTACGAGTTGTTATGCTCGAGACCAGACATTGTAGTTACTATTGGAGCATTTGCACTTGGTGTTGTCAGTCATTCGATGATTGACACAGGCATAGAGCAAGTGGGAGCTTTGCAGGAACTTCATCAGTTCTTGCATCAGTCATATGTGAGCTCGACTCTTATCGAGATGAGTCTAGAGCAGTTTGAGGTGCATGGATACACCTTGTTCGAGGCAGTTGGTGTAGGCTGATCTGGTATGTTTTGAGATCCGGACTTTTCCTGTACATTATTGTATAGTCCTACATCATTCTTTGTATATGTTACCACTTATGGTCACATTGACCCTTAAGTGGGAGATTGTTGGGGATGTAAGGGTCATGTGACCTTATCCCCATATTCATATATATACATCATATATAGAGCATTGCCTCAAGAGAGATCATTCTGTGGGTTTCGAGGCTCCCATGCATGTCCGCGCGTCTCTCCTCTCTTCTCTCTCCCTCCACCTCCTCCTTCCTCCTCTTGTTCGGCACACCGAAGCCCTTCAGTGCTTTCCTCTACTATAAAACTATAGCTGTATTCGTGAAGTTCAAGAACCCATTTAGCTATTCTAGATGAGATACTCATATTTTGTACCACATATGGGAATGCATGATCTGTTGTAAGAACAATGAAAGGCCTAGCAAGAAGATAAGACCGAGACTTCCTTACTACACACGTAAATGCATACATGAGTTTCTCTACATCTCTGTATCTCTTCTAATTTTCTTTCATTACCTTCCTAGCAAAGTAAACAGGATGCATGTTAGATATCTTTGTATCCTTCTCGAGTAAGAGTGCTCCGATTGCTTCTTCACCTGCACTTGGACACACATAGAAATTCTATCCCATGTTTGGAGGCATCAATGTGGGTAAAGTGATGAGTACTCTTTTGATTTCTTCAAAACATTCACTATGGATATCCTCCCATACAAAGACACTATATTGTGCAAGCTTTTGTAATGGGGATATGATTTCAGACAAAAGGTGGATGAATCCTGACATGTAGCGTAACTTTAATACAAAAGCGAGGGCCTGCTTTGTTGTTGTTGGAGGAGGTAGAGCCAATAAGGTTTTGAGTTTGGATGGATCAACTTGAATCCCTTTTTCTGATATGATATGTCCAAGGAGAACAACTTCTTTCTAGGCAATATGACACTTATCAACATTCAATTGACCTCCGAGCTATACAATCTTTTTAACCCTTCTTCCACGTTTTGACAATGCATAGTTCTAGTGCTATATACGCATAAGTCATCCATGTATACCCTTATCAATGATCCAAAGAATGGTTGAAAAACATAGTTCATAAACCTTTGAAATGTTGCAGGTGTATTTTCTAGACCAAAATGCATTACCTGATAAGCAAAGCATCCCCATGGGATAATGAATGTGGTCTTCCTTAGGTCCTCCTCAACTATCCGAATTTGAAAGTAACCTGAGTATCCATCACATATAGTGTACCTTTCATGGCTTGCAAATTCATTTAGAATTTCATCGTTGAAAGGTAGTGGAAAATGATCTCTCTTTGTTGCTGCATTTAAGGGTTTATAGTATACACACACCCTCCATTTACCGTTCTTCTTTAGGGTAACTACTACTAGAGACACCCATTCAGAATTTGATACAGGGTAAATGAAACCAACCTTTATGAGTCTATTTAGCTCATTTCACATAGCCTCTTGTTGGAGTGTTCTGATCCTTCCGAGCTTTTGTGCCACTCGCTTTGCTTCTGGCTTTGCTTCTAGCTTGATTTCATTACATTAGGGGAAAAAATGAACCCTGAATGGGCCTTTTAGATTAAGAGGTGATTAGTGATGGACCAATGAGAAGAGGGTGGTGGCCACAGTCTACTGCCTAGATCACCTAGGCTTCCCTTGTTTCTTTGTGGTCAAAGGTGGTATCAATGACTAAAAACCATCAGTTCTTTTATAAAAGTGGTTTGATAGGACTAGAGTTGCAACCATAACCATTGGATGAACTCAAAGATCTGATGGCTCATGTTAAATATCAAGAAAAAAGTCGGCATGCAATTCTGTCCATTGGATGTAGCAAGGATCTTATGGTCCATCTTGAAAATCAAGAAAAAAGGCGCCTTTCTGTCTCTGTCGTCGGATGGACCCGAAAAAGAACGGTCGAGATTCAATCGGTTGGAGTTTGGGCCACTTTAAATCACATCCATTGGATCATTTCTTGATCTAATGGTTGTGAAGACTTGCTTTTAAAATGATCCCAAGGTTGCTTCTCAACCATCGGATGATAAGTCAATCGGACGGCGGTCATTTCATCGCGCGACGGAGCTGCGTCCAGTTTTTTGTCTTCTTCTGCCAGTCTACAACCTCTCTTAGCTCATTAAATGCTTGCTATTTTGTCTTTTTTTGACAGACACTAAGTCCCCAATCGTGACCGTCCGTGAGCATATCATCTAATGGACAAGAGTGCATACGACTGTCCATATCTTAGAAGCTTTTTTGTCGCCTTGTGACAGAGATAGTGAAGACACTCACAACCGTCGATGTGATCATATCTAAGGGAAAAAAATGCCAACGAGCCCATTTGGACTGAGCCCCAAATTGAGAATAAATATTTTATTCTGAAAACCACTAGTGGTATTTTTTCTAGCCTGAAACCCTCTTTTTGCTAATCTTAATCCCTAAAAATTAGGGATCCTTACAAGGCCCATGCAGGGCTCATTTTTTCCCCTAATGATGATGTTGAATAATAGTTACACCTTGTATCTCATTATAATCTTTAATGAACAATTTGGGTTATCTTTTCAGCATTTTGATGTATATGGTCCTTTCCTTTGAGGTGAGATCTTTTGCTAGCATCTTTTGCAGATATGCTTCAAGCATGGAGTCCTCACTTTGTGGTTGTTGTAGGTCATGCTCTTTTTGTCCATCTTCCTTTCCTTGAAATATCATGCCCATGACTTCTAGTGTTGATGAATCATTTTCAGTTGTCGATTCCTCACTGCTAGAATCGCTATCATAACATGAGTTTTCTTCATCTATAGTTGTTTCATACCTGTGGTCTTCCTTCTTTTGGTCCTTCAAATCATAGGTAATTGACTTTGTTCTATCATTTGGTATAAGAACTAGAAGGCTAGAACCCCATTTCTGATCTACTCTTACTTCAATTAACCATGGACATCCTAGTATAATGGGGTAGCCCTCCCCTTTGGTTGCAATTACATACATATCCAAAGCAACCTATGTATCACATATTGTAACTCTTAAATTTTCAATTACATCAACACATTTAACAACACTATTATTCACCATTTCGGCTTGGTATGCAGATGGTCCTATCACATCCAAACCTAACCTATGCATTGTTTTTTGTGTCATGACACACATCTATGCTCTGCCATCCACGTACACATTGGAAATCCTTTTTCCTTTTACATATGCATGCACTGTGGGTACCACGTCATCACATGCATTGGCTCTTATAAGGCTAATTTCTTTACCTTTAGCCCTCCTAGTGCTTACTAGCTTGGACCATTCCCTCCTAGTTTTTAAAGATAATTCGAGTAATTCTAGCCAAGTGATATTTGGTTTTTGTTTGGATATATCCTCAATTACTTCATAAGATTCAATACCCTTACCTAGAGGAAAGTCTTCCATCGTGATCTTACTCCTTGGCCTTCTCTTTCTTTTATTCGCTTCACCTTTTGCAACTCTACCTTTCTTTGTTTGTGTACCTCGAATCTTCATCTTGAGATCCAACTCTATCTTGCACCCTTGTCCTTTTGATTGGCATCGTATCCATGGTCTCTTGTTCCTCAATCAACTCCAAAACATTCACTTGCCTTTGGTCACCTTGAGCCATTGGGAGAGGTGGAATACTTGCTTGCTGTTGTTGTTGGTCCTATGCATATTGTGGCCGCCTCCTAAAAGGATGCATATCATCTAGATTCCTACAAGGGTGAGGGCAATTGTACATACCGTGACCACATTCCTTACAATTGTAGCATATAAACTCTTGTGCTTGTCGTCGTTGTCATCAATTTTGTTCCCTTTGTGGTCTCTCTTGCTGGCTTCTCACCAAGTTGAGTGTTAGTTTTTCCAACTGTTGTGTGAGCTTCTGCAAGATATCTTGTTGTGAAGCTTCTCCGTTCTCTACCTATGCAGCTGGTACTAGGGGAACAACATCCATATGTTCTACTTTTTCAACTTCTAAAGACTAAAAATTTAATTGTGTGAGCTTCTACAAGATATCTTGTTGTGAAGCTTCTCCATTCTCTACCTGTGCAGCTGGTACTAGGGGAACAACATCCATATGTTCTATATCTAATGCTTCTTCAAACGTACCTAGAAATTGTGACTCCACCTTTTTTTAGAGAAGGTAAGAGTCCTAAGAGGAATGTATCCCTTTACAGAAATTATGGAGCTACTTCATTTGCCCGTAGGCTATTTTCCCAATTACTCAACACACATTGAAACTTAGACTCATAATTTGAAAAGTCTTCAAGTGTGACTTGCCTTAGTGAGAGCAATTCTTGCCACAATCCTTCTAGTGTATCCTTTTTTCCATATCGTGCTATGAATGCTTCATGCACTGCTTCCCAGCTTCCTATTGCTTCATTGGATAAGTTGTTGTACCACATTCTTGCTTCCTCCTTTAGGACCAATGAGAAAGAGTTTAGCTTCATTGCTTCTTGATCCCTCCCTGAGAGAAGGTACGCCATCTCCAAGTTGTCCAAAAACTCTGCAACATCTTCATTGGGTCTTCCATAGAAGTGTGGGAAGATTGATGCCATGGTTGAACTTGAAATTGGCTTTCTTACAAAAGAATGAAGATCCAGACATCAAAACTAAGGGTATAATTCTAAAACTCGAAAGATAAAGGGTTCTTGAGATTCAAGGATTTCTGCCAAACACTCTGCCCTGAAATGATAGAGGATGCATTCTTTGAATAATATCTTTCTACTATATGTGATATGAACAGGAAGACGGGGTCTTCGTTGATAAGGTTGGTTGGGATGAATGAAACGATTTTTGTTGTTGGAGTTTTGGAAATTCATGAAATTGTATTCCTAAGTGGGGGCACCAAGTTATGAGAGGAGCTTTAAGGAAATGACCTCTAACTCTTCCTTGATGCTCAGCTCATAAGCAGAAAATGGAATTGAGGATGAGTGACACCACGCTCCTACAAAATCATTCACATGAAAAAAACACACACAACACTGCCAAGGTAGGGTGGTCTAGGCTACCTTGTCACACAAATACAATGGCACTCTTAGGGTGGGGATGATCCATGCCACCCTCTTAGTATAGTTAAAAACAATCAAGAGAAGGGTACTCTTAAGGCAGGGGTTGTCCATGCCACCCTCTTACTACCAACACACAAAACACAAAACACTCACAAGAAAGAGATTCTCAATGAAAAGAGGAGTCAGTTGTTACCACAATCTTCAATGGGTTTGGGAATGATCGAGAAGAGGGGAGGAAGATGGAAGGAGTAGGAAAAGAGGGAAGAAGAGAGGGTGTATTGGATAGAATAAGCAAAGGTTTAGGGTAATGGAAATGGAAGGAATTGGAGAAATGAAGTTGATTGAAATAGAAAATATTACAAAGACATGGGGGCCTTACAAATTAGGAGCTTGCATAGCTCTCTCAATATAGTGACATAGGGTAGACTCCTTCTCCTAGGTTTGGAGCGCCCACTACACACAGAGCGTGTACCTGCATGCAACTCTTCTTGTTCTTGGAGGGCACCCAATGGATCCATTTATAGGCTTTTTGGGGAGATATTTGTGAAGAGTTGGATAGGTATATGCTTCAAGATGAAGAGGTGTTGCAATTTCCTTGATCTACACCAACCAAATGAACTCCAGGAGTATGTGTGGGCCCTTTTATCTTGCCAATGGATGTATAAGACACCCTATGTACCTTGGAAGATCACTCTCAAAAAGATAGATCAAAACAGATAAGTTGGAGTTAGCTCAGAGGTGAAAAACTTGCTATTTTGGTTCATACACCTGTCTAGTGTTTTGCATAATTCTCTGAGCACAACAGCAATTAGCTTAATTCCTCTTGGGGAACTCTAGATAATTTAAAGAGCTAACTTTCAAGAGTAATCTCATTAAAAATAATGAACCACACACTGAGAATGATCTTTAACAACTAATGACATCATCCCGATTTTCATGGGCTGCTACAGTTTGAGACCAGTGAGCAGAAAGATGAACATAACTCCAGATTTAAGAAACCAATGATTATGAAAATTTGTATGCTTATATTAGACAGTACGCTGAATCCACAAATCTTTGAATCATTGAATTTGGGTAAGCATACACTGAGCAACAGCTCTGACAAAATGAGTAAAAAAGTCGGGTACTTGACAGAGAAGTGAAAATGACAGACACGGTTGACTTCAACTGAGCATAATTGACGATTGCAATAGCCAAATGAAATGAAATTTTGTGAGCATATATAAGACTTATAGAGCTAACGTTAACAAGTTATATCACTGAAAATGATGCACCAAGCTCAGAGAAACAATCTCTGCAATCTGACTGAGAAAACTGAGAGATATGGCAGTGAGTAGTACACTTCATAAGAACATGGACATATGAACTCAAATAATCATGAAAATGAAAGTATATTGCTTGTACAATACAATGACTTACTGATACATATGTGTGCCTTGTAATCACACCTTGATATGGCATAAAGCTCAGCTCTTGGAGGTCTTCACATAGGTCTCTCTAACCACGACTAAAACTGCCATCTATTTATAGTTGAGTTTGGGAGGCTAACTTCCCTCAATCACTCTACAATTAATTAGTGATTGATTTGATTCTTTACCTACCACATATCACGAATTTGTGGCTCCTCTTTCCCTTTTTGATAAAGTGGACTCAACCACTTAAGATTCTTTCACTTTTACATTAAGTAAAGTCTTCAAAAGTTACAAGAGGTAGTTCACAAGTGAACTTTGCATAGTCTTCATTTTAAAGCTTCTTCTTTGTGGGACTCAAGCCAATACTTAGGCTTGTCATAGACTTGCTCCAACATCTCCCCCTCAAGCCAAGTATGCTTGAGGTTTTCAATCTTCCAAGATTACCTGTAAAACAATCATAGCCTTGAACTTGCAGAGCTTTGTACCATCAATGCTTTGGTTAGAATATCTGCACATTGTTGATGAGTGGACACATATGATATTTGAATCTCTTTGCTTAGAACCTTCTCTCGTACATAGTGATAATGAACTTCAATATGTTTAGTCCTTGCATGAAAAATAGGATTAGCAGCTAAGTGAATAGAACTCATCTTGTCACCAAAAATAGTTGGAGTTCCAAACTCCAATCCAAGATCTTTGAATAATGTCTTCATCCACATAGCTTCTTGTGTAGCTATGGCAAGACCTCTGTATTTAGCTTTAGTAGAAGAGAGAGAAATTGTGGGTTGCTTCTTGGATGACCATGAAATAAGCTTTGAACCTGCAAAGGTAAGATAACCTGAAGTGCTTCTTC
Source organism: Ceratopteris richardii (assembly GCA_020310875.1). Classification (NCBI taxonomy): domain Eukaryota; kingdom Viridiplantae; phylum Streptophyta; class Polypodiopsida; order Polypodiales; family Pteridaceae; genus Ceratopteris; species Ceratopteris richardii. The sequence continues at coordinate 98,461,456 of CM035441.1, read as the reverse complement.
TATCTTCTTTGGAGCCAACCCAATCTGCATCAGAATATAGCTTCAAACCTAAATCAGATACATAAGGATAATAAAGTCCTTCATTTATGGTTCCTTTGAGATACTTGAGAATCCTTTTTGCAGCATCCATATGTGGTTTCCTTGGTGTGTGCATAAATTGACTTAGCACACTCACACTGTAACATATATCTACTCTTGTCAATGTGGCATAGTTGAGACTACCCACTAGACTTTGATATGATGTGATGTCCTCTATGAGTTCACCTTCATGTGAGCTCAATTTGTGACCATTGGAGTACCTGCAATCTTACAATCTTGCATCTTGAATTTTGCCAACATGTCCTTAATGTACTTTCTTTGAGTGAGAAACAAACCATGATCTTTGTAAACAACTTCCAAACCTAGGAAGTAGGTAAGTGAACCCAAATCACTTATCTTGAACTCTTCTCTCATCTAATATTTGATCTTCTTTATACCATCTGCATCATTTCCTGTCAATATAATATCATCTACATATACACATAAGTAGATGATCTCAGAATTACTCTCTTTAATAAAGAGTGAAGGATCTACCTTGCTTGCTTGAAAGCCTTTGTCCTGCAAGAACGAAACAAGCCTGAAATTCCAAGCTCTTCGGGCTTGCTTGAGACCACACAATGCTTTGTTAAGTTTACACACATAATCAGGATAAACTTGATTCTCAAAACCAGGTGGTTGTGCCATATATACCTCTTCTGTTATCCAACCATTCAAGAATGCATTCTTTACATCTAGTTGAAGTATCTTTCAATTCTTGGAAGAGGCAATACTAAGCAAAACCCGAATAGTAGGCATCTTTGCCACAGAAGAGAAGGTCTCCTCATAATCAATTCCCTGAGTTTATGCAAAGCCTTTTGCTACCAGCCTTGCCTTATACCTGCTAATGGAACCATCATAATTCCTCAAGTGCTTCAATCTCTTCCGTCATTGCATGCTTCCATTCTGTTTTTGCTTTGGCCTCTTCAAATGATGATGGCTCCTCTTGGTTTATGTCCTGTGCTATGTAGATAGAATGTTTATTTACTAATGAGGTGTCAAACCCATACCTTTCTGGATTTTTCTTTTCCCTCATAGATCTTCTTAGGCCATGATGTGATGACTTTGCCTCATGTCCAAGTTCCTGCAATTTTGATTTACCTTTAGACTTCCATGCTTTGACCTTTTCCATCTGGATTCTTCATCATCCTCCGAGGTGTCGTGTTCTTCAATCTTTGGTTGTTCTCTACCAAGCTTTGGAAAATCTTCTTCAAGATCATATGGTAAATTGACCTTCCTGCATGAATCTTCATAACATGAATTGTTTTCATCAAAAACTACATCTCTCCTTACCAAGAATCCTTTGTTGGTAGGCTTGTATAACTTGTAGCCCTTTTGATTATTGTCATATCCAATAAATACACACCTTTTTGCCTTTGGATCCATCTTGCCTCTAACCTGTGAAGGAACATGAGCAAAAACAATACATCCAAAAATTTTACAATGATCTAAGCTTGGTCTTCTTCCATTCCAAGCCTCATATGGAGTCATCCCATCAAGGGATTTTGAAGGCAACCTGTTAATCAAGTAAGTGGCTGTAGATACAGCCTCAGCCCATAAGTAATTAGGTAAATGCTTTTCATTTAACATGGATCGTGCAGCTTCAACAATTGTCCTATTCCTCCTTTCTGCCACTCCGTTTTGCTCAGGAGTGTACCTTGTAGTTACCTCTCTTTTGATTCCTCTTTCTTGAAGAAAAGAATCAAACTCATGGGAGAAGTATTCTCCCCCTCCATCTGAACTTAGCCTTTTTAGTGATTTACCTGTTTGATTCTCCACAAGAGCCAAATATCTTTTGAAACACGAAAAAACTTCATCTTTGTGGTTCATAAAGAATAGGATAGTCCATCTGCTACAATCATCAATAAATGAAACATAATACCTTGATCCAGATATTGAAGCTTCCTTGCTAGGTCCCCATACATCTATATGAACCAACTCCAAGAGATCTCCATGTATATAACCTTTCTTCATGAATGGTAACCTGTGAGACTTTCCAAATTGACATGCACTACACTTATAAATCATATGTTGTTTTGACAAATTAGGGAGTCCAAGTACACTTTGGTCCCTACAAATATGCTTTAATGACCTTTCACGAATATGTGCTAACCTTTTGTGCCATACTTCCAATTCTGTGAGTGTCTTACTACCATAATTAAAGAGAGGAATGTTTCTAGTGTCCTGTACTAATTCAAATGTGAACAATCTACCTGTCTTTTCACCTTTTGCAATTTTTCTGAATCCTTGACTTGAATCTTCAACAAATGCTCTTGCCTTTGTGATCCTGACTTGCAACCCTTTCTCTACTATCTGCCCAACACTTATCAAATTCTTTGTAATGGTAGGGACATAGAGTACCTTACTGAGTAGGTTGATGTTTCCATCAGGTGCTTTGACATTGCCTATTTTCTCCACAGGATGTTTTGTATCATCTCCTGTTTGTACCTCATGCTTATTCCTTGGATCTTCTAAATCTGATAGGAGTGCCACATTTCCTACCACATGATTTGAACAACGTGAATCTATGTAGAAAACATGCTCATCAGATTTACCTTGTGGCATAGCCATGTTCATGATCAATACTGAATCCTCTTTGTGTAAGTCTCCTATGTAGTTATTGTAGTCTCTCCTTCCTTTGTAGCCTCCTTGATAGTTTGAATGATTGTAGTTGTTGTAGTTTCCATGATAATTGTTGAACCTTCCTCTTGAGTAGCCATAGCTTCATCTATTGTATCCTCTGCCTCTTTGATTCCTGGAATTCCTAAAGCAATTTTCAGTTGTATGATTAGTTAATCCAAAATAGAACATGAGTTGGAGTCTTGGGATCTCCCCCTGCCTTGTCTACCTCCTCTTCCTCTACCTCTGCCATGTCTTCCTCTACCTGCATAGTTAGCTTGATATGTACCTGCTTCATCATCCACTTTCTTTTCCTTTCCTTTGTTATCTTTGGACTTGCTTTTATCAGTGTATAAAGCTGAAGATTGATTACCTTTAGAGCTTTCTCCATTTTTGATAAGCTTTGCCTCTTGAGTAAGTAGTTGTCCAATGAGTGTATTGAAATCAGGTACATGCATGTCCATGTACAAATCCATAGCTATGGTGAATGCTTCCCACTTGTCATCTGCCTTCAAGCCATCCATGACCTGCCTTACAATTTGCTCTTCATCTATTACCTCTCCAATGCTTCCCAACTCATCCGCTATGTCCTTGAGCTTTGTGACAAAATCAGTCACATTTTGTTTGGGATCCTTCTTGAGAGTTGTGAAATCCAGCCATAGTTGATGCTTCCTAGCTTTGGTACTTGATGAGAAGAAGGCTTCAAGTGCATCCCACACTTCCTGAGATGTCTTACAACTTCTAATGTGAGGCAACAAAAAATCTGAGATAGAGTTGAGGAGATAAGACCTTGCAAGTGCATCCTTGGAGCACCATGTGCTCAATCTTTCTTGCTCTTCTTGTGTTTGTTGACTTTTGTTCCTGAAACTTGGCATAACTTCATCTCTAGCCACATAACCATATAAACTTCTACCTTGGAGATAAGCTTCCATTCTTAATGACCAAGCTGAGTAGTTACCTCTGTCCAATTTGTCAATTGATGAAGGAAATCCATCTGCCATGTTGTCCAACCTTGCTTTGATACCACTCTGAAGAGATGGATAGGTATGTGCTTGAAGATGAAGAGGTGTTGCAAAGTCCTTGATCTACACCACCCAAATGAACTCCACAAGTATGTGGTGGGCATATAATAGACTTATACAGCTAACTTTACCAAGTGAAATCACTGAAAATGATGCATCAAGCTCAGAGAAACAATCTCTGCAATCTGACTGAGAAAACTGAGAGATATGGCAGTGAGTAGTACACTTCACAAGAACATGGACATATGAACTCAAATAATCATGAAAATGAAAGTATATTGTTTGTACAATACAATGACTTACTGATACATATGTGTGCCTTGTAATCACACCTTGATATGGCATAAAGCTCAGCTCTTGGAGGTCTTCACATAGGTCTCTCTAACCACGACTAAAATTGCCATCTATTTATAGTTGAGTTTGGGAGGCTAACTTCCCTCAATCACTCTCCAATCAATTAGTGATTGATTTGATTCTCTACATACCACAAATCACAAATTCATGGCTCCTCTTTCCGTTTTTGATCAAGCGGACTCAACCACTTAAGATTCTTTCACTTTTACATTAAGTAAAGTCTTCAAAAGTTACAAGAGGTAGTTCACAAGTGAACTTTGCATAGTCTTCATTTTAAAGCTTCTTCTATGACTTTGTGGGACTCAAGCCAATACTTAGTCTTGTCATAGACTTGCTCCAACAATATTTAGGGATGATATTCTGAGATGAATCTTCTAGATATTTTACATTTGTGGTGGAATAGGAGTTGTTTACAAAGATCCAGAAGATTCTAGACTTAGGAGGGTGTGATATTTAGCATCTTTTTACATATTTCTTGGATATTCTGAGATTGTAATACAAAAATACAATATTTTCTCCTCCAAATGCATTAAAGGGGTCCAATCCACCGAATTTTGACTTTTTTGGATCATTCTTTTGAGTTTGGGTCCCAAGAATATAAGATATATGCATAAACAAAAGATTCCCTTTCTTGAAATTTCAAAAAGGTATGGTGGGGCTATGGGGACTTTGGAAAGACTTCTGTTACATTCTAAAGAGAGTGGGACAATGTTGAAATACTCGAATATTCTAGACTTTCCATTTCTCTTTTATATTGCGCTTCTATATTGATCATTTCTCTTTTACTGCAAGGAGAGCTAGTCATATCTTCAATGGTGGGGACCACTTGACTTCTATCTTTCTTATTTATTTTATAGATATCCATATCATAGGAAAATAAGATAAATACCATATTACATATATAGAATACGATTATGTCTAGAGGAGGTATCAGAAATATAGCCCTCAGAGGGAAACCTAGGCATTCTTGATATTGAGGTGAATGATATTAAGCTTGCTACTAAATGAATGTTCGAAGCTTGTACAAGCGATGGACAAAACCTTTCCTACCCTCAAGACCCCCACCCCCAATCGAGCAACTTGGATTACAACATGTTTTATTTTCTCTTAATGAATGTGATACAAAAAACGATCTAGATTATTTCTAGAATAATCTAGATCTGTGGTCAAAGAGATTGCATTAGTGAAAAGCTATTTTGTAACAATAAAAAAGAGATTGGAATCGGTTTCAATTACTTGATCCTAGCGAGACACGAATATTATGACTGCTGTCTACTCACGTGAAAAGCTATTGCTTGAGAAGACTCAAAGATGTGCCTCCACCTCATCATCCATTAGGTGCCACATTGGGATAAAGTTGAAAAGCTATTGTTTGAGACAAGTCAAAGATTTGACTCCTCATTATCCAATAGGTGCCACATCCGTGTGGGATAAAGTGTACAAATCGAAACAAACTTGGAGTTATACCAAGGTTGAAGAGAGCTCAAGAACTGCATCATAGTCCTAACAAGAAACGGTGCACTAACTAACACTCGTTCTTGGAAACTAAGAAAGTGGTTCTCTCATAGAAAAATCCCCAACAGTAGATTTGGATCAATGCAAGAGCAAGTAAAATTCTAGGTACGTCCCCATGGTGTAAATACTGGTATAGTATAAGAGAGGAAATTTGTCACATATTTTTATCATTCTCATAGATTACCACTATGTGGATGCACGTTCACAAAGAATTGATGCTAGATCAACCAACCAGTTGGAGAAAAGATCTCTTGGGCGAGACTGTTGGCTACTTAATGCCTCATAGGAATGTGATTCTATGTGAATCGAGCCACGAAGATTGATTGGAAGTTTTTGCTTCTAACCTTGGAGTGGTTTCCAAGAATTAGCCCATAGACATATCCGTAGATTTCATAGGGGGAAGAATAAGGAATTGTAAAATTCCCTCCCCTTCCCCCCTGCCACCCCCTCTCACCGTGAAACAGCATCGGGTTTCTGTTTAAGAGAACGAAAAGTTCAGAAGCATATGGGTGTGGCATGAAGGGTACGAGAGGATTATAGACCTACTTTGTTCATTGATCTATGTATTTTGTATGCTTTCCTTTTCTTTAATTTCAACGTTTCTATGCAAAAATTATAGGCATTTATCTGTATACGTTTTAAATGTTATTTTCTTCAAGATGGATAATGTAGAGAGAGATAGAGAGAGAGAGAAAGCTCAGATATTAGAACCCCTAGATGGAGGTGAATCTATTTTTCTAGTTAAAAGGAGATCCACTATAGTCATATCAAATGATAATATTTGACTCGGTTCATGTAGGAGATCTACTAGTTGGCATAAGTAAGTTTGGAAGTAGAGTAATGATTTCTTACCTACAACCATGTACAAAGAGTGGCTCAAAACTTTATGTCAGTTTTAATTAGGAATGCGTATGCATTTGAATGGAGAGCTATTTAGAGAGAATATTTAGAATTTGCATCAAAGTTTCAAAATACACTCTTGCCATGAGATTAGTTCAACTTGCGTATGGATATCAAAACAGGAACTTTTTGGACAATCGGATGTAGTGATTTTTTTTTTAATATAAAGGAAGTTCGGCATTAGCCTACTCTCTTGGACTTGAATTAAATAAAGAAAAGTACAAGAGAAGGGGACTAGTGCCCACGGGACCCCCCAAATCCCACAAAGCAGGGGAAGCTTTTATAGAGTTTAGATGGCATTACAAAGAAGGTTAATCACCCTCTCATCGCCCTCATGAGGGGCCCACTTGGGTTTAAGCTTGTTATTGATCAAAAGGAGAACTTGATGATGCCTGAAGGGGGGAGATTTCTTACAATTAACAATCCTTTTGCCAAGGAGGAACAACGATTTCTCAATTGACCACTCCTTGGGGGAGTCACCGAAGTTGAAAGCACATCTTTCCCGCCAGATTTTCCATAGGACCTCCCCTCTGATGGCGTTCCAGAGAGTTGCTGAGCAGCCCATCGCTTCTCCCAGCAGGGCTTGCTGCCAACTGAGATGTTTCTGAAGTCTAATTTTCTTTCTAACCGTCTGCCAGAGTCTGTTGGAGTTGGGGCAGGTAAAGAAGATGTGTGGAACATCTTCGATAGACCGGTAGCAGCGTTTGCACCAGGGACGAATCCCACAGAGTTTGCTAGCCTTAAGGTTGGTCCAGATTCCATGATGAAGAATTTTCCATAAGAGGACAGACTTTTTTATTTCTATGAGGGGGTGCCAGATAGCCATGAACTTCATGTCCCACCGAAGCCGCGTTCATGACAGGCACCACTTCTTGTTGAGGTTAAACTGATACTCAATCGATTCTTTGAAGTTCGGGATGTTTGAAAGGTTATTCCCGTTGTGCCATTTGAGACCAATCGAGCTCGGTGTGTCGTGTCCCATGAGAAGGCGAGTTTTGTGTCGATCCCAGGCGAGACATCTGCTTTGCAAAGTGTTCCATTCTTTGTACGAAATGTTGATGCAAGGGTCAATATCCTCGAAGTTGATCCAGCTGTTGGTGCCTTGTTTCCAGAGATGTTTCCATTTTTTGAAGCCTTTGTTCCATAACTTCTTGGCATTTTGAATGTTCCAAGATTCCACACTCCGGATGCCATGGATCGGAAACCAGATAGAGTCGTTTTGTCTGATACCGGCAGCCCACTTCCAGTCTTCACTAATTCTTGTGTAGCTTTTGACTTTATTCCAACTCTTCCATAGGGAGCACACGAGATTAGAGCCTCTTGGGAAGACGGGGATCGGGGAAAACAGCAAGGTCAAGATGTCGAGATTCTTCCAATTTGGGAAACCCATGACAGCCAACTCGTTCTTGTTTCTGAAGATCAACTTGGCCCACGAGGCCTCCCCGTTGCACCAAGCCTTAATCATCCATTTGGCTGCCAGTTTGTTAGCCATGCACCCTATGTCCAGGATACCAAGACCCCCACTGTCTCTATGGCTGGTGCAGATGGACCATTTGATTTTAGGCACCCCCCTTCTATTGTGGTCGCCCGTCCAAAGGAAGTTTCTACAAATACTGTCCTGTTTGGATAGATCTTGCTCTTTCGGTCTCCAACAAGAAAGGAAATAAATGGTAGCAGAAAGGAGGAACGTGTTGATAACCATAGCACGACCAGCAAGATTGATTTGCATACCTCTCCAATAGTTAAGCTTGTTTTCGAGTTTGGCTAGCACCCAGTTCCACCACTGTTCCATAGAGACGCCAAACCCCAAGGGGATCCTAAGAAGCCGAAAAATTTGGCCCTGCGGAATGATTTGACAGCCATGGTCAATGAGAAGGCTGGGCTGAAACCCCAAGATAGCTCTAAAGGCGGTCTTAGAGTGGTTGATTATGGATCTAGAGGCCTTACAAAAAGTAGCAAGACACCTCCAGAATGTTTCCAGGCTGGTACTATCAATGTGAACAAACGCGTTCATATCATCGGCAAAAAGTCTCATGGTGATCTGACTGTGGACGTGAGGCAAACGGAGGCCTTTGATATTACCAGCTGATTTTACTCTACAACCAAGAATATGCATTTATAGATTTTCATATTACAGAGAAAAAGGCTGAACGAAGAAAGAAAAAGGGATTTTCTCAAGGTTTAGGAACACTCTGCTTATGAAAGAAAGTCTAGTCTATGGTTTCCAAAACGTATGAAATAAATTATCTCACAAAACGTTTTTATGGTCTAAGATGTTTTCATGGTATGATAACTCCAAATAGTAAAGATTAAGCCTAAACATTATCACTACAAAGAATCGAGAGAAGGAATTAAACATCACATTTTCTGGGCAGAGCGCATTTATGACGTTTGAGGACATCTGAGGAATGGTTTCCAAGATAAGTGGAGATTCAGTTCATCGATATTTTTCCAAGATTGCTTCTCAAATTTTATTAAGTACCTATAAGAGAAAAGTTATAAATTTTTAAGAAAATTCCAGGAGTAAATATGCATGAGAAACCTTATTATTTCTCATTCCCATGGAGACGTGCTTAGACTCTATAGGCAGGTGAATGAAGAACCATAAGTAAAATCCACCATTTAGACATGCGATGACATTTTTTCTAATAGAAGAAACTCTAACGAAAATGGACACTTCACGAAGTGGACGATATAGCATGCTTTCGAATTTTTGGTAGGTTCCCAAAGTTTGTCTTCACAATCTCTTTGAGCCAAGAAAGAAAATGTAAATAAAGTGATCGAATTTCTCTATTCCTTTTCTTCATCGATTCACTTTTTCTCTCATCTGGCCGATTCTCCTTTTCCGTTGCCGTTCTCATTATATCGTATACGTTTTGATTTTTCACCTTTTCTTCCTTTTGCTATTGATTTGTTTACATAGAAGATAAACTCTTGATTCCGTTGACTATGCGCCATCCATGTTCGTCTCTTCTATGAATATCAAGCTTATAAGTTGTTCAAAAGCACTCAGTTAGGCCTTACGTACACTAACGCTTTAAAATGCCTTTCGCGTTTCATATCTTTTTGAGAAGTTCACAAAGTAACCTTATATGCCATCATCTTCTATGTGGCCCCAAATTAGGGCCAATGCATATTTTGTATGTCTTATGTTTGGAATCTATTCATGAATACTACTAGAAACCTTCTTCAAAATGTTATTCAACGTATTCTTGAGTTGACAATTATTGGATTTACTCTCGGTTGAATAGAAAAACCTCAAGATCTTCCCCGTCCTTCCTTGAAGTTTTCCAAGTCTTGTGTTGATTACCAATATCTTTCATCCAAACCATTGGTATCCATCCATTTGCTGAACACGGGGTTAGTAACATCTTTATGTGGATTTTCTTCTCTTCTACTAATGAGTGACGCTTTATCCTATGGGAAATTTGGAATCCTAAATTTCCAAGATTCATTGTTGGTACTGTCCATCTTTCCAATCTAAGTATTACACTTAAACGTGGTGACCTTTCTTCCTCTTCTTCACTTCTAAACTTTTCCTTAGCTGATTATGTGCTGAGAAAATCTTATTAATAGCTCAAATACCGTTGATGTAATGTTGCTCTTGCACTTCTTTTCTTGACAGCTTAATAGGCTTCTTATTCCTTTCTGCCAACCTTTTTTCATCTAAATCCTTTGCCAAGTACACTTAGCTACTATACCACCTTAAAAACTTCTTCTAGTGTTTTCTAAGTGTCTACGTATCCTTAAAACCGTACAAGGGAGTATTCAAAGCTTTCCTACATGGCAATGGAGGTCATAGACCTGCCAAGATGATTGAATTTTCCTACGAAAACAAAAAAGTTGCATACATTATTGAAAATTTCTTTAATAATCTCGATCAAACTTTGTATGATATATTAATGCTCTAAGATCATTTCAAAATAGCTGTACGTTAGATGAAAATAAATCACTGAGAGGGAAACGATCCTAACAAGAATGGCTAATACTACTTATTTACTATGCTTGGATGGATGGCGTCCACCGTTTACAAATACATTCAAAAACCAAACATAGGGCCTGCTAAAGAAGAAGGCCTAACTAATGGATATAGGAGAAATACTAAAATTATACTTCAAAACTTTATTCGTGTGTAAAATATAGTGAATGATTTCGACTCATGCTTTGATAAGCACCTATGAATGTCTTCATTTAAGGCCTAAACTAGAAAATGATTAGTTACGTAAATTATAAACTCAACTTTCAACCATATTTAATAGATATCCCTAAAAGTGCTTGGTAGAGTGTTAATTCTAACATTCTTAGCTTCGAGTCTTACAAGATAAACTTTGAAATTATGGTAGAGAAGTTTGAATTTCCAAAACCATCCTTAATCAAGTTCATGAACGCAATAACAAATACAATATTCTAATTAGTATAAAATTGATTCTAGTAGTTCATCATATTTATAGATAATAATCATGGGTAGAAAATAAAAAGTGACTTAAGTGCAATTTTCAATCTACATCTTGATCAACAGAAATATTGAATCTACACCTCGATCTAACAAGTTCAATTTACATCTTGATCTAGAGAAACATTATACATACCAAGAAGTCCATGGCATCGAGTAGAACCAATTTGAGTTAACTCAATTACGAGTGAAAGAATGCAAGGCATTAGAATTATGGAACATTGATAAATTATATCCTCTTGAACCTCTTACAATTAATTCGTTATCATTTCAACATGTTACATAATTGATGTGATACATTAGTGATGGAAATGTTAGTATGCTTGGATATTGCATATAGTTACAATACTGTCGATTGGAAGCATGAAGGAAGATTTATGAACTTGTGCTTAAGCTAAAAGTATGAAAAGAGGAAGTCCCTTTAAAGAGCAAAGAATTGGGAAATTAACGAAGGGACACGACATGTCGAGCTCGCTTGGTCTCAAATGGCACAATGGGAATAACCTATCAAAAATCCCGAACATCAAAGAAACGATCGACTATCAGGCTAACCTCAACAAAAAGTGGTGCCTGTCATGGACCGGGCTTCGGTGGGACATGAAGTTCGCCTTCTCATGGGACACGACATGTCGAGCTCGCTTGGTCTCAAATGGCACAATGGGAATAGCCTATCAAAAATCCCGAACATCAAAGAAACGATCGACTATCAGGCTAACCTCAACAAAAAGTGGTGCCTGTCATGGACCGGGCTTCGGTGGGACATGAAGTTCATGGCTATCTGGCACCCCCTCATAGAAATCAAAAAGTCTGTCCTCTTATGGCAAATTCTTCATCACGGAATCTGGACCAACCTTAAGGCTAGCAAAATTTGTGGGATCCCTCCCTGGTGCAAACGCTGCTACCGGTCTATCGAAGATGTTTCACACATCTTCTTTACCTGCCCCAACTCCAACAGACTTTGGCAGGTGGTTGGAAAGAGAATTAGACTTCAAAAACGTCTCAGTTGGCAGCAAGCCCTACTGGGAGAAGCGATCGGCTGCTCCGCGACTCTTTGGAACACCATCAGAGGGGAGGTCCTATGGAAAATCTGGCGGGAAAGATGTGCTTTCAACTTCGGTGACTCCCCCAAGGAGTGGTCAATTGAGAAATCGCTGTTCCTCCTTGGCAAAAGGATTATCAACTGTAAAAAATCCCCCCCCCCTTTAGGCATCATCAAGTACTCCTTTTGATCGATAACAAGCTTAAACCCAAGTGGGCCCCACATGAGGGTGATGAGAGGGTAATTAACCTTCTTTGTAATGTCATCTAAGCTCTGTAAAAGCTTCCCCTGCTTAGTGGGATTTGGGGGGTCCCGTGGGCACTAGTCCCCTTCTCTTGTACTTTTCTTTATTTAATTCAAGTCCGGGAGAGTAGGCTAATGCCGAACTTCCTTTATATGAAAAAAAACGAAGGGTAATAAAAACCTTCAACTTCAATTACTGAATGAGACGAGTAACCATATAGAGCATGTTGAAAAGATGTTTGATATTGTTTTCATACTAAAGAATAGGGCACACAATTTGCAGTGTGGTATATATCAAGCTACACATTTTCTTGTTGATTGTAAATTAAGAAGAGAAATTTTCAACGCATACTATCTCTTTCCAAAACCAGTGAAGCCATGAACAAAAAATGAGGAAGAGCAAGGTAAATGTTGTATTTATTTCCTATCTGATTTTTTATTACTACTAGACTAGTATGGAAAATACATTTAAAATAGGTATCCTGGAGGTAAAACAATGTTGAGGCATGATTCTATAGAGAGAATAAGAGCTCAAATGGTCATGTAGAATGTCAAACCTCAAGAAATTGTAAAAACAGTTGAGAAACCATTAAGTGGTAATCTCTCGAATTCACCTATGCATAAATTCTACAAAGAATTTAGGGGCTTGATAACACCGCAAGCGATATTGGATGTTTGTTATGCAGCACATATTGAAATCGTTTTAATATTGTTAGTAGTGCATATAGATCAAAGTGATTTAAGCATCCTCGACTTCTAACACTATTTAGTGTTTGTATGGTTTAAAGGAGTCCAATTCCGATGTGACAATCTTTTTTGGTGGATGTGAATATGTTGAGAGCTCATAAGAGTTGACTAAATGAAACCTGTTTCATTATTATGAACACAACCATGTCTTCCTTGATGTCAAACAATACAGAAAGTAATCGTTTAGTACTATGAAATTACAAAAGAGGAGTGCAATGGTAAGTTAGTGTTTGTCTCTAAGTATGAATGCAAAATTGTGAAGTGAGAATGCTTAGAAAGAATTATCTTGACCATGATGAATAGAGCTTTCAATAGTGCGCAATTGGAAGAGGATAATGGAAACCATATAATCACTCATAACAACTACTTTCAAATACAAAGAAAGCAGATGTGGTTGCTTGCTTTCTTTGTATAACATCATGAGAACCACGAGTGTTTATCATGATACTTACATTAAATGGACGTTCCAAGTACCACAAAGCATCAAGAAAAAGGCGTTTTGCTCAAACTTGAAGTGGGTGGATAGTTTAAATTGGAATGGCATATGGCAGGTGTTTCGTTGAGAAATAGGTGCAAATGTCATACATCCATGTCTCTAGTGCATGCATGGTACATTCAGAGATGGTGTCAAATTCAAGAATAAAAACGATCATATGTGTCAAAGCCAAGAGCTCAAACCCACACAAAGGGATCATACATGATGGATTATTTGTGCACATAATGGAAAGAAACTCGTACAATGGTGTCAAGCTACTCTAAGTTGTGATCAGAATATATGTCTCAGATTACATGAAAATGATGAGATTTGGAATCCTATAATTGAAAGTCCTTTCTTGAGAATACATGTATGTGTATTACTTGCTAGAATTTGAATTTCGGGAAAGCTTTCAATATTGAATACCGCTATCTACTAGTTGATATAAGTAAGTTTGGAATAGTGTAATAATTTGTGACCTTAGACGAATTACAAACGGATTGGGAATTTAAATTAGCAATGATTATGCATTCGAATGGAGAACTCTCCAGAGAAAATATTTAGAGTTTTCATCCGAGTATCAATTTACACCCTTGCAACTAGCTTAGTTCAACTTGCATATGGATACGAAAAGAGGGGCATTTCGGACAATGTGTTGTACCAATTTCACTCTACAACCAAAAACATATGAAACATGAACATAAATAGATTTTCATAATACAAAAAACTATGAATTTATAAAAAAAGAACTTATACATGAACTTAAGATTTAGGAACAACTTGTGTGTGAAAGAAAGTCTAGTCTATGGTTATCGAAAGGTATAAAATCATTTATGTCCTAAAAAGTTTTTCTAACCTAGTATGTTATCATGGTATGCTATCTCCAAGTAGTAAAGATTAAGGGTAAACAGCTTGAAATTTTAGGCCTATCATTAGAATTATAACTCCAAAGTACCAAGACAAGGAATTAAACATCAGATTTCATGGGTGAAGTTCATTTATATGATGCTTGAGGACATGGGAATAATGTTTTTCCAGATAAGTGGATATTGAGATCATCAAAATGTTTACAAGATTGTTTCTGAAATTTTAATAAGCACCTTCAAGAGGTTGCTTGAGGGAAATGATGGCACGATTTAAAAAGCACTTCTACGAGGATTCTTGAGGGGGTTCATTCCAGGATTTATTGCAGTGAGGTGAATATCTACATGTTGTACATTCAATTCCATGGTACTAAGTATTTTGTTCAATTGTATTTTGGCTCTGAGCACCATTTTCAAAGCGCAAAGAAAATACTATTTGTGGGGAAGCAATTAATATATAGTAGTTAATCAAGTTTATAAGGAAGTTGGATCAATGAGCCTCACTTATTAATAGAAAAATGGGTAAGGGAGAGAGGCAATTTACCACATTGGTTGGATGGAAAAATCCCGCCTAGTTTGCTTGAACATGTTGTGAATCTAGAATGTTCTTATCACCTAGTAATGTAGGAGAACCATCTAGTAGAACACAATATTGATTACACCTTTCTCTCATTTTGGCCTCTCCCTTTTCCCTAAGATTTGTCCTCTCAAAAATAGTCAAACTCTTTCTCATACTTTTTTTATGCATCAAATATAGCTTACGCTATGATTTTCTCAAGAGTGGTCATCATCTTCAAGATTTATTTTCTTGTGAGAAAAAGTTGCATGCAAAGAAATTACCCAAACTAATAGATGCAATATACATATTGATCTAGAGAAAGATTATACGTGCCTAGAATCCCAAGGCCTCAATGGGAATCAAGTTGACCTCACCAAACTATGATCACAAGGATGCAAGCCATTAGAAATATTGACCATCGTAGATTATATCTTCCTCAATCCCTTACAACTATATCGCGATCATTTCAAAATTCTACATTGGTGTTGTGATACATTACAGATGGATATCATGGTATGCTTAGATATTTCATACAACTACACCATTTTCGATTGAAGCATGGACGAAGATTTATGAACTTGTAGTTAAGCTACAACATACGAAAAGAGTGATGTCGCTTATAGAAGAAACGGTTTCGATTTTATTCAAGGACAAGAAAAACCTTTATCTTGGAACAAAGGAGAATGAAATCCTTCATCTTTGATTAACGAATGACAAGAAGAGCCATACAAAGCATGGTAAGAAGATGTATGACAACGTTTTCCAACTCAAGACTAGGTCACACAATATGCATCGTCGTATATATCATGTTACATATTTTCTTTGAGATCGCAACCTAAGAAAGAGAATGCATTATCACGTAGAATCTCTTTCCAAAACTAGAGAAGCCAACAAGAGAAAATTATGAACAAAAGGCTAAATGTTGTGTTTAGGTTTTATCTCCTTTTGAATACCACTAGATTAGTATTGACAACACATATGACATAGGTTTCTTTCGGGATCAATAATGGGGATACATGATTCTATAGATCGAAGAGGACTTCAAATGGTCACATACAATGTCAAACCTCAAGAAATTTTGCGAACGTTTGAAAATTGATCAAATAGTATTCTTTGGGAGGAACTTAAGCATAAGTTGTACAAATTATTTGTGTGTTTAATAACATCACAATAGATATTGAATAGTCAAAATTAAACATCTACAAGTGAAAATTGAGTATCGAGGTCTTTCTATACTATGACTAGGGCACATAGCTCAAAGAGATTTATTCATTCCCTACTTCCAACAACTATATGGAGCTAAAGGATTCGAATTCAGATGTTGCAAGCTTCGTTGATGGATGTAAATATTTCAAGGTCTCATTTCAATTTGGTAAGTCAAATCCGTTTCTTTTTTATGAACACAACCATGTTTAAATTGAAATTGAAAGAATACAAAAAAAAATGGCTTACAAGCATGTACTTAGAGAAGAGGACTGTAGTGGTAAGCTATTCCTTTTTTTTTAAGTTTTGTGAATGCCGAAGTTTGAAGGAACAATGGTTAGAAAGAGTTTGATTGACCATGATTCTTACCATCCATGAGATAAAACAGTGTTATTCACTTCAAAAAAGAATTAAAAAATATGGAAAATGATATTATAAACTTTCTATTGTTCTGTTTTATAGCAACTACTAGCGCAAGAAATAACACTATGAAAGGCAATTGTTGCCTCACGTTTTAAGTGGAAGCAAGTTGTAACTGATGCAACTATGGAGAAAACGTGGAGCCACATTTTTGTAACGCTAAAATTTCAAGAGGCTTGTATTCTATAAGCACATTATGATACCACATGATTGCTCTTTACTCTAGCTATTGATTCAGATATCTATCCGATTCTATGAACTCATGGAGATTTAAGCAACAAAGGAGGTCTTGTTTATAAGGGGAAGTTCGACCAAGTCCTAGTCTCCCTTGCTTGAATAAATAAAAGAACAATTATATAGAGAAAGGGCATAGTGCCCTTAGGACCACCCATATCTCAAAGAGTTGTGATAGGATGGCCTGAAGGCGCAAGGATGATAATGGCCTTAAATACAAAAAATTTGTTTTAGATAGAGTTACAAATGAGATTGATAAAATGTTTTTTGCCATCATGGGTGGTCCAAATAGTTTTGACCTTGTTATTTTTTCAGATAAAAAATCCTGTGGTGTGTGAAGTGAGGTGAAGCTCTAATATTCTTGTGCCTAATAGGCCAATGGATTTTTCAATCCAAGATTCTTTTAGATGGATGTAAAAATTGCAAGCACATCTTCCTTTCCATATTTTCCAAAGGTTGTCTTCTTCTCTTCTCTAACTAATGCTTGCTTCAAATTGATTTGACTCTATAGACTCAAAAATCTCGCAAGATCCTACCAAAGTGAGTCATCCCTAGGGCATGAAAAGAATAGGTGGCCCAATTCTTCTCCACCATAGAGGCCGCACTTACACTAGCGGGGCCCATATATTTTATCAACTTTGACATTTGTTCAAATCCTTTGGTGGACAATTTTCACATAACGAGTTCAATTTCTTGGTCCTTTAGTAACTTGTTAAGCCATAATAGCTCACATGTAGCCAAATCTAATTCTCTATACTGAGCCTATGTGGATTCAAGAGAAAAGTTAGGTTGCTTCTCGGACTTTGATGAGATCACTTTCATAGTTATCATGAAACATATTCTATTGTACTACCATTGATCATCCTTGCTACCTACCCAATCAACATCACTATATCTTTTTACACTTAAAGCATCATGCTAAGAGTAAAATATACCTTGATTGATCATGTGCTTGATGTACCTAAGTAGATATCATGCTGACATGAGATGATTATGAGTTCTTGCATACAAAAATTAAGAGATTACACCTACTATATATGCAATATCATGCCTACTATATGTAGCATAAATCAATGAGACAATTATGCTTTTATATAGTGCTATATTCGTTATAGCCCTTCCTTGACTTGCAACCAACCTTGTGTTAGGCTGCATGGGTTGTGAATGTGGCTTACAACCACTCATAACAAACCTATGTTGCACATCCAACAAGTATTTTATTTGAATCAAGAAGATGTCATTGTAGTCTTACCTTACCTCTATTCCCAAGATGTAATTTACTGATCCAAGATCAAATATGTTGAGCTACTTTCCTAGTTTTGGTGTCCTATCTTCAATAGCAGCAAATATTACGTCTTGTGATGATGAGATGGTCCATATAAACGCATATGTATACCATATTATCACTTGCTTATTCCAACAAAATGAAAGATCTACAACACCTTCTTTGCATCCACCACAATATATATAATTGGTTAAAGTCTTATTCTACGACTTTTGCACTTTCTTTAATCCATAAAATGCTTTTCTTATCTTACAAACATGTTTTGAATACCTAATATTAGTAAATCCTTGAGGTTGGCCCATGTAGACTACTTGTTCAAGCTCTCTAGTTGGGAAGGAAATCTTCACATTCAACGATATAAGCACCATTTATTTGATGTAGCTTGTTGGAGTCTTGGCTAGGGGCTGAAATTTTGTCTAGTCCTTACCATGTTCATAGCTTGTCCATTCTTTGTTCTTGATTAGTTGAGTCATGTACACATAGTGTTTTGAATGAAACTATGTTATTTTAGCCTTTTCACTTGATATCTTACTCTTAAGGATTTTTTTTTCATTTCCTTTAGGTGTGATTTCCACCCTATTTTACCTCTCATAGATTTCAAATTTCTTCTATCAATTTATGTTCCAACATGTTCGCATCCATGTACATTTCTTCTTCAACTCCAATCATTTTTTTTTATTTCTTCAGATTTGGTCTCTTCTTCCCTAATCCTTGGAATCTAGAGTGAGATAGTCCTTGTGTATAATATGTTTCTTGGACCACTTAAATCCAAGCTTTCTTGAACTCTATCATCATTCTTCTTATTCATTTCACCTATTTCTTCAACCTGCAAAACATCATGCATGCATACCAATGCCTCAAATCATTGAGCATGGCATCCGAAATTACATTGAGCTCCTTGGAGTTGGGGTTATATCATTAATACCCCCTATGTTACATATAATATCCCAAAAAGATACACCTTTTAGATTTGACAAGTAAATTTGATCTCAAGTCTTCAGGCACATGTATTCAACATACACAAACAAATATTCTACGATGTGAAATTCAAGGTTTTCTTCTAGTCCATGCTTCCTCGTGGGATAAATAATTTATACCTATTGTATGAATCTACTCATGATGTATGTACCTATATATATAGATTCTCCCCAATAACAATGTGGCATAGTGATTTCATTGAGCATAGACCTTGCTATGTTTATTATGTGTGTATTCTTTCTCTCTAGAAAACCCATTTTATTGAGGCTCCTACCTAGGTCTAAATTTTCATTTGGTACCATTGACCAACAAAAACATAGAAAAATTTCGGAATCCTTCTCCACTTGTGCCTTGAATTGATTGAAGTAGTGAACCACATCTGATTTGTTCGTTATGACATACAACCAATGTCTTCTTGAGAAGTCATCAATTATGGTTACAAAAATACCCATTTCAAGAAAGAAATCCTTTTGTTGTTGGACCTAAGACATCCGTATGAAAGAGGTTAAGACATTTGCACTCACATAGGTACCCTTCTTGAAGGACAATCTTTATTATTTGCCTTGTTCACAAACTACACAAATTTCGTGCAATATTTCATATGTAAAACTTTATAGTCCACTTACCAAGTTCATCCTTTACATTTACATGCGATTTTGTAGATTTATGTGACCTATTCATTTATGCCACCAATCCAGCTCTCTTATACTCTTGTCTTCATATGTGACATCAATTCAATAGTGTGGCTGATTTATGTTTACTCCAGACATTCTCCCTTGCTTTCTTCAAATTTCTATAAGCTTGAGTCCTGCGTTTGGATCCTCAAGTAAACATACTCTTCCATTGAACATAACTTGGTAGTCTTTCTCTACCATTAAGCCTATTGAAATCAAGTTTTTGGTAGTAATAGACACATGTAATACCTCTCATAAGCACTTTTACCTTTGATTCCTTTCTAAAGTGATATCTCCCACATGTTGAATGGTATGATCTGCATTTTCAACTATTTTTTGATGTCGGTTAATATTTTGTACCTCCAAACTACTAAAAAGATCCTTCCAACATGGCATATGATTGCTACACCCACTATCTACATCATTAATTTGTAACCGCCCTTGAACCACCCTTGGAAAACCTATATGAGGAGAGGATGGCCACATTCATTCTCAGTCTTGCGAATACCAGTCTTGGGAGCTCAAGGAGTCATGACCACCCAGTTCCTATTCTTCTCTTGTTCCTTGTCCTAGTCTTGTCTAGTCTTGTATCCTGGATATCTAGTCTTGTTCTCTTGTAATCTCATAGTATGAGATCTTGTTGAGTTCTTTCTTGTATCTAGTTCATCTCCCTGAACTGGGGGGTTCTTGTAATCAAGAGATCTTGTTCCATACTTACGATCTCGGGTTGTGGGATCTCCTGTATCATCTCTAACTGAGTTATCTATACCTATAGTCCCGGGTTGTGGGACTTCTTGTATCAGCTACATATTCTTGTACTATTTTCCCTACGTGGGTATTCTTGTAATTTGAAGTGTATTTCCGAAATCTTATCTATTCTAATCGGAGAGCACAATCTAGTGCTCCCCTAACATTTTGGCAAGACTAGCTTCTAACCAAGACTAGTCATCATGGAGAATGCTTATGAACAGATTGTAGCAACACTTTAGAGTCTCCAACAACAAGTCGAAGACCTAACTCATCGACAGACACAAGTCGAGATGGGACATCTAGTGCATGTAGGTGCACTCTTCCAAGAATTACAAGAACAAATCGGGAGTTTTTAGAAAAATCAAGGGAGTATGCAAGTAAATCAATGACCTAGTACATCCTTCATGAGGCAACCCAAGATCTGCATGCCAGAAAAGTTTGATGGTGATCACACAAAGTTTCGAGGATTCTTGCAACAAGTCAAATTGTTCATCCGCATGCAGCCTGATAGATATCTTAATGATGCATCCAAGGTCAGTTTTATTGGAACGTTGCTCTATGGTCAAGCTTTATCATGGTTCGCCCCAATCTTGGAGAAGGATATGGCCGTACTTCATGACTATGAGGGATTTCTTGGAGAGCTCATCGCCACATTTGGAGATGTAGACACGAGTCGAGTGGTAGAAACAAAACTTTGGAAGCTACGTCAAGGTAAGCGCCCTGTCTCTACCTATGCATCAGAATTTAGACAGTTGATATGTGAGCTCACTTGGCACGAAGATTATTTCATAAGCCAATTTAAATGGGGCTTAAGAGATGATGAGAATCTCGCCAAGGGGTTTCTCAAACACTCGAAGTCTCTTGCAGGAGCCCCTATCATGTTTGTAAAGAAGAAGGACGGAACTCTTGGAATGTGTGTGGACTATCGTGGTTTGAATAAAGTCACACTAAAGAATAGATATCCTCTACCACTTATATTAGAGCTTTTGGAACGCCACAAAGAAGCAAAGTTCTTCACTAAGATTGACCTTCGAGGAGCATACACTCTTGTCAGGATCAGAGAAGGAGATGAATGGAAGACAACATTCCGAACAAGGTATGGGCACTTTGAATATGTAGTTATGCCATTTGGTCTCACAAATGCTCTAGCAGTCTTTCAACATATGATGAATGATATCTTTTGAGAGTATTTAGATAATTTTTTGGTAATATATATTGATGATATCTTGATACTCTCCAAAAATCTAGAAGATCATGAATGTCATGTAAAGATAGTCCTAGAGAAACTAAGAAAAAAGGGTTGTATGCAAAATTGGAGAAGTGCTACTTCCATCAGACAGAATTGGAGTTTTTAGGGTACATTGTATGAGAGAAAGGGATCTTTATGGACGCTAAGGAGATCAAGAAAATCCCTAATTGGCAACCATCTTTGTGTATTTGAGATGTATACTGTTTTCTAGGGTTTGCCAAGTTTTATAGGATATTTATTAGAGATTACTCCAAGATTGTGACACCTCTTACCAAGCTTACAGGAAACTCAAAATTTTCATGGACCGAAGAAGCAAAAAAAAGCCTTTCAGACCTTGAAATCAGTAGTCACTACTACCCCAATCCTAGTTCATCCTGATTCAAGAAAACCCTTCTTTCTAAAAATAGATGCATGAGACTTTGCGCTCGGGGCCATTCTATCCCAATATGGAGATGATGGACACCTACATCCAGTTGCATATCATTCAAGGAGATTTTCGCCTCCTGTAATTAATTATGAAATCCATTATCAAGAACTTCTTGCCATAGTAGATGCGTTTGACATCTGGCGTCACCATCTAGAAGGAGCAACTCACAAAGTTACTATGTATACAGATCACAAGAACTAAGAGTATTTTATGACCACTCGCATCCTCAATCAAAGGAAATCTCCATGGATTAACTTTCTATCCACATTTGACTTTGTCATTACATACCATCCAGGATGTCAACAATTTGAGTCAGATGCCCTTTCCAGAAGATCTTACCTTGAACCAAAGAAGGGTGAAGAGGCCTTTGATCAACAAGAGAGTGTATCACTCAAGCCTAAGCATCTCCAATTAGTAGCTATCTCTTCAAGCCATCATGAAGATTTAGCCTTCAATCATTTGATCCGTGAGTATCTACCACAAGAGGAATTGTTTTGTAACATTAAGCAAAAAGCTCAAGAAGGAAAATTCCAAGAAGTAAACAAATTTCAAGAAAAGGATGGGCTACTAATCTATAAGAACCTACTCTATGTCCCTCTAGGAAAGCCCAGGATCCAAGTACTTCAACAACACCATGACAACCTTGCAGGAGGACATTTTGGAGTGAAGAAAATAATAGAACTCATATCAAGGGACTTTTGGTGGCCTCATATGTGGAAAGAAGTCAAAGAATATATCCGAACCTTTAATACTTGCAATAGATCTAAGGTACCATGACATAAACCTCATGGCCTCTTGCAACCTCTACCTATTCCAGAAAGGCCATGGGCTTCATTGTCTATGGATTTCATCACATATCTACCAAAGTCAGATAAGTATGATGCCATTCTTGTTATTGTGGATAGATTTACAAAGATGGCACACTTCATCCCAACTACCAAGTCAATCACAGGTGCATCCACTACTAGAATTTTTCTCAGGTACATATTTAGGCTTCATGGAATGCCTGATGATATTATCGGTGATAAGGTCCACACTTCATATCCAGCTTCTAGAACAGTGCTTGCAAGCTCCTTGGTGTTCAAGTTAAACTATCTACAACAAATCATCCACAGACTGATGCACAAACAGAACGCAATATCTCCATTGCACCAGCAAATATCATCAAAATGATTGGTTTGAGCTTTTAACATTTGCAGACTTTGCTTATAAAAATAGTGTTCATGCATCTACTAAGTAGACTCCCTTCTTTGCAAATTATCGACAACATCCAAGGATGGATATAAAACTCTCAAATCATGTCAAGAACCCAGCTACCAGAGACAAGGCCCAGTACCTAATGGACATTCACAAAGAACTCAAGGAAGAGATCGGTAGAGCTCAAGAACAATATAAGTACTATGCAGATCAAGATCGTGTTCAAAATCCATCATATTAAATTGGAGATAAAGTATGGTTTCTCAGAAGCAATTTGCAAATGTCAAGGACTTGTGCAAAGTTAGATCATCAAAGATTTGGTCCATTCACCATCTCGGCCAAGATTAAGCTAGTCACCTTCAAGCTCCAGCTAGCAAGTACCATGAGAATACATCCTGTTTTCCATGTATCCATGTTGGAACCATATCAGATTTCACCATTGAGGGGGGAGAGAACTATTCCTTCACCACCTATCGAGATTGATGATCATGAAGAATTTGAAGTCGAGCATGTCCTAGATTCGAGAATATCCCAAGGAAGATTGGAGTACCTTATTCATTGGAAAGGGTATGACATTGGCGATGGTACTTGGGAACCTCCAGAAAATCTTCAAAGAGCACGAATCAAGGTTCAAGAATTCCATAAGACAAATCCAATGAAGCCAAGACTAGAGAACATGACCGCTCCTCATGGAACTCGTTGCTTGAGGGGGAGGTGATGTCATGGACAAAGGAAACCATTATAAATCTCATATTCCGTCTGAACTCTATATCCCATGATTGGTTCAGAACTAGGAGAAACCAATGCTTCCATTGCGTCTCGAACATGCCAAAACCCTAAGAATGATTGTCTTCTTGCTTGATTATGTCATCCAGAGACCATGCTTTGAAATGATGACATCATCAATTTGTAACTACCCTTGAACCGCCCTTGGGAAACCTATATAGGAAGGGGTTGGCCACATTCATTCTCAGTCTTTCCAATACCAGTCTTGGGAGCTCAAGGAGTCGTGACCGCCAAGTAAGTACTCTCCAAGTTCAAGTTCCTGTTCTTGTCTTGTTGCTTGTCCCAATCGTCTCTAGTCTTGTATCCTGGACATCTAGTCTTGTCCTCTTGTAATCTCATAGTACGAGATCTTGTCGAGTTCTTTCTTGTATCTAGTTCATCTCCCACAAGGGAGTTCTTGTAATCCAAAGATCTTCTTCCGTACTTACGATCCCGGGTTGTGGGATCTTGTATCATCTCTAGCTGAGTTATCTATACCTATAGTCCTGGGTTGTGGGACTTCTAGTATCAGCTACATATTCCTATACTATTTTCCCTACATGGGTATTCTTGTAATTTGAAGTGTATTTTCGAAATCTTATCTATTGTACTTAGAGATCATAATCTAGTGCTCCCTTGACAAAAAGAGGCACTAGGTTGTCCTCGTGTAAAAAGAGGCAGCAAAGTGTTATACACATGTTTGGAGCTGAATGATGTCTCCTTAGTGCATGAAAGTAATGGCTGAATTGCATCTTCCACAGAAACAACATCATGGCTAACCAAAATGTGTTTATTCTATGGATGATACAAATGATAGCATTTCCTTTCAAAACTATACAAGCAAAAAACATTTCACTCCTTTATCATCTAATTCTTGCAGTGTTATTCACACACAAGTGCATATGGTAGACAACCAAAGACACCAAGATGAGCAAAAGATGGCTTGCAACCATGCTTAGCCTCATATGGAGTGATAGACTACATGTTGCACACATAAAACCCTTAAGTTGGAAGCTATGTGGTAAAGCCTCAATCTTTATCATACCCATTTCCATGTCCATGAGTGATTTGTTCTTCCTTTCAACAACTCCATTATGTTGAGTTCTATACGGAACTATACACTAATGGTTTATCCCACATTAAACCACAAATGGAGTAAAATATGAAGACATATATTCCCCACTTGGATTAGAACTTAGGGTGCCCATTTCACATGCTGACAGATTTTTAGCCAAAACAAGAAACTATTTGAACTACATCTACACTAGACTTTGCTTTCAATGGATATACCAATGCATTCCTGTAAAACTCATCAATAAAAGTCATGAAGTTAAGATAATTCCCAAAAGAAGGTGCTTTCATAGGACCACAAACATGACTCTGAATGAGCTACACTTTCTTAGTAGCTCCTATTGAACCATCTTTTGGGAGGGAGAAATGCTGCATTTTTCCCAAAATACAGCCTTTATAGACATGTTTACTAGATCCCTCAAGTTTGGGCAGAGAGGAAACCATTTCACATTTTTGTAGGCCTATCAAACTAGAAAAATCTAGATGAACAAAGTGTGCATGCGAAAGCTTTGCATCTAACATAGCTTGAAAATCTTGAACTACACATGCTAAATCACTTATACATCCCATGACATAAAATGCTAGAAGCAATAATGATGACACCATTTGATAGATCATGAACTGTACATGTGTCATCAATAGATTTCACAACCAAGTCCATCTTTCCTAATGCTCAAATTGATAGCAAATTTTTCTGGATCTTTGGAACAAACAAAGCATCTAAAAGTGTAGAATAACTACCATTAGGAGTAGTCATAATGATCTTACCAACTCCCATGACATGATAAGAGGGAATGCTCAAGTGAAGTGAAGAAACTATGCTGCAAGTTAATATGTTTAATTGCACCACTAGCAAAGTACTACACATATGAGTCTAATGCAGACATACACTATTCATGAGAACATGGATCATAACTACAAACTCTAGTAAATATCCATTCTTCATTTCGCTTGAGATCTAAAGACTCTTATTTTGGTGTAGAGACATCTAGAACAACCATTCTAGCCTCTTTTTTACTTTCCCCTTTTGTAGTCTATTACGGACACCTCTTTATGACATGATGATTTCCTTTAGAGTATTCGTGAGCTAATTTTTGCTTTTCTATTTTCTTCTCATCTCTCTCATCCTTCTTTGATTGTGAAGAATGAGAAGATTCTTACTTACTAGTAAATTAGCTCCATTGAGCTTAAGATTAACTCCTCAGATTTTAAGGCATTTGGATTTCCTATCATCATTAATCAAAGAGTGGAAGCAAAACTATAATATGAACATGGAAAACCATTCAGAATAGTCTACACAAGTGAACTGTCACGTAAGACTTCATTAATAGAAATCAAGTGCTCCTTCAAATCTTTGATCTTTCTTAAAAAACAACTCCATGGAATCTCATTTACTCATGTGCTCACTCTCGGATTGTTTTCAGAGGTAAACAACACAGGCCTCATTCCTTGTGTGTTATAAGGTGTTAAGTATATCTCAAGCATCCTTTTCTCCTTTGTAGGAGTGAATGTGAGGAATAATGGCACTTTTAACAAACAAGGCTAATAGTGTCTGAGCATCTAAACCATCCCAATGAAGTTACTCTCAAAATTTGGACAAAAAACAGCCAAAAAGGGGTCGTGTAACGATTTCAATTAGTTGTGCTTGATCTAGATTAAATTTTTCAAATTGTTTAAAAACTTATGTGTAAGCTCATTTAAAACATATCTTATGCAAATGTTGAAGAGAGAGACTCGTGTGATAATCATGAAAAGTTTGTGTGATATCTTATGCCTGAAATTTTGTGCTCATCACGCGTTCATCAAAATTTGAGTTTTCCTTTTATTTAGGGACCTTTATAATGTGTGCTTATGATGTTCTGCACTTTTTACTCTACTTTACATAGCGGGCTTGTTTCTCTCTTTCACATCATTTTGGACACTTTTGCGTCACTCTTCATAGCAAACCATGGAGAACCTCAACCTAAACACTCTCATGGAGATTTCAATCAGCCGAAATCATTGTGATAAATTCCATATCAACATTGTAGTTAGTCATGAGTATGCAATGACAAGAAAGGTATTTCAAAGGGCTCTTCAACCTTCTGAAGTTGATGGATTGTAGAAAGAAGGCAAAAAACATATCCACATATGCGCAGATGAATTTGTTTATCCAATTGATTCACAAACTTGAAGAGATCTCCCTTGTCAAAGTATTCATGATCTGATTATATTTGTAGGAGATGGTGAGGATGGTTTAGGAGGCTATGGTTCAAGGCTCTGGGAGATTTCAAGGAATTATCTACAATACATAACCTATTCACAAAACAAACTACATCAGAGGGATTAACATATGAGCGAGCTAGAATACAAATTATCCACTTTATCTTATCAGTTCCAATCTTTCAAAAA
Organism: Ceratopteris richardii; assembly: GCA_020310875.1. Taxonomy (NCBI): domain Eukaryota; kingdom Viridiplantae; phylum Streptophyta; class Polypodiopsida; order Polypodiales; family Pteridaceae; genus Ceratopteris; species Ceratopteris richardii. The sequence continues at coordinate 98,433,948 of CM035441.1, read as the reverse complement.
AATGTAAGAAACTCCTATAGGTTTGTGAATGTGGTAAAAAAGAGTAACACCTTTTCTAGATTTGACTAAAAAATCTAGAAGAAAAAAATGAAAATTGTAAGAGATCATGTGAGAAATGGGCTAGGATTCAATATATTGAACAGTTTTAACTGCATACATTTTTGTAATGAAATTATGAGTCAAAAATTTTTAAGACTATTGAAAGTGAAAGAAAATACATCACAAATCTCTCAAAGCACAATCAGAAATGGATCTATGGTGGGTTGGTTATGCTCAAGTTCCATCTGACAGCCATAAAACACTTAAATGGTTATTATGACAAACAAACATTCGGAATGTTGTTTAGAGGCATCATGCAAGAGAATTTTCGAATGTCAAAGACCACAAAAACTTTAAAGTTTAGTGGCATTTGAGTGGAGACCTAAAGATGCTCAAATGCATGTTTTGTATAAGTGGGGGAGCAAATTCTAAGTACCCTTGCTTGTAATGCATGCAAATTCTAGGCAGAAGAGGATGGATTGCTAGAGCTGAGGCTGAGGAGGCTCCTTCCAGACAAACTTTTATTGTTCATAACTACTCATCTTTTTCCATGATTTGGGATCCCATACTTCCAATAGCATCGACAAATATACACATATGTACACTACATGCAGAGTTATGGATCATTGACAAGTTGGTATGTCTCCACTTGGATTATGTATACTCTATCAAGCCTACAAGTCTTGTAGATTAATGCATAAAAAAATGTGAGTCTCTACTTTCCAAAATGGGATTTCATGGTGGTGATGTTCATCTAAGAAAATATCCAAAGCTTTCACAAAATATAGGTAATGTACTACAAGATTTCTCAATAGGAGGTGCAAAAGCAAGGAGATTCTTCAGCAACCATGATGACAAACAACTAAATTCCATGTGGAATTGCTGGAAACAAATTTTTGAGTTCAAGACTAATGTAAAAAGAAAACCAGAAATAGAAAAAAAAGAGAATGGAGGTGTGGATGAAACTAGATAATTTTTAAAAGATCATGAGGCACAGGTAACATCAAATAGCTATGTGATAGATTTCAGAAACGCGACCACAGAGCTTATAGAAACCATCATAGAGGCATAGAGTGCCAAAGACATAACATACTACTTGGTGAGTTTCAAAGATAATTTACTCAATTTATTTTTCTTTAGTTGAAATAAACATCTGATGAAACTCTTCTGTTCTTCTAGCATATTCTTTGCAGAAAAGGAAACACTTGCCATAGGGAACACTCAAGGCATGGTAAAATCTCATTATCAAGCAAAATATCCACCTTTGTCTTTATTTTCTCCTCTATGGTTTTCCTTCTTCCCTTCCCCTTGCCAAGGTAGTTGTCTTCATCCAATATAGATACCTGTGGGGAAAATAAAAAAACTAGGTGAGAATAAGTCCAAGGAAACTTTCAAAGTCATAGAAATACCTCGAAACACAAGCAGAAGCAACACATGATACATGATCGATTCAAGCAATTAGGGTCATCAAAGAATATTGGATGGGCCTAATCACTTGCATCGGTCATGTTGGATTATTTATCCTAAACTTTATAGAAACGTATAATTAATGTTGAAAATATTATTCATACACACAATAAGATGTTAGTTATCAATTCTACATGCAATTCATAGACAGGAATGATTCAAGCGATAAAACTCAACCGATATTCTGTGATGACCCTAATCGGTTGAATTGGTAGCCGCTAACACATCAAAGGAAACTTTGTTTTACATACCTTGACCTCACCTTCCTCCTCAATGAGCTCTTTTGAGTCAATAGATATGGTTCATTTGTCCTCAACAATGTCCAAAAATGAATAGCCAGGCCCAAACGAGTATATACCAAGATGCTTTTGATGTTGATCAAAGTCTTCATCAGCAAGTGTTGGGTTCTTTGAAATAGTTCTTCAAAGAACCTTGAAACAGCTTTTGATGAGTCTTGGAATTCTTCATTTGACAATGCTAAATCTAGACACAAATGTTCTTCTTTTCTTTCTCCCTTCTCATTGATAAATCTCCTTGCAACTTCCTCTGACTCAACTGTAGGAGCAAGGCAGTAGTATTCCCTTAGGTTGAAGAGTTCATGAATGTAATAGAGTCCAATAAATTCCTTTTTAAAGATGAAATAAAATGGTAGATTTGATAGAAGAAGGGACTTCTCAGAAACTTTCACATCTTCAGTTAGCTCCCTTATAGCAGTCTCTACTTTAAAAGTAGCCACATTTAAATTCTGGACCTGCTCTTCTTCTACTTGGAGATTGATTTCTTCAACAAAGACTGAGTCACAACAAAGGAGAACAAAGAGATGTTCTCTTTTTATTTGGACCTAAACATCTTGAAATCATGTAGAAAAGGGTCCATTTCACAACCTTTAGTCAAAACCAATTGTCTCTTGCTCAAAAATAGTAGAAAGTTACAAGATGAAGTTTTTTTTTGTAACTATAGGGAACATGAGTACATTCAAGATTCCACTCTCATTGCAATGTTCCCTCACCCTTTGTTTGCTCGCTTCAGGTCTAAGGGTGTCTAGGGGGTTGGAGAAACACTTCAAATCTTACTCATCATCAAAATTGATTTCCTTAGCCTTCAACCTAGACATCTCGTGCCTTGCCCTTTGAATGTGAGCCAAGAATGTAGGTGGGAAATCATCATTTAGCTCTGTAGACTTTGACTTTTTTGGCTTCTACAAAAACAAGAGAAGAAGAAAAATTATTGGCATGTGTATGATAATTTGATGCCTCGCATCGACCTATGCCAAGAGGTCAATGCATGGCATCCATTCGGTGCTAATAGTTGATGCGTGGCATCGATTCTTTTGCTCCAATTCCATGTCTGGCATCGAGTCTCTGTTCATATTCGTCCTCACATTCGATGCGTGGCATCGAATTCTTGCTAGACTTCGATGCCATGCATCTGATTTGAAGAGCGAGTCAATGCTAGGCATCGACATTTAGGAGGGCTTTGGATATTCAGTTGCAATCCATTCGTTAGAAGGGCTTTTGACAATTGCTATAATAAGATTGTTCACCCTAGTGTTAATACCCATAGCTACACCACCTTTACCCTGTATATGATTATTAAAATGCCAAACATAATGGGAATCTACCATTTTTAAGTGGGAACTGAGCTTGGACCCTCCTATCTTGAGCTCTTGATGATTGAGAACATTAGAAACCTTGGAGAGGTTTTTGATCAAACAGTTGAAGATCTTAGCCTTGACATGACCAGGAAAACCTTTAGTATTGAGATAAATTGGGTTTTAAGAATCCATAAAAATAGAGTTAGGAAAACCAGAAACTAGAAGAACTTGAAAACCTTGTTGCCTTGCTAGGTTGCAGACTAGAACCTGAGGTTCTCGCAGTTTCTTTTCTCTTAGGTTTACATTGAATTCTAGTGATAATATCATTAAACGTATTTTGGGCAAAGGGGGATTCCTCTTCCTCACGATCATCATGAGGCATATTTTCAAGAAGCTCTAAATCCACTCTATTAACTTCATTTATAATAATGTCATTCTTATCTTAGGGGGGATACCTGTTGTTAATGGAGTGATAACTCTTCTTTTTAGACACTGCCTGCCAACCATAAGAGGTGTCAACATTCTCTTCTTCTTGATGCGTAGGGGAGTCCACCACAACCTCTTCACCCCTCTGGTTGGATGGAGTATCTTGCTTATCTTCTTCCAAACCCTCAATGAAGGAGTGATTAGAAACTTTAAGCAAGACACTGCAAGGATTTGAATACTTACCTGGCTTCTTCTTATTGTGTCTTGAGCTATTCTTTTTGGCTACGTGAGGACCAGTTGGGGGATTGAAAGTACTCTTCTTCAAGTGTACGTCTTTGCTGTCTGATTCACAATATGTTTTGTCAGCCTTGGAGTCATTTTCAGCACCATTTAACAGGAGGCAATCCTTAATGATATGACCTTGATTAGAACATTTAAAATAGGCATCAGGTAAGTTCCTATATATGATTTATTGTTCATGAAGAAATAGGCCTTCAGAGTCTCTGTTCATATAGAATATTTGATAGGTTTGAACACATCTATCTCTATCATCAATTGTGGGTCCCATTTAGGGTTTATTCCCCCTAACGTCGCTTTTTGACCTAGGACCTTTCCTAACATGGAGTCTAGCTTATTTAGTAAAGGGTAGAAATCAACCGGCAAGTCAGGGAAGTCTACCCAAATGGGAAGCTTAGTTGGCTTAGGGCCTTTAGGATTGAAAACCACACACCATGTGAAAAAAGAGATAGGCATGTTTCTGATGAGCCAGTGTCCTTTAGCAATAACTTTTAGGGCACTACCCGATTCTTCAAAAAAGAATAGATAATAATTGTTAAGTAGATATTGCACTTGCTTCTCAAAATGTATATTGATCAGAACTTTCCAAGAATTCCTAAATTGAATGAAGAAAAAAGGTTTTGATACATTCAAATACATGTGCGATTACAGAAACAGAGCACCTCATGTGGATGGAGAGTGATTGCAAATGCAGTGAGGTTCTTGGAAAGAAGGATTTATAGTCCTGAGTTAAACTTGTGAGACTATCGAGATGCATGGGTCATCTTGATCACGGAGAGAGCAATAAATGACATTATGAAACATGCAGTCTGCCCTTATGATCCAGACTCACCTCCACCTCCATCCACCACAAGATAAAAATAAGTATGAAGAAAAGAAGAAATGGTTTTCTCTTCACTCCCCATTGAAGCATGGGCCAAAGAATAAGATTAGACGTGAGGTCTCCAAAAACGGCCACAAGGAGCACATAGTTGAGGGCTCCAAAAAGGACAGAGAAGAAGGGTGAAACAATATATTTTTTGAATGTAAGATTGTAATCTAATGTGTAACCAACATATGTTGGAAGATCTATTTATGTACAAATTGTATGTAATTTTCTAGTCTTCATCTAGAAGATGGTCATTGCAACTATATTTATATGCCTTGAGTAATATTATTTTGAACTTATTAGTCAAAACTTAATGCAAAATGCACGTTTTGAAGCACCATTCGGTAGTTTCAAATTCAAGCGATTAGGATGATCCAAGAAGCTCAGATTGCCCTAGCCACTTCAATCAGTCATCTTCTCTAATCTCATCTACACTATAATATGACTAAACTTCATGCTCTACATATTTTAAATATCTCCACCCTCTTTAATATTCCTAGTTTTCAGCACCATGAAGATTTTCTCATGCATACCTTGAGGCCAGGCAAGCATGGAGAATTTCTAATGTGCACCTTGGATAGAATCAAATACCTCAATTGAAACTAGTTATTGAAAAGTAAAAGTATTGTTCATCTAGAATTTACTCATATGCAAGTTCTTGTATAATCATTGCACCATTGAAACCTCATCAAAATGTTGAAATTAAACATAAAAATGCCATGATGAACATGCTCCATAAAAATGCATAATTGAAGTGATGTAATGAGTCACATTCTTAGTTAGCATCTTGCAAAGAAAAATCAATGGAAGTATGGCAAAAGGTTCTAAGAAGGGGAGATATATTATGTAAGAATGTGTTCATTTATATTCTTGCGTCACCTAGAATTTACTCATGCACGTTCGTGTATAATCATTGAACAATAGAAACCTCATCAGAATGTTGAAATTAAACAAAAAAGTTCCAATATGAATATAGTCCATATAAAAACATAATTGAAGTGATATAATTAGTGACATTCTTAGTCAACATCCTGCAAAGACAAATGAATGGAAGTATGAAAAGATGCTTCTAAAAGAGGGATATATATTATGTAAGAATGTCTTGGTTTCTATTCAATGAACTTTTTTTAGACTTTTTACAATCTTAAGGCTTGGAAGTTGATCAGCTTGGGTGGCAAGCAAGTTATGCTTGATAATGGTTTCTCTAATCTAATTTTAACTATTGCATCATCAATTGAGAATCTGAACTGTGATGATACCTCATCAAGGTATTCTAGGAGCTCCCTTACATTTCTGAGTTTTCAATTTGTGGTGATAATTATTTTCCTAGATTGAAAATCTGGATGAATCAGTACTTCTAACTCAAATTCTGAATAGCTCTCCTTTAAGTCCAAGGCTATCCAAAGTGCAAGCTTTCTTTTCCACCTTCTGTAGTCATATCCTAAAACCAAAGATTTTTGAGATATCTTATTTGAGATTGAGAGAGAATTTGGGCTAACTTTACAGCTTTTAAACTTCTTTTCTATCCCATTCTCTAACTAAACCATCATCAATCTCTGAAATAGAGACTCTCCTATTTAGCCACATTGTTTTGTTTTGTGTAATAACATGTTTTCAAAGCATGCTACAAAAACTTGAATAGGCAAAAACCATTGAATCTTGTTCCTTCTCGATATTCGGCTTGCTCACATTGCCTTTTGAATGTCAAATTTTGTTCTGTATAGAAAACTTGAAATTATTGAATGATCAAGAGCATCGTAATCTAATGAGCAAATGCAAGGAGTAGGCAGATGTACAACATTTCCATAAGAGCTCCTCCGTGATAGCACTAGATAATCTCCAAAATGGACAAATAACTCTATGCTATTGAAAAATTGAACAAATTTGTCTGCATACATAAGTTTTGCATATTCGTTATGAAGAATTCTGAATGTTCCTGTTAAACATTCAACAAGTTGCCACACTAGAATATTGGAGGGAAAAATATATGCAATACAAAAACATATATGTTGTTATAAAAAAACAACTGAAATGATAGAAGAGCATTGTAAAACTTCACTTACAGTATCAAAGGGAATTGCAAATGATTTCCTAGAACAAGATCCTTCATGTTGTACACATGTTGAACTCTTGCAAACCAACAACATCTCTTCAATTTGAAACTTAGAATACGTCCCCTCCAATGGTTTCTTGTGTCATCTCTTTTAGCATGCTTGAATTCATGAGCACCTCTCCATGCCCATTCATTTACCTTCACAAAAAGATATTTTCACAAGGAATCCTCTCTTCGATTGTAATCCTCACATGAGGTTACCCGATTGGAACGATGACGAGAAGAAGAAGCCATTCAAATTGAGAAGAAGAAGAATGCTCAAAGCGAGAAACCGACATTCACAAAATTCGCCAGTATTTATAGATAAAAAGGCTTTGTACAAGTGGAAACTTTTGATTTAATGTAAACCCTATCGTCGAATGACCATGAAATTTTGTGAACCCAAAAATCATTCGTATCTTCAGAAATCAATTCCTTCTTGGAAATTTTAAAATATGCGTTGTTTGGTGTGCAAAGATATCTTATTTTGCATCAAACCAAGAAATTGTACACAAAATACAAGAATCTTCATCTGTTTAGTGGAGCTTTTAGAGCATATTGTCTTAAAAAAAGAATTTCTTCATACGGTTAAAGGAGACAGGAATGTTATATTATTGTACATGTGGAAAGACTCTATTTGTCAATTTCCTTAATCCATGATTAGAAAATAGCCCCTTTTCGGCCATTTTCCGCCCTAATGAATAGGTGCAACATGAATTGCAACAAGAATAGGAGCTTGAAGGATATCACCATCTTCAACATCATCTCCATCACCTTAAATAATTGTATTTGTAGGTGTAATAGGATGTTTTCCAACACCCTGCACAATATTCTTTAGTCCCTTTACAACCAATACATGACACATCATATAGGCCTATAATGGGTAATTGGTACCATCCAACTTATCCTCAATACCCAACATAAAGAGTACATCAGTACTTTTAGCCATGACCACTCACTAGAATACCCTGATGCAAAAAAATGATTGTATCTAAAAATGTTCAATAGAACCATCATCTTAATTTTTAGTTAACATGTAGCAGACTTTGAGGAGCTTATACTCATGAATGGAAAGCTATATATATCTTTGGCACAGAAAGAAAAAATTACCTCCACAAGTACTGTGATAATGCATTTGGAGGACGAAACAAGCTCAGATCACGATTTTGACATGACACAACAAAGCTATTTTGAACTCCTAATCGCCTTGAGAATGCTAACCAATTTTTGTGCGATTCTAAAACTATGCCTGAAGGGGTGTCAAGGATTGCCTAGATGAAGTGGTGACATGCTCTGATACCAATTGTTAGAGCTTGTGGTCAGTAGAGCATGCAAACAATAGAAGGAAGAAGAAGAAGCTTGCAACCAAACACACAATACTAAATGTATTACCAAGAGAATGTACAAAGATACGAATCCCATTAGGGTTATAGGCATATATACAAGCTCTGAGAAAAAGCCTCCTAAACAGGTAAAAAAGTGCCCTGACTCTCCTAATGTGTTCACACACATGACTACCAAAATATCTCAGCAAACAACACTTTGAGACTCTAGATGATTCCTCTCTAGAGATCCTTAGAGACCAAGACTGCAAGGAGCTTCTTTGCGAAATATTGTGCTTGTTTGGCATGCCTTCTGGATTCGCTTCCTCTACAAATCAAATATGGGAGTAGGCATTCAACAAAATCGATAGTAAGGTTGAATAATAGAAATTCATGCAACTAAGTTTAGTTGGGAAAGCAATCGTGGTTAACATCTTTTTTATTTCCTTGATCATCTAGCGCCTCACCCGTTGGAAGAAGAACTACAAGGATTCAATGATGGCGCAGAGATCATGTACAAGATTTCTCTAGATTGGAGACCCTAGAACGGGGGAAGGGGCGGGGGGGGGGGGGGGGGGGGGGGGGTAAGGTAAACTGCTACAACTTCTCTTGCCTTGAGAAAGCAGGGGTTCTTTCCATTCTTGATGTTTATATCTTAGAAAACAAACTCATAGGTAAATGGATGATCAAATCATGGTCCTATAATACTAAGTCCTAGGAGAAACTTACAAAAGTGGTTTTCTGTAAGAAATTGGCACTTTGACACAACCGTGAACCTTTCTTTTCGATGTAAGAGCCTTATATTTTTTATCGAGGGATGAGGACTGAACAAATGACAGATCCGGCAAGTCTTCCTTAGGTCCTTTTGGACCTTTTAAGCTCCATATTTCTAGATATACAACGTGTTGCTTTACCATGAATAGTACTGTTCATTATCTTCTACCGCAATGATTGGATCCAAATTGCTCATGACTAACGAGGCAATAGCCATGAGCAAGGAAAACACACACAAGAGAAAATGAGAGAGAGAGAGAGAGAGAGAGAGAGAGAGAGAGAGAGAGACCAACGCTCTAAGCTGTATATGCCGGAATGGCACCAGAATGCAATACTCGATGCTCTGTCCTAACATGTCGGCAACAGTGCAGTGATTGACCGATGCTTACAGCCATTGCCATTGTTGAGCTCCTCCACTGTGTTTTTCGAAAACGTCGTCCCTAACTGTGCTTTGCACTTATATAAGATTAAATATATTGTAGGTTGGTCCCAATGTACAGTGATCTCATATCGGAAGCATGAATTTGAGTTTGATCTCTGAATAAGAGTGGATAAAATTCAAATTATTGTATATGGATTTTCTGGGAAGGAGGTCAAAGGAAAGGTATGTGAGCCTTTTTTTTCTTACAGTAAGATTGACAATGTGGCATAATGATTTAACAGAATCGAATTCCGATTTCTATCGTACCTATATGATGTCATTAGGGTGTGCATAATAATTTTGTATCTTATCGCCTTAAATTGATTCGTTTCAACGGGATAGATATGTTAGTCGATACTAATCATTATCAAGAAAGTGCGTACATGAACCCCTTCTAACTAGCATAGGTAGGCTCCGACATGAGTACCGACAAGCACCCATGCAAGAAGTTGATTCGGTCTTACATCCAATGGACGAAATGGGATTATCTAGATTGTGTGTCAGATGGTAAAGAGGATAAGCATATTTATGGCTTACTTGAGTACTTGCTCAATGTCTGTAAGCACCCTATTCTTTATGCAAAGAGGACTTGATTTGATTTGACCAATCTACGCAAATGTTCACCAAAACGTCGAGATAAGACGTACTACCTTGACTATAATAGTCGAAGCTCATTCATCAGAAGTCAAGTTTGATACATCCGTGAATGATGAATGTCAAGATATTAAGTTTCTAAATTAAGAGGTTTGTATTCTAATACACAGAATAATATTCCTAAAAAGGGACACTAGTTTAACATGATTGTCAAGAATTTCCAAGGAAAAGCGGGTATTCGAGAATTTCGTATCCAGAAAATGGACCGTAGTTCTTCATGGCAAGATGGTTATCGAATGTGAAGAGACAATAGAGGAAGGCAGATCGAACTTTTTTCATATCCTCTCTGCTTTTCCTGATTTACTCATCTCTCTTTACTTTGGCAATTTCGCGTACAATGTTTCCATATCGAGTAGACCATCCGAGATACTTTTCTCACGTATTTTCTAACTCATGTCCTTGTTTCATGCAAACGCACCCGTTGAAGGTCCTCACGTATTCTTTAGCAAGTCAGGAAAATGTTTGAAACGTGCCTCCTTTGCAGGATTTTTTATTCGAGGAGCTTTTAATGTGGAGTTGTCGAAATCATTTAGAAAAGCTTTTACGGTGTAGGCCGTCCTTCCACGTAGCCTTATAAAGTGTTTACTGTTGACCTCCAGTGCTCCTTCATAAAAATGACAGTCTACGTAACACATCGGCACAGGATCTGAGAATCCGACAACCATATCCCATAATTGTACCTCAGTATCTTGGAACATAATTGAAAAAATAGTATCTGTAACGGCTGAAATAGGATATTAGAGGAATATGATTAGTGCTCGGTTGAAAGAGGATGTCCATGAAATATGATTAATGTTGAATCTCTCCCCCTTTTTCCACATACAGTAATACAGTAGACAACAGTACCCATGGGACCCCCGTATACATATTAAACAGGGCACCCACCATATTCCAGAAAGTAGAGGATACATAGCCGAATACCTAGTCCAAATGCTCCTCGAAATATAGCTGATGAAAAGATAGCCTGAAAGCTTACCAGAAGGTCAGACAAGAAGAAAAGATTTAAACTTGGAAACAATGGCTCGAAGTTCAAATAGCAAGCTACCCGAAAGTCTTAATCAAGGAGCCCGAACCTATCAAAAATTTAAAAAGTATGATATATATATTTATATTTACATATATATATATATATATATATATATATATATATATATATATATATATATATATATATATATATATATATATTTCTTCTCATAAAATTAAAAAGTATAAAAAGCTATTACTGTTCTCTATAAAGTTCTTATCATAAAATTAAAAGCATAAAAACCTATTATTGTTTTAAACTTGCCATTATTCTCAAGTACAGTTTTAAGTACGTACATACATATATATATATATATATATATATATATATATATATATATATATATATATATATATATATATATATACACACTAGGATGTAACGGAACCCCAAAAAAAAAAAGAAAAGAAAAGGTAAATGTTATTTTATCAAAGTAATGTTCTGCAACAAATCGTGCTTCCGTAATGTTATTTGAAATGGAAAATAGCTCTTCTGCTATAATCCAATCAAAGACGAAGAAAACACAAATTTTAAAGAAATCAGGACGTTTATGGCTTACTCCGCATGAGCGCACAAGGATTATAATGGTACAAAAAAATAATTAAAATGAAAGCCCTTGAATTAGAATAACGAGACATCATTTATGAAGTAATTATGAAATCTCTACCAATATCGCTCTCTTTCTCTCTCTCAGACAAATTGCTTTGAATAATTGACATGCTTCATCTTGCTCGAATTTCAAAGTGATGATTTTTGTACAAACGGATACATTTTCAAGAAAGTTATTAATACATTAAACGTATTTAAGAAGACTACAATGTAAAAGAGCAAGGACAAGCAACTTAGTCCACGTCCCGTCGGACACTTGGTTGAGCTTTGGCCTCTTGAGGCGGAGGTCCAGGGTTCAAGTCCCCGGCTAGACATGTTATGGCTTAGGCCAGTTAAACCCAGTTGTAACCTTGTCTAACCCCTGGTATGTGGGATATGGGGGATCCCGCGGTTGCTATGCCCATTCACTTGTACAGTTGCAATTTCAAAGTTAAAATCCGGGTGAGTAGGCTTCGGCTGAACCTCCATTTAAAGAAAAAAAAGGACAAGCAACTTAAATAAGCGTAATAAGTACACCATGTTTTAGTTTCAGTAGCCACCCACTGCAACCAATCAAAGACTTTGAAGCTGTCACGATAAATCCAGCTCAAGGTCAGAAGTTTTAAACTTCAAAATAAAATTCTTGTTTTACATTATAAGTGAATCCATAGGCATGCGTTTGGACACATTATTTTACAATTAAGATTATTTATTAAGAGCTTTGCTAGATTCCATGGCATGTTCGATAGGACATGGCAGTTTGCGGTAATGTTCGATAGACGGACATTTGACGGACATTCTAGATACACGGATTTCACTTCATTAAATTGATGCTTCTTACACGAATTGAAGGATCAACCATATACAAATAAGTATCATTTACAATAGGAATAGGGGTCATAATAAAAAGAAGCGATAACATAGGGATTTCCACAACGTAACAAGTCCACTGGTTCTTGATGAATTCAAAGACGGATATAAAAAAAGACAGATCAACTTAACGATAAATCATCAATGTTATTAAAATAAGATAGGTAAATAAAGATATTTCTAGCGCCATTTGAAATGTCTAAATTAGTACGGCATAATCATATGAACTTACTCTGATCCAGTTACACTCTAATTCTGAATTAAGTAAGATATTCACTATGCTAAGCTTAGTCTGAATGATAACAATAAAAACCTTCAAATAATATGGCTTTTTAAAGGAATATTAAAATATATCATCACCGTCAGGATAATATACAATAAATACTCTAAGATTAAGAATTCAACGAGAGCATATTTCGAGTATTTGATTAAGTATTCATTCCTTTCGCAAAAAAGGGTTTTCTTTGTTTTCAATTATTGGTAACCAATCAGAGACTTTCATTTTTCTAAAGTTCTGGCTTTGTACCGTTAATTAGTTTCAGTAGTGACCACCGGAAACCATGCTTCGTACCCTAAAGTTCTGGCTTCTATTTTTCATTTGATTGACAATGTATGTGCATTGTGGATTTTTCTTTTCTTTTATTGAATCGGAAAGATCGCCCGTACGCTTACATTTAAAAACTAGAAAATTCTAACGATGAGCAGTACAGAGGTTCTAGAGTATTTTCTGGGAAGGAGGTCAAAGAAAAAGTACTTTAGCTTTTCTTTTCCTCTTACATTAAGATTGACACTCTGGCATAATGATTTATCAGAATTGGTTTCCGATTTCTATCATACCTTCCAAACAGCTTGCCTAAGGAAAGCTTAGTGGGAATTATTGGTTGGTTTCTATATTCAATGAACGAGATGGGAATATCTAGATTGTGTATCAGATGGTGAAGAGGACCGGCGTATTTGTGGCTTACTTGAGTCCTTGCTCAATGTTTGCAAGCACCCTATTGTTTATGGAAAGAGCATTTGATTTGACCAACCTACGCAAATGTTCACCAAAACCTCAGAATGAGATGTAGTACCTTGACTATAATAGTTTTAGCTCATTCATAAGAAGTAAAGTGTGATACATCCTTGAATGATGAATGTCATTATATTGAGTTTCTAAATCATGAGCTTTGTATTCTAATACACAGAATAATATTCCTAAAAACGGAGACTTTCCTAACATGATCGTCAAGAATTTCCGAGGAAAAGCGGGTATTTGAAAATTTCGTATCCAGAGAATGGACCCTATTTCTTGATGGCAAGATGTTTGTCGAATGTGAAGAGAGAAGAGAGGAAGGCCGATGCAACTTTTCTCATATCCTCTCTTCTTCTCCCGATTTACTCATCTCTTTTTAATTCCGCAATTTCCCGTACATTTTTTCTCACGTGTTCTCTAATTTTTAGGGCCTAAAATTGACAAGTGTTTTGCCTGTCATTGGCATTTTTACCTGTCAAAACTCCACGAATTTTATTTTCCCTGTCAAGTGAAAAGTTAGGAGTATCGATTTACCTGTCATATGAAAGCAAAACGCTGAAAACGTATGTCATCCGACAAGCAACGGGCATAAGTTCTCTTGCCATTAATATATATACTTTATATGTATTATGTAGAACCGTTGATTTTCTGGCCAATCGACGATGAGGAATTGGAATTTGATGGGTCAGTTTATAAGTCATGAGTCGAATTCTCTGGTAATCAAATCAAAAGACAGCCTATTGAGCGCTTGTTATTTCCCATGTGACACATTCTAAAAACTAAGTCGAGACTCGAGATTCCACTGTCCTACATTTCTAACCAGAGAATGTGTTCGTTCTTGAAGCTTTCGTTCTGGTTCAAAACCTAAACTAGTGAGCTTTAGGCTTCAACCGCCCACCATCGATGGCATACGAGGCTACCAGACTACACCCAACTGCAAGCACTGCTGTCATAGCCCCCTGCACCATGCGTGCTCCAAGCTTCAACCTCCCTTTTGTTTCCGTGTCCACCTCGTTTCCTATTGTGAGCTCTCGCATAGTGCAAATCCATTCTTTAGCTCTATTTTGGACTCTATAAGCTTGTTGATAATTGTTTTATCAATATCAGAGCCATTTAATATGTTCATCTCGACACGTTATTCAAGTTTGTTTGACAGGTATCAAGCCCCATGTTTCTCTCTTGTCTGACTAGCGAGGATCATCGTCAACCACTAGAAGATGCATATGATAGACTATCAAGTCTTCTCTCCATGTATTGCTTGTTTAAACTTGATTGCATTGAATGTTGAACTACATATCATGCATCAAACGTTTGACTGACCTTACATCACTTGTTTACGATGACGCAGAGATGATTTTGCAACGTATATGAATATCTGTTTTGCTGAATTTGGTGATTGCATGAAGTATTACATCACATTTGATGAGCCAAATGACAATGTTAGGTTGGCATATGCATCTACCGAGAGCCCTCTTGCCGATGCAGCTGAAACTGCACAAAGTGATATTAAAAATAAAAATATGAAAATATATACAGTTCTTTTCATAAAATTAAAAAATAAAAAAAAACTATTACTGTTCTTTATAAAGTTCTTTTACCTCTCCATCTAGATGTAACGGAACACGAAAAAGAAAGAAAGAAAGAAAACTTAAATCTTATTTTCATTATATCCACGTCATATCAAAATAATGTCGTGCACAAGAATATAATAGTACTAAATAATGAATAACGAGATATTCTGTATGAATAACGAGACATTCTGTATGAAGAAATTTTGAAACCTCTACCTCTCTCGCTCTCTTTCTCTCTCTCTCAATCAAATTGCATTCAATACTGTACTTGCTTCATCTTACTCAACTTTCAAAGTCATGATTTTTGTACAAACAGATAGATTTTCAAAAGATCTATTGATATACGAAACGTACTTCAAAAGACTACAACGTAGAAGAGCAAGGAGCAGCCACTGAAGGAAGCGTGGCAACTACACAACGTTTTAGTTTTGAGACAACAGTAAAGTGAGGTAAATAAATGAAAAAAATACAATCTATACAGGGAAGCAGTGATCCCACAAGACCTACAGTAGGGTAGACTAACCCTAGACAACCTTACAGAGAAAACACCTTGATGAATCTATCATTAGAGTAACAAGACAATAAGACATCCCTCCATTTATTGGCAGGATAGTTCTGAATTACATCATTGAAGTTCCGAGGCAGCATGTTGATAGACCGGATATTGTTTTTACTAGACACAAGAAGAGCTTCCCTGAGTGGACACAAGACGTTCTTCTTCCCACTCTTCAAGTGACTTTGATTTCTGCTCAACCATATGTGCCAGAGGATATGAAATCTCCATAATTGCCATAAAACTAGATCAAGTTAATTGCAGCAGCCAAGGATGATTTCTTTAAGACCAAGTTTGGGGAGACGCTTGAACCTGAGAATGAGGTCCAAAACCTACCAAAATCTCTTGATATGCCAGTAGTTTATGAAAAGGTGGGCCAAATCCTCTTCCATGCTACACATTCTAGATTTTCCACTACTAACATTAACCTTCCTTGACCTGCTGCGTGTCCAAAGCCCATTATGTAGAATCCACCATTCCAAGAAGGAATGTTTGATATTGTAAGGGAAGGCCTAGATAGCCTTAAATTTGTATCTCCATTGCATGGCTAAGCAATTGCAATTCCATCTGAAGTTGAGCTTATGAACCATGCATGAGATAGATCCTCTGTTATGTTTAAAGCACCTCCACATGTCCTTTGCTACATCTTCAAAATGAAGGTTTGTAGACCTACACTCCCTCAGCTTTGTCTTCAAGATATTTTCAGCTCCAAGATTAGCTGTAAACAAGAAAGAGACAAATGTGTTAGTTCCTTGATCAGATAATCAAACAGTAACTCACCTGAATGGATGAACCAACTCCAGGTTCTGATCCCAAACTTAAAGCATCTATGCTCATTATAGTAAGACTTCTGTTGTTTCAAAGAACTAACCACCCAAGCCAAGGTGACTTCGAAAGAAAGAAATTGATGGTAGTTTTGAATTCACATTTCAGAGTAAAAGATGCTTTTACCTTCATTCAAGCATTCCAAAATCTACAAGAAAGAACACTGCCAAGAGGATTAAAGGTGAGAGGGGAGGCCACAATGTCCCACAAATGGTTATTGGTCCATGATCTATAATCCTTAGCATAGAATTTCTTAATCTCTTATTTGAGAAGCAAGGCCCAAATATAAGTGGATTTTATACATCTTAAAATTTATTTTGCAGAAAGATTTTCAGCCATTTTAATAGGATTGATAATCCACAACCCACCCTCTTTTTGGGAAGACAAAAAATATTCCAAGCTACCTTGGGGACATTTAATACTTGTTCATTACCACCCTAAAGAAATCTCTTTGCCAAAGGTGTCACCTATTTCAATTGAGCTTTGGATGGTCTCCAATAGGCTAGGAAGTAAACCAAAGAAGGAAGTTGGTAGTGTTTAAGAACAAAGGATCTATGGGATAGAGAGGAGTACACATTATACCACTTGAAAACTTTTTTCTTGAATTTGTCGAGGACCTTGTTACATCTTTGTTGCATAGAGACATTGAGTCCCATCGGAATACGCAAAAGTCTAAATATAGACTGTTCCTACAAAATGAGACAACAATTATTAATAATGCAATCAAGAACCACTCTCTTAGTTAGAGGATCTCAAACCAGTTTTTGAGTGATTTATATGAGTTCCACTAGCTAACCAGAAGATATTCAAACATTCCAAAAAATTTTCAGCATATTTAGAATCAGCAAGAGTGCACATATTTGTGTCATCAGCAAACATCTAAAGACCAAGCATCACTAGATATGGCAAAGAGGAGGGGGGCCAAGGTACATCCTTGTCTAATGGATCTAGATATTCTAAAAGGGATGGGGGGAAGGGGGGTAAAGTTGACCATTCAGAGTCTCTAGACCAAGCATTCCCAAAGAGACTGCTAACATAATTAATGAATTTTTTCCCAATGCCAATGTCATGTAGGGATTGTAAGATAAAATCCCATTCAACTCTATCATAAGCCTTGTCAAAGTCAATTTTAGAGAAGTAACAATCCAGGTTAGATTCATTAGTATAGTCAAATCCTTCCCAAATAGCAATGCTGGCATCTAATATGTATCTACCTTTAATAAAACTCTTTTTCATAGGCAAAACAATTTTTTCCATAAGGGGGCTAAGTCTTCTAGCAAGGGTGGATGCAAAGACTTATACATAGAATTAAGACAAATTATAGGTCTTTTGTCCCCAAGGTCACCCTTCGGGCCTTTTTTATGAATGATTCTAATGACCCTCGTGTTGATATTAGAAGAAAGGGCGCCTTTCCTAGTAGCCTCTTCCCAAATCACGAGAAGATAAGGGGTTAGGAAGTCCTTAAGAGCCAAGAAAAACTCATTAGGAATCCCATCTTGGAAGATAATCCATTAATGGTAGGATCAAAAGTGATAGGTAGGAATATAATCCACGGTCACAAACTTGCTATTTTGATCCACACACCTGTTCAGTGTTTTGAACCATTCTCTGAGCACAGTAGCAATTGACTAAATCCCTTTTGGTGAACTCTAACTAGCTTAACAAGCTACCAATCATGAGTGATATCATAAAAAATGATGTAGTATATGCAGAGAAATATGTTTAGCAAATCAAACATGCAGCCGGACATTTACTGGCTTTGATAGTGTATCGACCACTGAGTAAAGACAAGCTGATATCTGAGGATTACAAGAAGCATTACTAATGAAACTTTGTAGGTTTGAAATAGATAGTATTCTGAATCTATCATGCTTTAAATCATAGGAAATGATCAACTATAGACAGAGAACAAGCTGTGACAAGATTACTCTTCTGATGGAGTTATACAGAGAAATGAGAATAAGAAGAAATGATCATCTATGTATTAAATATTGTAAAAGTACAATGTCATTGGCAATCAAGAATTGCTCAATGAGTGAGAAGTGAGTGGGCTATGAGGTGAGCTCCTCTTCTCAATGAAAGTACATCAAAATGATCTCTAGATCCAGAGATAGATGCGGGCCTTTCATATCCTCTTTTTATTGCTATTGTTGGAGCCAAAGATTTGAATTCAAATTCAAATCTCTACCCTCTTTGTAGCTTCCATATAAGGCTTACTTGGTACATGTATAAATTGACTCGATGTAGTTACTACATAGGCAATGTCTACTCTTGTCAAGATAGCATAATTAAGTCTACCCACAAGTTTTTGATAACTTGTAACATCTTCAAGTGGTTCACCTTCATGTGAACTTAGCTTATGGTTAAGCTCCATAGGGATACTTGCAAGTTTAATCTTCTCCATCTTTAACTTTACCAACATATCATGTACGTACTTCCTTTGTGTGATGAATATACCTGAATATGTATACACAAGTTCTAAGCCAAGGAAGTAGTTTAATAACCCTAGCTAGATCACTGAATTTGATTTCCTTCATTAATAGAGCCTTGACCTACTTGAAACCATCAGAATCATTCCCTATAATAATGATATCATCTACATAGACACATAAGTAAATGAACTTTGATGTGTTCTTCTGAACAAATAAAGAAGAGTCTTCCTTACTTGCCACATAGCCTTGGTCCTGTAAATAGGAAACAGGCCCATGGTTCCAACATCTAGGAGCTTTCTTGAGACCATAGATTGCTATTCTAAGCTTGCATACATAACCTGCTTTTTCTTCATCTTCAAAACCTAATGGTTGTGCCATATACACTTCTTCTGATATCCAACCATTTAGGAATGCATTCTTGAGATCTAACTCATATAAATTCCAGCAACAAGACTTAACAATACATTAATTGTTGGCTTTTTTGCCACATGTGAAAATGTTTCTTCATAGTCTACTCCATGTGTTTGGGAAAATCCATTTGCCATTAACCTTGCCTTGTACCTGTTTATAGATCCATTAGAGGTCTTTTTATATTTGTATATCCACCTTGAACCAATTACCTTCATATCAGGCCTCTTGGGAGCTAGATCCCAATTGTGGTTTTCCTGGAGTGCTTCCACTTCTTCTTGCATGGCTTCTCTTCACTCTCTCTTCTTCCTAGCCTCTTCAAATGAAGAAGGCTCTTCTGCCATATAGTCCTTAGTGATGTACACAGAATGTTTTGTGACTAATGTGTCATATCCATACCTTATGGGCTTCTTACTTTCTCTTTGTGATCTCCTTAATGCTTGATTCGAAGACTTGGGTAGATCTTCTAATAGCTGGAATTTGAACTTGGCTCTTGACTTTAAAATTTGAAATCAATCTGCTCCTCATCTTTTGAGTTGACGTCTTCTGCTAAGTGTTGATCTTCTTGAGTGAGGGTTGGAAAATCATTTTCCAAACCATATGGTAACTTGACTTTCATGCAATCATCTTCAAACCATGAATTATTCTCATCAAATACTACATCCATTCTAACTATGAATGCCTTATGAGTGGGATTGTATAGTCTATATCCCTTTTGATTCTGATCATACCCAACAAATATACAGTTCTCAGCCTTAGGGTCAAGCTTCCCTCTGATTTGTAATGGGATGTGGGCATAGGCAATGCACCCAAATATTTTCCAATGATCCAATGAGGGTCTCTTGCGAATCCATGCTTCATATGGTGTCATACCATCCAATGATTTGGATGGAAGCCTATTGACCAAGTAGGTGGATGTGGAAACAACCTCTGCCCATAAATAATTACCTAATGTTTTCTCATTTAGCATAGAGCTAGCTGCTTCAACAATTAACCTATTCCTTCTCTCTACAACTCCATTCAATTCAGGAGTATAATTTTTTGTTACTTCCCTCTTTATGCCTCTGTCCTAAAGAAACAGATCAAACTCATGTGAATAGTACTCACCACCTCCATCACACCTTATTCTTTTCAAGCTCCTTCCTGTTTGGTTTTCAACTAGTGCCAAATACTTCTTGAAAGATGTAAATACCTCATTCTTATAATTCATGAAAGAGAGGATTGTCCACCTAGTCTAATCATCAATAAATGAGACATAGTAACTTTACGCTGAGATGGATGGATCTTTGCTAGGACCCCACACATTAGTGTGTACAAGCTCCAAATAGTCTTCATGGATGTATCCTTTCTTGTTGAATGGTTGCCTGTGAGCCTTGCTAAATTAGCAAGCTCCACATTTGTATATCAAGTGCTGCTTGGTCACATTGGGAATGCCAAGCACACTTTGGTCCCTGCAAATTTATTTCAGAGTTCTTTCTTATATGTGCCCTAGCCTTTTGTGCCATACTTCCAGCTCAGATAAGGTTTGATCTCTATATCTTAATAGTGTGATGTTCCTTGTGTCTTCAACTTCAAATGTAAACAATCTACCTGACTTCTCACCTTTGAAAATCCTTTTGAAGCCTTGTTGGGGGTCTTCCACATATGCTCCATGCTTAGAGAACCTAACCTATAGACCTTTCTCTACAATCTGCCCAAATCTAATTAGATTTTTGGTTATAGTAGGCACATAAATAACTTTGCTCAAAACGTTCATACTACCATCAGATGTTTTTACATTTCTAATTTCCTTAACTGAGTGTTTAGTGTCATCACCTATTTGTACTTCATGCTTCCCCTTGGTTTCTTCAAGATCAAATAATAGAGATACATTTCTTGCCACATGATTGGAACAACCTGAGTCAATGTAGAAGAGATGCTCATCATCTTTACCTTGCTTGGGTGTCATGTTCATGATGACTAGAGATTCTTCTTGATCTTCACTATAGTTGTTGAAGTCCCTTCTTCCTCTAAAGCCTCCTTGATAAATGTTGCTGTTGTAGCCTTGATTGTAGTTATGGTTGTACTTGCCTCCACCATTGTTGTACCTGCCTCTAGATTGTCCATAGCTTCCTCTATGGAAGCCTCTTCCCCTTTGGTTCCTTGGATTTTTGTAGCATTCATCCTTAGTGTAGTTGTTAAGACCACAAATGTTGCATGGGGAATTTTTGTAGGGTCTCCTGTCGCCTTGCTTTCCTTCTTTGCCCCTTCCTCTAGCATCTCTTCCTCTTCTTGCATAATTAGCTTAAGAGGTACTAGCCTCTTCTTCCAATTTCTTGCTTTCACCTTTATCCTTAGCTTTATTCTTATCTGTATAAATGGTAGAAGATAGGTTACCTCTTGAGTTGTCACAATTTCTGTTGAGCTTTGTCTCAAGGATGAAGACTTGCCCCATCAAGGTGTTGAGATCAAGTACTTGCATATCCATGTAGAGGTCCATTGTTGTGGTGAAGGACTCCCACCTATCATCAGCCTTTATTCCATTGATGATTTACCTCACTATGTACTCTTACTCTATCTCTTCCCCAATGCTTGCAAGTTGATCAGCTACATCTTTCATTTTGGTTACATAATCAGCCACTACTTGCTTTGGTTCTTTCTTAAGGGTTGTGAATTCCATCCACAATTGATTCTTCCTAGCTCCTCTGCTTGAGGAGAAATATGATTAAAGTACTTCCCAAGTCTCTTCGGAGGTCTTGCAATTCCTAACATGTGGTAAGAAGAAATTAGAGATTGAGTTTAATAGATATGACCTAGCAAGAGCATCCTTTGCACACCATGGGGTCAACCTTTCTTGCTTTTCCCTTGTTCGTTGATGCTTGCTCCTCAAAATTCTCATCTCTTCATCTCTTGAGATGTATCCATATAAGCTTCTCCCTTGAAGGTATGCTTGCATCCTTAGTGACCATGTTGAGTAATTGTTCCTGTCCAATTTCTCAATGAAGGATGGAAATCCATCTCCCATCTTGATTGTGCTTGCTCTCATACCATTCTTGGAGCAGATGGTGGATAGTCACAAGCGATGAATTGGTGTAGCTAAAACCTGCTTGACACCTACTACAAGTGATGGTTGGAGAGTGTTGTGGGTCTCTTTACCTAGTTATCAAGCATAGATAATTTCATATTTTTCTTGGAACATGATCCACTTATGGTAGGATCAAAACATATAGGTAGGAATATAATCCAACGTCCAAAACTTGCTATTTTGATCCACACACCTGTTCAGTGCTTTGAACTATTTTGAGCACAGTAGCAATCCACTAAATTCCTTTTGGGGAAATCTAATTAGCTTAACAAGCTACTAATCATGAGTGATATCATAAAAAATGATGGATTATATGCAGATAAATATGTTTAGCAAATCAAACATGCAACCCGACATTTATGGGCTGTGACAATGTGCAGACCAGTGAGTAAAGACGAGCTGATGTGTGACAATTGTGAGAAGCATTACTAATGAAACTTTGTAGGTTTGAAAAAGACAGTATGTGGAATCTATAAATCTTTAAATCATAGGAAATGATTAAGTATAGATAGAGATCAAGCTATGACAAGATCACTGTTCTCATGGAGTTATGACAGAGAAATGAGAATAAGAAGAAATGATCATGTATGTATTAAATCATGTAAAATTACAATGTCATTGGCAATCAACCATTGCTCAATGAGTAAGAAGTGAGTGAGCTATGAGGTGAGATCCTCTTCTCAATGAAAGTACATCAAAATGATATCTCAATCTTGAGATAGACGTGGGCCTTTTATATCATCTTTGTACAGTTATTGTTGGAGCCAAAGATTTGAATTCAAATTCAAATCTCTACCTAAAAGTGAATGCTGAAGTATAGGACTGATTCTCTCTTGACTCAACTACCAAATGATACGAGATTTTGTGCTTCCTAACTCCTCGTGAGTATATTCCACTTTTACAAAAGAAAAGTGAAGTAGAATTACAAGAGGTTGAACATATGAAGCCTTCCAAGTGTTATGCCAATAAATCAAGCTTATGTGAGTTGATCAAGTATGTAGGCTTGGGCTTAATTGCACCAGTAGCTTCCAGGTACTCTTCACATCTAAGCTGATGCTTAAGTTCAATAAGATCCTTAGACGGATTGTTAGGGTCAAACTCATTTAAGGGCTCAAGGATTTTCTTCTTGCTAAGGGCCCTAATGTTTTTTATCTTGTGTCGATAAAAGGTAAAAATTCTTTGGATCTCCTTGATAGCATTTTTCGAGCTCTTAAGAGTGGTAGCATGTTCGGAGACGTGCCAACTAATAGACTTCTTGATATGATTAATAATCGAGGGAAACTTAAGTATTTAGCATCAAGGTGGGGCCAATCAGCTCTGAAGTAATTGTAGTTCCTCTTAAGGTTCATAATAATAGGTTTCTAGTGTGAAATTAGCATAAGGGTATGGTCTATACTAGCATTAATTTCCCAGAACGCATGAGCAAAGGAGTTGATGGAAAACCTATCAAGCCTAGCACCTAGAGCCTTCTCGTTGACTTGATTATTGTGCCAAGTAATACTAGTGTGCTCAGAGTGGTCAATCAAATCATAGTGATGACCAAGAGAAAACCACAACGCCTTTTTCAACACCATAAATACAAGAACCTTTGCCACAAATTCTATCATAAATGTTTGTGACCATGTTAAAATCACCTATTAAACAAATATCACCTCTGATAATTTTCAACTCTTCCCAACATTCACTTCTTGTTTGTCTGCAGTTGGAAGCATAGAGACTAACAATGCACACATTAAAAGGAGTATTGATGTAAGCTACAATCCATTGGTTAGAAGGGCTTTTGACAATCGCTTTAATAAGATGATTCATCCTAGTGTTAATACCCACAACTGCACCACATTTACCCTACATATGATCACTAAAATGCCAAACATAATGTGAATCTACCATTTTTAAGTGGGAACTGAGCTTGTACCCTCCTATCTTGAGTTCTTGAAGACAAAGAAGATCAGGAACCTCTGAGGGGTTTTTGATCCAATAGTTCAAGATCTTAGCCCTTACATGATTAGACAGACCTTTAGTATTGAGAGAAATTAGGTTTAAAGAATCCATAAAAATAGAGAGAACAAAACCAAAAACTAGAAGAACTTCAAAACCTTGTTGCCTTGCTAGGTTACAAACAAGAACCTTAGGTTCTCACTATTTCTTTTCTCTTAGGTTTACATTGAATTTTAGTGATAATATCATTACACTTATTTTTGGAAAAGGGGGATTCCTCTTCCTTAGGATCATCAAGAGGCATATTTTCAAGAACGTCTGAATCCACTCTATTAACTTCATTTATAATAATGTCATTATTATCCAAGGGAGGATACCTATTTTTAAGGGAGTGATAATTCTTCTTTTTAGACACTACCTGCCAAGCATAAGAGCTCTCAGCTTTCTCTTCTTCTTGATGCTGAGGGGATTCCACCACAAACTCTTCACCCCTCTGGTTGGATGGAGTATTTTTCGTACTTCTTCCAAACCCTCAATGAAGGAGTGGTTAGAAACATCAAGCAAGACATTGTAACGATTTGAATACTTACATGGCTTCTTCTTATTCGGTCTTGAGCTATTATTTTTGGCTGCTTGAGGACCCATTGGGGGATTGAAAGTACTCTTCCTCAAGGGTACCTCTATGTTGTCCGATTCATAGTCTGTTTTGTCCACCTTGGAGTCATATTAGGGGGCAATCCTTAATGAGATGACCTTGATTAACAAAATCTTGTAGATGATTTACTGTTCATGAAGAAATAGGCCTTCAGAGTCTTTTATTCCTATAGAATATTTGATATGTTTGCACACATCAATCTCTATCATCAATTGTGGGTCTCATTTCGGGTTTATTGCACCTCACCTTGTTTTTTGAACTAGGACCTTTCCAAACATGGAGCCTAGCTTATTTACCCAAGGATTAAAATCAATCGGCAAGTCTGGGAAGTCTACCCGAATGGGAAGCTTAGTTGGTCTAGTGCCTTTAGGATTGAAACCCACATACCCTATGCAAAAAGAGATAGGCACGTTCCTAATGAGCCATTGTCCTTCAGCAATAAGGTTTAGGGCACTACCGGAGTCTTCAAAAAAAGATTCGATAATAATTGTTAGACAGATATTGCACTTGTTTTACAAACAACCCTCTAGACTCCTACTTGTTCTTAATCCAACTTCAAAGCACTTCCTGAGCAGGCATAGGCCCATGAGAAAGGCTAATCACTACCCTTTAAGCCAATTGATTATGCCAGTTGGAGTGAGAGTTTCTATCAATAATAAGCGCATCTTCATCCATATTGTCTTGAATATCAATGTTTAGAAAGTGAGGGTTATGATCAGCTCGGCGTTTCCTTTTCTCATCCGCAGTGTGGCAAGGGCGGTCATGAAGCATACCTTGGTTGGGGCCTTCAAATATTCGTTACCTTGCTCATTGGGGAGGTCAGGGGCAAGGTTTGAGTGAGTGGGAGACGCACCCTTCGAAGCTTTAGACTGAAGTTGGTAGACACCACCGGCAAGCAATCGAAGACTATTTGATGGTTGTAGTGGATGCCTTGGGCTGTCAGGTGCTTGGGCTGCAGCTTTGGGGAATGGCCGTTCCATTTCTTGGACATGCTTGTGTTTCGGGCAGATGTTGCTTCCATTTCCACTATGTCCTCAGTTGATTTTGTTATATCTCTCTCTCTCCTCTCTCTATCTTCCTCTTTCTTCCCCCTCTCTCTCTCTTTCCTCTCTCTCTCTTGGTCTTTCACTCTCTCTCATCCCTCACTCTCTTTTCTCACTCCCCCTCTCTCTTTTCCCCTCTCGGTCTCTTCCCTTTATCCCTCTCTCCCTCTCTCTCTCCCATTCTCTCTCTCTTCTCCCCCTCTCATCCCGCCAGCCACCACCAAAACCCTCCCCTCCCCTCACCTCCATCCCCCTCCACCTCCCTCCCCTTCCCTCACCTCCAACCCCCGCCTACCCCCTCCCCTCCCCTCACCGCCAGCTACCTCCACCCCCTCCCCTCCCCTCACCGCCAGCTACCGCCACCCCCTCACCACCCTCTCGACCCACTAGCCCCTTCAGCCCCACGCGTCCCCGCCTCTCTCTCTCCCTCTCTCTATCCCTCTCTCTCTCTCCTCCCCCTCTCATCCCGCCAGCCACCGCCAAAACCCTCTCCTCCCCTCACCTCCAGCCCCCGCCTACCCCCTCCCCTCCCCTCACCACTATCCCCCGCCACCCCCCTCCCCTCCCCTCAACACTATCCCCCTCCACCTCACTCCCTCCATGCGCAAACCCCCTTCCCTCGCCTCACCTCTATCCCCCGCCACCCCCCTCCCCTTCTCTCACCACTATCCCCTGCCACCCCCCTCCCCTCCCCTCACCACTATCCCCCGACATCCCCCTCCCCTCCCCTCACCACTATCCCCCGCCACCCCCCTCCCCTCCCCTCACCACTATCCCCCGCCAACCCCCTCCCCTCGCCTCACCTCTATCCCCCGCCAACCCCCTCCCCTCACCGCCAGCTACCTCCACCCCCTCCCCCCCCCCCCCCACCGCCAGCTACCGCCACCCCCTCACCACCCTCTCGACCCACTAGCCCCCTCAGCCCCACGCGTCCCCGCCTCTCTCTCTCCCTCTCTCTATCCCTCTCTCTCTCCTCCCCCTCTCATCCCGCCAGCCCCCGCCACCCCCCTCCCCTCCCCTCACCACTATCCCCCGTCACCCCCCTCCCCTCCCCTCACCACTATCCCCCGCCAACCCCCTCCCCTCGCCTCACCTCTATCCCCCGCCACCCCCCTCCCCTCACCGCCAGCTACCTCCACCCCCTCCCCTCCCCCCACCGCCAGCTACCGCCACCCCCTCACCACCCTCTCGACCCACTAGCCCCCTCAGCCCCACACGTCCCCGCCTCTCTCTCTCCCTCTCTCTATCCCTCTCTCTCTCCTCCCCCTCTCATCCCGCCAGCCCCCGCCAAAACCCTCCCCTCCCCTCACCTCCAGCCCGCGCCTACCCCCTCCCCTCCCCTCACCACTATCCCCCGCCACCCCCCTCCCCTCCCCTCACCGTCAGCTACCGCCACCCCCTCACCACCCTCTCGACCCACTAGCCTCCTCAGCCCCATGCGTCCCCGCCTCTCTCTCTCCCTCTCTCTATCCCTCTCTCTCTCCTCCCCCTCTCATCCCGCCAGCCACCGCCAAAACCCTCCCCTCCCCTCACCTCCAGCCCCCGCCTACCCCCTCCCCTCCCCTCAACACTATCCCCCTCCACCCCACTCCCTCCATGCGCAAACTCCCTCCCCCTCGCTCTCAGCCCTCCACTTCCAAGCATGGTAGCCCCTAGAGCAGAAAAGGAAGAGGAATTCAAGGATTATCGTATGTATGGTTGGGGTATCTTAGCATTTAGAGTATTCTAGGGATCACCACCCATCAAAGGCAAGGGATGTGCTTCTTAGGCTCATTCAAAAATGACGGGCGGATCTCAACTTGCATACAAAGGGTCAGTGAAAATGTAGAGGGTAAAAATGGAAGAGGAAAAAATAACTGGTGTCGCCAACCATTCACGACGACTACCTATTTTTGTGGATCCAATTCAAATCAAGAGAATAATTGACCTACCCCTCCAATTTTGGGTGGTTAACCGGCGCGTGATCAGCGGACGTGAAGATTCGGCAAGGCTCTCTTGGCCTATTGGAGCCTATAAAATCAAAGGATTTGTGCTCATTCGGGAACTACGACTACGACGACACACACTGGAGTACATGTACAAGATTGTGCAGAAGACCTCTCTTGCATTTGGTGGTTTCAAGTCTACTGCGGGAGCTACTCTGTTGTGTATACAGAGGGGAGGCTTCCCAGTGAAGGGCTATGAGCACTATAGTGTAAAAGGGTAGATTGGATTTTTTCTTCTTATGCGTGAGTCAGTGTAATTGATTGCGCTCTATCCTCTTGAGAAGATTTTACCACTTGTATTTTTTTTCTGATTTAGTCTGCATATCAGTGGTCCTTACGCGGATAGGAGAAACTCTTGTATTGGTGTGTTTACTATTCGGGTGATCTGTCAGCCCTTAGTTTGTGGCTTGATGGACCTAAGTGTACACTTGTGAGCATCATATATCAATTGCCCAACTTTGTAATCATCTGGTTTGAATCAGGCAGAGTGCAATCTTCATTTGTTATTGGTTGTCCATAATTGTGAAGCATTTACCATCCTGTAAAATTCTCGTTGTCAGCCTACTCACAAAAATGTTAAAGGGTATACTTCCCTAAAGAGAACCCCCCTTGAGTAGGTGACGTACTGGACGTGTTAATCTCCATTTTCTACCTTCGTTAAAAGCGGATACCCCAGTACCTCCTCTACAGTTTGGCACGCCCGGTGGGACCTTTGCATTTCTGTGAGAGGTGTTTTGCCCTATTGCAATTGCGAATAGGTACATGACCCTTACACGAGGAGATAAGGAATCTCTTCGTGTTCGGAGGAGCCTTAACAAGTTAGCAATAACCACGGCTAGTGAGTCTACCTCCCCTCTGTCCTCCCTAAATTTGTCTATGGATTTGGGTGCGACACCATTGTGAAAAGAAGGGTATAGGAGAACTCTAGACTTCTCCTCAGATACGTCAGAAGAGACACCAGTCCAAATGGAGGATCTTTCTCATCTACTCTCCAGGATCAACATCAAGTTCCCTACCTTCAAGGGACATGCTTATGAAGATGCTGATGATCATGTGTTGCAGATAAATGGTATAGTCAATATGCAGATGGCCATTTCACTACATGGGAGGCTCTGAAGGCGGCATTCTCACAGACATTCCGACCAAGTGATTCTTCAGAAAGAGCTCTAGATCAGCTAGAGAATTTGAAGCTAAGATCAAGTGAATCCTTTCATGAACTTCACACTAGAACAAAAGCACTTGTTGCACGTCTGCCACATGCTCCAGGTGACTTTTTGGTTAAAAAGTGGATCGAAAAGGCTCTGCCTAGGTCATCTCAGCAGAAGCTTCGTGAATCTCTTAGATTGGATGCGACCCTCAATGATTTTGTTGCAGCGGCATCACGCATTGAAGAAGCAAGGCAACATTTTGAAGGGGATACACAACAAAAGTATGTTGCAGATCTGGATCCTATTGAGCAACTAAGGAGATAACTGGAAGCATTGAAGATGCAACAAAATCAACAAGAAGAGAAGGTCTTGCCACCACTGCGTCGCACGAATGATGAAGTAACTCAACTTCACCGAGAGTTAGAAGACTTGAAGACCACTCAGGATATAAGGAGACAAATTTGGTGTACAATCTGTAACAACAATGGACATTCCAATACTAATTGCCCTATTAAGGTAAGCTGTCAATTTTGTGGAAAGGATGGTCATGAAGCTAGAGATTGCTACTACCTCAAGGGTACACAGCAGAGAGGTAACCCTCAAAATTTGGATTCATATTATGCTAGTACTTCAAATACATCTAATAGGGAGGAGAATCGGCCCACAAAGCCTAGATACAATAGACCTTTGATGTGCTATCGTTGTGGTGAGTATGGTCACATGCAAAATAGGTGTTCTCTTCCAGAAGATGCACCTCCCTGTCAACATTGTCCAGAGGCCAAAGATCATTATACCAAGGATTGCCCAAGAGGTCGTCCTGCTCCAATCCACATGATTGCAGTCTCTCCACATGAAGAAGGAAAAACCACTCAGACTTATGCTGTTTCATCCTCTGCAATGCCCATGATGACTAGAGCTAGGCAAGCAGCTGCAACCCATAGAGATGAACAACAAGAATTTCAGGATAAAGAGGAAGAAAAGGAGTCAGGATGGAAGGACCAAGCAGAAATTGAAGGAGCTTATAATAAGATGACTACTTCTCTAAAGGGCCAACCAACAAGTCTGCAAGAAAACACTCAGGAGGTAAATATTGAACAAATCTTGAAAGGTATTCATCACAAGGTTAGTCTATATGAACTTATAAGGATGGATTCAAAAATAAGAAGTGACTTACTGAAGATTATACACTCTGCTCACTTGGTCCAATCACCTAGTATAGATGGTTTCATGGTCGATTTTCCCCCTGCACCCTTAGCAGACTACCAAAGCTCAAGATTATCTGTTTGTATAAAGGATGAAGCTCTCACAGGTGTGATCATAGATGGAGGCTCTGGTATCAATTTAATGCCAGATTTTACAATGAAGAAGCTGAAATTGAACCCCACCAAGTTGGCACCATTCACGGTTACATTGGCAGATCAACATCGAGTTGCACCACTGGGCATTATTGAGAAGGTACTGATGGTAGTACAAGGCTGCCATTTTGTTCTAGATTTTGTTGTTATTGCACTTCCACAGGAGACTTCTTACCCTCTACTCCTGGGGAGACCTTGGCTGAGACAAGCAAAAGCTTTGCAAGATTGGGGGAAAAATAAACTATGGATTTCAACAAGCACCAATAGCCAACTGCAACTCCACTTGGAAGAAGGATTTGATTCAGGAAAAACCACTGGATATACTATGGATACTCAGGTAATGCCCTCTCTACCCCAAGAAGATGATACATTGTTAAATTGGATGATGGGAAGTGCAGAGTGTTGCACAGTGGAGATCAATGAAATTGAGGAAGAAGTTGCAGATAAGGAAATTACAGAAAAGGGCAATGAAGACCACGAGGTGTTGGAGAATGAGCAACTGAAGGAAAATACAATCTTTGAAGAGGATACCAATATAAAAGTATCAGAGAAGGAAAATTATGAACCTCAGAGCAGAGAAGATCTCCCTTTTGCAGATATACCTCAAGGTTGGATGAAAGAACATGTTGCAGAATATAAATTAAAATCCACTCCTGCATATAGTGGAGATGATTTCTCGAGCAAGACCAATTCTGAAACATTGGTTCAAGAAGTAAATTTAGGGGATGAAGAGATAGTTGAGAGAGCTGCGCCAGTAAGAAGTAGGCCATATCGACTCAATCCAAAGTATGCTGAGGCGGTAAAAGCAGAGATTACAAAACTAGAAGAAGCAGGTATAATTGTGCCAGTAGAACATTCCAGGTGGCTTTCTTCTATGGTTATTGTACCCAAGAAAAATAGTGGAAAAATAAGAGTATGCGTTGATTTTCGTGCTTTGAATAAAGTGACTGTTCAAGATGGATTTCCTCAGCCTTTCACAGAGCAAGTACTTGAGGAAGTTGCTGGTCACACTTTGTATAGTTTCTTGGATGGTTTTAGTGGCTACAACCAGATAGTAATTCACCCTGAGGATAGAGACAAAACAGCCTTTGTTACTCCCTGGGGCACATATGTCTATACTCGTATGGCTTTTGGTTTGAAGAATGTGCCAGCTTCATTTAATAGAACGATGTATCTAATCTTGGGCAAATGGTTAACAACCTTTCTACGTATTTTCATGGATGACTTTTCAGTATTTTCCGGTACAGATAGAAGGACAGCAGTTCAAGATTTCCATGACCATTTGAAAAATTTAAAGGAAATTTTTGAACAATGTCTCAAAACAGGTTTGAAATTGAATCCTGACAAATGTCACTTTTTGGTCACCAAGGGTACTCTTCTTGGTCACATAGTATCTGCTGAAGGTATAACTGTTGATCCTGCAAAGGTTACAGCTATTCTTTCTATGCCAATTCCACAAAGCCCAAAGGAAGTGCAAAGTTTCTTGGGCCATGCAGGGTATCACAGAAGATTCATTAGGATGTATTCAGAAATTGCTAAGCCCTTGTCAAGGCTTACCAGTAGAAAAATCCCTTTCTCATGGAGTGCTGAAGCCGACAAAGCATTTTGTGAACTAAAGTTGAGGCTATGTACTGCTCCACTTTTAAGTGTTCCTAATTGGTCATTGGAATTTCATGTGCATACAGATGCCAGTCTTCATGCTGTTGGTGCAGTTTTAGCTCAACCATCATCACATAAGGTTGATAGACCTATCTCCTATGCCAGCAGACTACTCAACCAAGCTGAAAGGAATTACAGTACGACGGAAAGAGAAGGTTTGGCTATCGTATTTGCTCTTCAAAAGTTCCGACATTATCTCCTTGGTGTACATTTCATTGTTATTTCTGATCATCAGCCCTTGAAGTATTTGATAAACAAACCTAGAGTAGCTGGAAGGATCTGGAGATGGTTACTCCTATTTCAAGAATTTAATTTTGATATTCATATTAAGCCAGGAAAAGAGCACCACATGGCAGATCAAGTGTCCAGGACGGCAATGAGCGAAAAGGCAACAGGTATTAATGATGAATTGGTGGATAGCAATCTTTTTCTAGTAGCAATAGGGATTGGTTGGTATGATGAAATTCTTCATGTTCTCACTACTGGAAAGATCCCAGAACACTTGACACCTGTAGAAAAGAGAAGATTGCTCTTGAAAACCAAAGCATATTCTCTTATAAACGGAAATTTATATAAATACTGTCAAGATGATATACTGAGAAGGTGTGTCTATCCAGAGGAGGTAAATCTTTTGCTAGAAGCTGCACACAGTGAAGGACATCTCAAGGGGGAAGAATTGGCTCATAGAATCATCCACAAAGGTTTATGGTGGCCTCATATTTTCAAAGATGCAATCAAGTTCGCCAAAGAATGCCACATCTGCCAGAGGTGTGCTTCCGCGCCAACCAGATTGAATTTCCAACCATTGGTCATATCTACAGGATGGCTCCCATTTGAACGATGGGGTCTTGATTTCATAGGGCCAATTAGCCCAACTGGGCAACCAGGAGGTAAAAAGTACATTTT
The DNA here is from genome assembly GCA_020310875.1 of Ceratopteris richardii. NCBI lineage: Eukaryota > Viridiplantae > Streptophyta > Polypodiopsida > Polypodiales > Pteridaceae > Ceratopteris > Ceratopteris richardii. Next base: position 98,400,952 of record CM035441.1, on the reverse strand, counting down.
GATGGCCACATGCTATGCCACTAAATGGATAGAGGCTAAAGCTACTGTGGATTGCACGGCTTTAACAGTAGCTAAATTTATGTATAAACGTATTTTCTCAAGATTTGGTTGCCCACTGGAAATTACTAGTGATAGGGGCACACATTTTGTAAATCAATTGCTCCAGTTTATATTTGACAGGTACAAAATCTTCCATAAAAAATCTTGTGCCTATTACCCAAGGGCAAATGGCCAAGCAGAGAGTTCCAATAAGATTTTGATAGGATTGCTTCGCAAATTAGCTTTTGATCATCAAAACTCCTGGACGCTAGCACTGATCGGTCCAATTTGGGCTTTCAGAACTACAAAGAGGGGAACCACAGGCGAAACTCCATTTCGTTTAGTTTATGGAAAAGAGGCATTGGCACCATTTGAGTTCATTATCAGAAAGGAAATAGGAATCAAAACCATTGAAATCGAACCCCCCATTCAAAGATTGGTGACATTAGAAGAATACAGAGAAGGAGCAATGCAAAAACTTCAGATAACACAAGAAGAGCGCAAAAGACTGCATGACAGGTATCTGAGGTCCAATGAAGTACAGGAAGGATCTATGGTTTTAGTGCATCAAGGTCCCAGCAATTCCAACCAAACTGGCACCCAAATGGATAGGACCTTACACGGTGATAAAAGTATTACCTCATGGAGCAGTACATCTAGAGGATTTGCAGGGTAAGAGGATACCCTTGGTCAATATCTCTAGGGTGAAGAAGTATCTGACCTAAATCAAAATGGAAGCATTCTATCCCTTGTACATATCATGTTTTTCCAGTAAATGCAGAATAACTAGATCTCAGCAATAAAGGAGAAATTGCACCGGGGACGGTGCAAAAGCTTGATGTGGGGGTCTGTAGTGGATGCCTTGGGCTGTCAGGTGCTTGGGCTGCAGCTTTGGGGAATGGCCGTTCCATTTCTTGGACATGCTTGTGTTTCGGGCAGATGTTGCTTCCATTTCCACTATGTCCTCAGTTGATTTTGTTATATCTCTCTCTCTCCTCTCTCTATCTTCCTCTTTCTTCCCCCTCTCTCTCTCTTTCCTCTCTCTCTCTTGGTCTTTCACTCTCTCTCATCCCTCACTCTCTTTTCTCACTCCCCCTCTCTCTTTTCCCCTCTCGGTCTCTTCCCTTTATCCCTCTCTCCCTCTCTCTCTCCAATTCTCTCTCTCTTCTCCCCCTCTCATCCCGCCAGCCACCGCCAAAACCCTCCCCTCCCCTCACCTCCATCCCCCTCCACCTCCCTCCCCTTCCCTCACCTCCAACCCCCGCCTACCCCCTCCCCTCCCCTCACCGCCAGCTACCTCCACCCCCTCCCCTCCCCTCACCGCCAGCTACCGCCACCCCCTCACCACCCTCTCGACCCACTAGCCCCCTCAGCCCCACGCGTCCCCGCCTCTCTCTCTCCCTCTCTCTATCCCTCTCTCTCTCCTCCCCCTCTCATCCCGCCAGCCACCGCCAAAACCCTCTCCTCCCCTCACCTCCAACCCCGGCCTACGCCCTCCCCTCCCCTCACCACTATCCCCCGCCACCCCCCTCCCCTCCCCTCAACACTATCCCCCTCCACCTCACTCCCTCCATGCGCAAACCCCCTTCCCTCGCCTCACCTCTATCCCCCGCCACCCCCCTCCCCTTCCCTCACCACTATCCCCCGCCACCCCCCTCCCCTCCCCTCACCACTATCCCCCGCCACCCCCCTCCCCTCCCCTCACCACTATCCCCCGCCACCCCCCTCCCCTCCCCTCACCACTATCCCCCGCCAACCCCCTCCCCTCGCCTCACCTCTATCCCCCGCCACCCCCCTCCCCTCACCGCCAGCTACCTCCACCCCCTCCCCTCCCCCCACCGCCAGCTACCGCCACCCCCTCACCACCCTCTCGACCCACTAGCCCCCTCAGCCCCACGCGTCCCCGCCTCTCTCTCTCCCTCTCTCTATCCCTCTCTCTCTCCTCCCCCTCTCATCCCGCCAGCCCCCGCCAAAACCCTCCCCTCCCCTCACCTCCAGCCCCCGCCTACCCCCTCCCCTCCCCTCACCACTATCCCCCACCACCCCCCTCCCCTCCCCTCACCGTCAGCTACCCCCACCCCCTCACCACCCTCTCGATCCACTAGCCTCCTCAGCCCCACGCGTCCCCGCCTCTCTCTCTCCCTCTCTCTATCCCTCTCTCTCTCCTCCCCCTCTCATCCCGCCAGCCACCGCCAAAACCCTCCCCTCCCCTCACCTCCAGCCCCCGCCTACCCCCTCCCCTCCCCTCAACACTATCCCCCTCCACCCCACTCCCTCCATGCGCAAACTCCCTCCCCCTCGCTCTCAGCCCTCCACTTCCAAGCATGGTAGCCCCTGGAGCAGAAAAGGAAGAGGAATTCAAGGATTATCGTATGTATGGTTGGGGTATCTTAGCATTTAGAGTATTCTAGGGGATCACCACCCATCAAAGGCAAGGGATGTGCTTCTTAGGCTCATTCAAAAATGACGGGCGGATCTCAACTTGCATACAAAGGGTCAGTGAAAATGTAGAGGGTAAAAATGGAAGAGGAAAAAATAACTGGTGTCGCCAACCATTCACGACGACTACCTATTTTTGTGGATCCAATTCAAATCAAGAGAATAATTGACCTACCCCTCCAATTTTGGGTGGTTAACCGGCGCGTGATCAGCGGACGTGAAGATTCGGCAAGGCTCTCTTGGCCTATTGGAGCCTATAAAATCAAAGGATTTGTGCTCATTTGGGAACTACGACTACGACGACACACACTGGAGTACATGTACAAGATTGTGTAGAAGACCTCTCTTGCATTTGGTGGTTTCAAGTCTACTGCGGGAGCTACTCTGTTGTGTATACAGAGGGGAGGCTTCCCAGTGAAGGGCTAGGAGCACTATAGTGTAAAAGGGTAGATTGGATTTTTTATTCTTATCCGTGAGTCAGTGTAATTGATTGCGCTCTATCCTCTTGAGAAGATTTTACCACTTGTATTTTTTTTCTGATTTAGTCTGCATATCAGTGGTCCTTACGCGGATAGGAGAAACTCTTGTATTGGTGTGTTTACTATTCGGGTGATCTGTCAGCCCTTAGTTTGTGGCTTGATGGACCTAAGTGTACACTTGTGAGCATCATATATCAATTGCCCAACTTTGTAATCATCTGGTTTGAATCACGCAGAGTGCAATCTTCATTTGTTATTGGTTGTCCATAATTGTGAAGCATTTACCATCCTGTAAAATTCTCGTTGTCAGCCTGCTCACTAGAAATGTTAAAGGGTATACTTCCCTAAAGAGAACCCCCCTTGAGTAGGTGACGTACTGGACGTGTTAATCTCCATTTTCTACCTTCGTTAAAAGCGGATACCCCAGTACCTCCTCTACAATGGTTGTTTTATAATCAAGTGTCTTTTGTACCCTAAAGTTATGCCTTTCATTTTTCGATTCATTGACAATGTAGGTTGTTTTTCTTTCTTTTTTTGAATTGCAATCTCGATTCATTGACAATGTAGGTTGCTTTTTCTTTCTTTTTTTGAATTGTAAACCTCGTCCATAGCATTACATTTAAAACTTAGAAAAGTCTATCGATGAGAAGTACAGAGGTTCTAGAGCATTTTCTCAGTTTTGAAGTTGTCCAGGAACATTCAACTCAAGGTCAGAAATCTTCATCTTTTATATAATTTTTACTCTTTTTAAATTGTAAGGGAATCCATGGCCACGCGTTTGCGTATATTATTTTAGAATTAGTATTGTTCATTAAGAACTTTCTAAGCTGCCATGGCATGTTCGATAAGACATGGCATTTTAAGGAAATGTTCGATTGAAGGACATTTGACGGACATTCTAGATACACGGATTTCCCGTCATTAGATTGATGCTTCATACATGGATTGTAGGAGAATCCATATGAAAATAAGTCGAAATTTAAATTAAACAATTATAATACGAATATGAGTCAACATAGAAAAGAAGCCTATATGGCCCAGTGCATGTCTTAAGATCATCCTTTGCATGCTGAGAAAGGAAGAAATCATAAGTCATGGAGACAAATCCAAAAGGCTTTTGAGATGAGGAAGGAGAAGAAGCCCTAAAGGGATTATTGAGAGGAGCCTATCTCACACGAAGTCGAAAAAAAACATTTTTTGCAACTTGGACAAGGTGGTCAATGACTTGGATGTCCTAGGGAGAATAAATCACTATGAAAATTGCAATTATGGGAAAACTCTTGAGGATTCCATTGGTACAAATCATAGAAAAGAAGCATACACCACTAGCAAAGAGGATGGTTGCACCACCAACAATGAAGAAAATCTTGATAGTAAAAGCATGTCGAACTCATTATCGAAGAAGAACTCACACAAAGGGAAATAGCTGGCTGACATACCATAAAAAAGTCCCCTTAAAGTTAAACGCCTATGTGAGGACCCTTCCACCTCCAAGAGAAAAGATTAGAAAAACAAGAAGAAGAGGGACAAGACCGCACCATGCAAAGAACTTCACCTCCCATAATGATATCACTGTTTGAGGGTTGTTTGAGCCCTCAAGAGCGGCTCTTATTTGTCAATCGATCTCAAAAAATTGTGTGAACCCGGGCTTCATCTATCTTCAAGAACTCAAAATTGATGGGAAGTACCATTAAAAGAGACTGAAATGTATTTCATCATCCCATGTCTAGCTCTCCACCATACACCCCTATGTAAATGGCAGCTTAACTACCATTGTTAATAGAAGTTTGCTCTATAGACTGCTTAACACCCATGAGGATCAAGACTATTGGTGGATTATTGCTTCCTTTGGGGGTCCTCTCTAGCTCACCATAGTCTCGGTGTATGCTTCCAACATTGACTCTGAAAGAATTGCTACTTGGCAATCTTTGGACCCTTTGTCCCTCACCATCCTTCTTTGCAAGAACTCTAATATGGTGGAGGCTCTTTCTAACACATGGGGGAATAGAGGGAAAGTGAATGATGGTCAGGAGAAGGACGATTGGGACCAACTCAAGCTCCATTGAGATCTAGCGGAGATCAAATATGTGGCTAGTTTATCTTGGTGAAACCTCTATTGTGGAGTGGACTTGAGGAAAGCTAGACTTGAGAGGAGCTATATTTTGCATAATATAGTTAATAAATGGGTGCCCCCTCCCTCTCCCACTGTGTGGAAATAGTAGTCTTTGATCACTTCTTCATTGCACTTACCTTCAAGCCCATCCTCAAATTTAAGAAAGACCCTTGGTTTCATGCCAATCCAACAACCTTGTATCTTCCTTCCATCCAATAGGAGATTACTAATTCTTAGAACTTGGCCTTTTCTAGCCGCTCATCAATGGCCAAGTTCTCAATGATGGTGGTCGTAAAGACATGACACATGATGAAGACTCAAAAAATTCTAAAAAACAATCATAAAGCTATAAGGGAAAATCTTTATCAAAGACTTAGGCATCTTGAGGAAAAAGTAAACATAGTCCACTCTAAATATTAGTTAGGGCTCCAAAAAGTGAAAAAAATATTGAGACAAGAGGAATTATTTTAAAGAAAGAATCTATAGGTATACTTTAAAGATTGGTGGGCGGGAAATGGAGATAAACCTACTAAAGAGATATGTGCCCTCCTCAATAAAAAAAACAACACAAGAAAGCGATACCTTTCGTGATGGATATGTGCTTGAGTGTAAGATGGATGAAGAAAATAGTAAGTTAATTATCAATCGCTTTACCCAATTTTTGGGGTTTCAATGCCTCTTTCTCCTCAGAGGCATGATTGCATGGCTTCCATCCCTAGAATTAGAAAAAAACAAATTCCTCAAAATAATAGGCCTCTTCTTGAAGCTCCCTTTTTTTAGGATGAGATTCTTGAAGTCATTGATTCGCTTCTTAATGGAAAAACAACAAGGCTAGATGCTCTCACCAATGTGTTTTTGAAGACCTTCAACCATGTGGTGACTAGTATGTTAATTCTTCCATGGCAAGATGCACCTTCCGTTCTCACACTACCCAAATGTTGCAATGAAGGCATTATCAAGATTATCCACAAAAAAAAGGCACCAACAGATAGGATAGGACATGTTACAAACATGTTACAAGATCCTTGCTAATAGAAGGGATGTTCCCAAAGTTAAGTGGGCTTATTACAAAAGAGAGAAAGATCAAGGTGGTTTGAGGATTCTAGACATTGAAGGAATGACCAATAAATTGGCAACCAAATGGTTAATTAGAGCTTGAAGGGACAAGGAGGCCTCTTGGCCCAAACTGATTTCTAGATACAAGAGTTCTCTTAGGCTTGTGGGCCTTCTACGATGGAAGGTTCTCAATCTTCTCACTCTTTTGTTCTCCCCCTATCAAGTGACTCTTAGAGGCATGAGCTTAGATTCCTCGCTTTGGCGGAGATAGAAAAAGTTGAAATAGTTTATTAACATCAATGAAGGTTGAAAAAGGCAACTCATATTAGACAAAATGACTCGATCTAGTTCCCTATCAAGGGCACAAAGGGTGTTGAGCCTTGGAACCTCCAAAAAGCTTGGAAGCTTTGGAACAAAGGTTTCTATTTGTGGAATCACTTTCGGCATCAAGAAACTCACCAATGGATTATATTCAAGGACACTGATGTGGCTAAGAGAGTGGAGTATGAGGAATTGTGCCTATTGTGGAGAGGATTCCTTGGTTGGGAGGGGCTAAGGACTCCCCTCTTTATTGGCTTGACTCCCCTGACCCTGAGGTTCTTAGAAGGCACATCGATAAGAGTCTTGATAAAATTATGAGATTCAAGAAGAATGCGGAGTCCCATGTCATGATTAGTAGGAGATGGTATGTTGATTGGTCTCACTTTAGGTGGGATTTCAAGTTCCTATCCTTTTGGAATCCCTTCATCAAGGTTATAAAATCAGTTCTTCTGTGGGAAATCATCTGTTCACTTGCACAACTATTCTTTGTATTTACTAAAGCATGGGAGAGTAAGGTATTGGAAAACTTTAGAAGAGAAAAAGAAAACAAGCAATTACATGGGGATTTCCAAAAAGTAACAAATCCACTGGTCCTTGATGGATTCAAAGACATATATAAAAATACAAATCAACTTAAGGCTAAATAATTCATCTTATCAAAATAAGTTAAGTGCATAACTATATTTCTAGCGCCATTAGAAATGACTAAATCATTAAGGTATCACCACATGGACTTACTCTGATTCAGTTACACTTTAATTCTGAATGAAGTAAGATATTCACTATGGTCAGCTTAATCTTAATAATAACAAAACGAGAGAGCCTTCTAATAATATGGCTTTCGAGAAAAAATGATTAAAATATATCATTACCATGAGGATAATACACAATCAATACTAGAAGCTTAAGAAGTAAATGAAAATCATATTTGGAGGATTTGATTCTACGGTGAACGGGAAAATGACTCACTTTTATGGGGGCATTTCTCATTGGATAGAAATATTTTGAGTAGAGATCTCCTTAGGTTCTGCTTCTTTCTTCATATAATACAGAGCACGTCTCTATCTTGGATTATCTCCAAAGGGATTTTGAACACATTTTAAAGTTCGTATGTATCTTCTAAATTCACTTGATTCCCTCGTACTTGCGAGGTAGTCAAAAAAAGTAAAGACTCTTTTTGTAATTAAAGTAGATATATTACATTCTTAATAATAAAATTTGTAGCTTCTCTTGTAGTGATTATATTTAATGTTTACTCTATTAGTATGAAAAGAAGAGTCAACATAAAAGATCTAAAACTGGGATTGAGTTTAATTAAGATACTGTCTACTATTATGTGAAATTTACAAGGCATTATCAATATCAAAAACCTTGTCTCCTTGCCTATTGTGGTCAAGAGATCTAGAAGACAAGGTGGCCCTCTGGTTCTTATGTCATTAATGATTTCCATGGATGTTCTAAGTTGCTTAATCAACAACCACATCGAGAATGGTTAGTTGAGCAGGATATCCCATCCCCGCAACATCGATGAGATGGTGCTCAAGCGTTTTCAAATGACACTAATGCGTCTCTCCTAAACGAGCTTGCTTGTGTCTAATGCAGCCCCCACTGAGTATCTCATGAACTAATGTTGCAAAGGGATTATAAAGCAATATTTTATGTCTGTCTTTTGGGTATCCCAATGGGCATTAGGATAACGATGAATCGCAGATCGGAGTAGTTTGTTAAGAATATCGTAACAAAACTCCAAGTTATCTTGATGTCCTCTGTTATTTACATCAATTCTTGCTAAAGACCAAATTAAAATGAGTGTGCAAGATAGAAAGAACTAATTGAAACTTACCCTCGACGATTGATCCTAATAGGAAGGGTGTACCTAAAAATAGTACGACACATTTTGGATATCGGCCTTTGAGTGAGTATATGCAAGATCATCACGATGCCTTTGTGAGTATTTTTTAATTTTATATAATTATTTAATTTTTATGAATGGTTTAATTGTTTTATTTATTTATGTTTGTTATATGTAATACACGAGTATTATGGAGAGACAAATATGGATGAGGTGGAGAGACAGACACAGGAGGGCCGATCTCGATCGTTACAGGGTGATCATGACGATGAGGATGAGGAAGATCAGGATGATCATGATATTGCTGATGATGATGATGGTCATGATGATGATGATTAGGATTTTAATTGATTATGACATTGGATTATATGTATTTACATTGATATATATATATATATATATATATATATATATATATATATATATATATATTATCTATATATGTTTCATTTCAGTTATGTTTTGAATTGTGTGTATGGTATTAAGTAATGAAGAGTTTTGTTCTATTGATTGTTATTATTGTTTATATTAAGCATGTGTTTTAATACTTTAATTATATAATTCATTCATATGTGTGTACTTAAGTGTATATGTATGTATGTGCATGTGTATGTGTGTGTATATGTATGTATGTGCATGTGCATGTGTAAGTGTATATGTGTGTATGAGTATGTGCATGTGCATGTGTATGTGTGTGTATATGTATGTGCATGTATATGTGTAACTCTATGTGTATATGTGTGTATGTGCATGTGTGTTTGCATGTGTATATGTGTTTTAATACTTTACTTATATAATTCATTCATATGTGTGTACCTAAATGTATATGTATGTGTGTGTATATGTATGTATGTGCATGTGTATGTGTGTGTATATATATGTATGTGCATGTGCATGTATAAGTGTATATGTGTGTATGAGTATGTGCATGTGTATGTGTGTGTATATGTATATGCATGTATATGTATAACTCTATGTGTATATGTGTATATGTGTGTATGTGAATGTGTATGTGTATATGTACGTATGTCCATGTGTGTGTGCATGTGTATATGTGGATGCATGTTGTATGTGGATGCATTTCCATTTGCATCCATGTGCATGCGTTTGAATGTGCATGCATGTGGATGTGCATATACATGTATTTGCGTATATGTTAATGTGTGTATGTGTGTGTATGTATATATTTTATATATATATATATATATATATATATATATATATATATATATATATATATATATATATATATATATATATATATATATATACATATATATATATATATATATATATATATATATATATATATATATATATATATATATATATATATATATATATATATATATATGCAATAATGCATGCATGTAAATCTTTTTATGTGCTTGTAGAAATGTTTGTGCATATGCATGTGTATATGTGTGTATTTCTAAGTGTATGTGCACATGTATCTGTGTGTATATGTGTGTGTATGTGCATATGTATATGTGTATATATGTGAAAGTGCATCTTCATCATGTATAAGTGTATAAGTGCATATCAATAAGTGTGAGTATGCTATCTAATGAGAATAACACAATTCAAATCATATACAAATAATTGAAATTGTACTTACAATAGTTATCCATACTTTTTTGCTTGGTTAGCTTTTTGAATAACCTGCAATAAAGAGAGAGAGAGAGAGAGAGAGAGAATTCGAAGAGAGAAAGATGTAGAAAGAGAGAAACAGAGATAGAGGGAGACAATAAAAGAGAGCTTAGGCAAAACAACAATTCTGCATATACTTGCTTCAGCTCATAAGCGCAGCGCAATTGCGAACATTGAAGAGCTCTTCGATCAGATGCGTGAAAATGCCGATCGAAGAGCCTCCAACCTTTTACTTTTTGTCCGTCAACAGACCGTCGTGTAAAAGATGCTATTCGTCGTCGCATGAGTGACAGTTTTTAGCGTCCCTTATGCGACCGCAAAGTGCCGTCACTTATGCGATGGAAAAGAGCGTCGCTTATGCAATGTAAAAGAGTGTCGCTTATGTGATGTAGAATAGCGTCCCTTATGTGACGCTTTTAAATGCATCGTGTTCGCGACGCTGTATGGGAGTGTCGCACCCCGTCGCACCACAAGTCGCAAAAAATGTCGTTCACTTTGTCGTTTAATCGAGGCTCCGTGCGCGACGATCATTACGACGCATGTTGCAATTTTATAGCGATGAAATTTTGTCGCCTTAACCGTCGCTGAATCCACTCTATTAACTTCATTTATAATAATGTCATTATTATCCAAGGGGGGATACCTGTTCTTAAGGGAGTGATAACTCTTCTTTTTAGACACTACCTGCCAACCATAAGAGCTCTCAACATTCTCTTCTTCTTGATGCTTAGGGGAGTCCACCACAACCTCTTCACCCCTCTAGTTGGATGGAGTATTTTTCGTACCTTCTTCCAAACCCTCAATGAAGGAGTGGTTAGACACATCAAGCAAGACAATATAACGATTTGAATACTTACGTGGCTTCTTCTTATTCGGTCTTGAGCTATTCTTTTTGGCTGCTTAAGGACCAATTGGGGGATTGAAAGTACTCTTCCTCAAGGGTACCTCTTTGTTGCCCGATTCATAGTCTGTTTTGTCCACCTTGGAGTCATATTAGCGAGAAATCCTTAATGAGCTGACCTTGATTAACACATTTAAAATAGGCATTAGGTAAGTTCTTGTACATGATTTACTGTTCATGAAGAAATAGGCCTTCAGAGTCTTTTAGTCCTATAGAATATTTGATATGTTTGCACACATCAATCTCTATCATCAATTGAGAGTTTCATTTAGGGTTTATTCCGCCTCACCTCACTTTTTTAACTAGGACCTTTCCAAACATGGAGCCTAGCTTATGTACCCAAGGATAAAAATCAATTGGCAAGTCTGGGAAGTCTACCCCAATGGGAAGCTTAGTTGGCTTAGTGCCTTTAGGATTGAAACCCACATACCTAGTGCAAAAAGAGATAGGCATGTTTCTAATGAGCCATTCTCCTTCAGCAATAAGGTTTAGGGCACTACCGAAGTCTTCAAGAAAAGAATAGATAGTAATTGTTAGGCAGATATTGCACTTGGTTTACAAACAACCCTCTCGACTCCTAGTTGTTCTTAATCCAACTTCAAAGCACTTTCTCAGCAGACATAGGCCCATGACAAAGGCCAATAGCTTCCTTTAAGCCAATTGATTATGCCACTTGGAGTGAGAGCTTCTATCAATAATAATCGCATCTTCATCCATATTGTCTTGAGTATCAATGTTTAGAAAGTGAGGGTTATGATCAGCTAGGCATTTCTGTTTCTCATTCGCAATGTGGCAAGGAGGGTCATGAAGCATACCTTCGTTGGGGCCTTCAAATATTCGTTACCTTGTGGGGGAGGTCAGGGGCAAGGTTTGAGTGAGTTGGAGACGCACCCTTCGAAGACTATTTGATGGTTGTTTTATAATCAAGTGTCTTTTGTACCCTAAAGTTATGCCTTTCATTTTTCGATTCATTGACAATGTAGGTTGTTTTTTCTTTCTTTTTTTGAATTGTAAACTTCGTCCATACGATTACATTTAAAACTTAGAAAAGTGTATCGATGAGAAGTACAGAGCTTCTAGAGCATTTTCCTCAGTTTTGAAGTTGTCAAGGAACATTCAACGCAAGGTCAGAAATCTTCAACTTTTATATGATGTTTACTGTTTTAAAATTGTAAGGGAATCCATGACTAGGCGTTTGCGTATATTATTTTACAATTAGTATTGTTGATTAAGAACTTTCTAAGCTTCCATGGCATGCTCGATAACACATGGCATTTTAAGGAAATGTTCGATAGAAGGACATTTGACAGACATTCTAGATACATGGATTTCCCTTCATTAAATTGATGATTCATACATGGATTGTAGGAGAATCCATATGAAAAAAATTCTAAATTTAAATTAAACAATTATAATACGAATATGAGTCAACATAGAAAAGAAGCCTATATGGCCTGGTGCATGTCTTAAGATCATCCTTTGGATGCTCAGAAAGGAAGAAATCATAAGTCATGGAGACAAATCCAAAAGGCTTTTGAGATGAGGAAGGAGAAGAAGCCCTCAAGGGATTATTGAGAGGAGCCTATCTCACACGAAGCGGAAAACAAACTTTTTTTGCAACTTGGCCAAGGTGGTCAATGACTTGGATGTCCTAGGGAGAATAAATCACTATGAAAATTGCAATGATGGGAAAACTCTTGAGGATTCCATTGGCATGAATCACAAAAAAGAAGGATACACCACTAGCAAGGAGGATGGTTTCACCACCAACAATGAAGAAAATCTTGATAGTAAAAGCTCCTTCATTAGATCCACAATTCATCAAATCATATCGAATTCATTATCGAAGAAGAACTCACACAATGGGAAGTAACTGATTGACATACGATTAAAAAGACCGCTTAAGGTTAAATGCCTTTGTGAGGACCCTTCCACCTCCAAGAGAAAAGATTAGAAAAGCAAGAAGAAGAGGGACAGGCAAACATAGTCCACTCTAGATATTAGCTAGGGCTCCAAAAAGTGAAAAATATGTTGAGACAAGAGGAATTATTTTAAAGAAAGAATCTATAGGTATACTTTAAAGATTGGTGGGCGGAAAATGGAGATAAACCTACTAAAGAGATGTGTGCCCTCCTCAATAAAAAACAACACAAGAAAGCAATACCTTTCATGATGGATATGTGCTTTAGTGTAAGATGGATGAAGAAAATAGTAGGTTAATTATCAATCACTTTACCCAATTTTTGGGGTTTCAATGCCTCTTTCTCCTCAGAGACATAATTGCATGGCTTCCATCCCTAGAATTAGAACAAAAAAAATCCTCAAAATAATAGGCCTCTACTTGAAGCTCCCATTTTGGAGGATGAGATTCTTGAAGTCATTGATTCGCTTTGTAATGGCAAAATCACAAGGCTAGGTGGCCTCACCAATGTGTTTTTCAAGACCTTCAACCATGTGGTGACTAGTGTGTTAATTCGTCCATGGCAAGATGCACCTTCCGTTCTCACGCTACCCAAATGTTGCAATGAAGGTATTATCAAGATTATTCACAAAAAAAAGCCACCAACAGATAGGGTAGGACATGGTACAAACATGTTATAAGATCCTTGCTAATAGAAGGGGTGTCCCCAAAGTTAAGGGGGCTGATTACAAAAGAGAGAAAGATCAAGTTGGTTTGAGGATTCTAGACATTGAAGGAATGACCAATAAATTGGCAACCAAATGGTTCATTAGAGCTTGAAGCGACAAGGAGGCCTCTTGGCCCAAACTGATTTCTAGATACAAGAGTTCTCTTAGGCTTGTGGGCCTTCTACGGTGGAAGGTTCTCAATCTTCTCACTCTTTTGTTCTCCCCCTATCAAGTGACTCTTAGAGGCACGAGCTTAGATTCCTCGCTTTGGAGGAGATGGAAAAAGTTCAAAAAGTTTATTAACATCAATGAATGTTGAAAATGGCAACTCATATTAGACAAAATGACTCGATCTAGTTCTCTATCAAGGGCATAAAGGGTGTTGAGCCTTGGAACCTACAAAAAGCTCAGAATCTTTGGAACAAAGGTTTCTATTTGTGGAATCTCTTTTGCCATCAAGAAACTCACAAATGGATTATATTCAAGGAGATTAATGTGGCTAGGAGAGTGGAGTATGAGGAATTGTGCCTATTGTGGAGAAGATTCCTTGGTTGGGAGGGGCTCAGGACTGCCCTCTTTATTGGCTTGACTCCCCTCACCCTGACGTTCTTAGAAGGCACATCGATAAGAGTCTTGATAAAATTATGAGATTAAAAAATAATGCGGACTCCCATGTCATGTTTAGTAGGAGAGGGTATGTTGATTGGTCTAGCTTTAGGTGGGATTTCAAGTTCGTATCCCTTTGGAATCCCTTCATCAAGGTTATAAAATCAGTTCTTCTGTGGAAAATCATCCATTGGTAAATTTGGACCAATTTCAAAGTAGAAAAAAACCATGCAATACCCCTCCATGATGTAAATGATTCCTTGATGCCAATGAGGACTCAGGACACCTCTTCTTTTCGTGCCCCAAGAGAAGTTGGTTATGGCGAACCCTTGGGAGAATCATGTTGCTACAGGGATAAACCAACTACAAGAAATCATTATTAGGTGAATTGATTGGTTGTTTCTCAGCAATGTGGAATGCTATATGCGGTGAGATTCTTTGGAAGATCTAGAAAGAGGGTGTGCCACCAACTTCGATAGCCCTCCTAAAGAGTGGTCAATCAAAAAATACCTTTTCCTTTTAGACAAAGGTATTTTGAATTGTCACAATCTCCCACCTTTTAGAAATCAGAGTTTGTTTCCATGAGAAAGTGCACCCCCCCCCCCCACGAAAAGGACGAAAGGGTTATGAACCTTCTTTGTAATGTCTTCTAGCAAGTTCTAAGTAACCCATGCTTTCTGGGATCTCGGGGGTCCCATGGATGCTACGCCCATTCACTTGCACAACTGCTCATTGTATTTACTAAAGCATGGGAGAGTAAGGTATTGGAAACTTTATAAGAGAAAAAGAAAACAAGCTATTACATGGGAATTTCCAAAAAGTAACAAATCCACTGGTCCTTGATGAATTCAAAGACATATATAAAAATACAAGTCAACTTAAGGCTAAATCATTCATCTTATCAAAATAAGTTAAGTGCATGACGATATTTCTAGCGCCATTAGAAATGACTAAATCATTAATGTATCACCATATGGACATACTCTGATTCAGTTACACTTTAATTCTGAATGAAGTAAGATATTCACTGTGGTAAGCTTAATCTTAATAATAACAAAACGAGCGAGCCTTCAAATAATATGGCTTTCGAAAAAAAATGATTAAAATATATCATTACCGTGAGGATAATACACAATCAATACTAGAAGCTTAAGAAGTAAATGAAAATCATATTTGGAGGATTTGATTCTACGGTGAACGGGAAAATGACTCACTTTTATGGGGGCATTTCTCATTGGATAGAAATATTTTGAGTAGAGATCTCCTTGAGTTCTGTTTCTTTCTTCATATAATACAGAGCACGTCTGTATCTTGGATTATCTCCAAAGGGATTTTGAACACATTTTAAAGTTCGTATGTATCTTCTAAATTCACTTAATTCCCTCGTACTTGCGAGGTAGTCAAAAAAAGTAAAGACTCTTTTTGTAATAATAAAATTTGTAGCTTCTCTTGTAGTGATTATATTTAATGTTTACTCTATTAGTATGAAAAGAAGAGTCAACATAAAAGATCTAAAACTGGGATTGACTTTAATTAAGATACTGTCTACTATTATGTGAAATTTACAGGGCATTATCAATATCAAAAACCTTGTCTACTATAATTTGAAGTTGTCAAGGAACATTCAACGCAAGGTCAGAAATCTTCAACTTTTATAGGATTTTTACTGTTTTAAATTCTAAGGGAATCCATGGCTAGACGTTTGCGTATATTATTTTACAATTAGTATTGTTGATTAAGAACTTTCTAAGCTGCCATGGCATGCTCGATAACACATGGCATTTTAAGGAAATGTTCGATAGAAGGACATTTGACAGACATTCTAGATACATGGATTTCCCTTCATTAAATTGATGATTCATACATGGATTGTAAGAGAATCCATATGAAAATAAGTCGAAATTTAAATTAAACAATTATAATACGAATATGAGTCAACATAGAGAAGAAGCCTATATGGCCTGGTGCAAGTCTTAAGATCATCAAGATGCACCTTCCATTCTCACACTACCCAAATGTTGCAATGAAGGTATTATCAAGATTATTCACAAAAAAAAGGCACCAAAAGATAGGGTAGGACATGTTACAAACATGTTATAAGATCCTTGCTAATAGAAGGGGTGTCCCCAAAGTTAAGTGGGATGATTACAGAAGAGAGAAAGATCAAGGTGGTTTGAGGATTCCAGACATTGAAGGAATGACCAATAAATTGGCAACCAAATGGTTCATTAGAGCTTGAAGCGACAAGGAGGCCTCTTGGCCCAAACTGATTTCTAGATACAAGAGTTCTCTTAGGCTTGTGGGCCTTCTACGGTGGAAAGTTCTCAATCTTCTCAATCTTTTGTTCTCCCCCTATCAAGTGACTCTTAGAGGCACGAGCTTAGATTCCTCGCTTTGGAGGAGATGGAAAAAGTTCAAAAAGTTTATTAACATCAATGAATGTTGAGAATGGCAACTCATATTAGACAAAATGACTCGATCTAGTTCTCTATCAAGGGCATAAAGGGTGTTGAGCCTTGGAACCTACAAAAAGCTCAGAATCTTTGGAACAAAGGTTTCTATTTGTGGGATCTCTTTTGCCATCAAGAAACTCACCAATGGATTATATTCAAGGAGATTAATGTGGCTAGGAGAGTGGAGTATGAGGAATTGTGCGTATTGTGGAGAAGATTCCTTGGTTGGGAGGGGCTCAGGACTGCCCTCTTTATTGGCTTGACTCCCCTCACCGTGACGTTCTTAGAAGGCACATCGATAAGTGTCTTGATAAAATTATGAGATTAAAAAAGAATGCGGACTCCCATGTCATGTTTAGTAGGAGAGGGTATGTTGATTGGTCTAGCTTTAGGTGGGATTTCAAGTTCGTATCCCTTTGGAATCCCTTCATCAAGGTTATAAAATCAGTTCTTCTGTGAAAAATCATCCATTGGTAAATTTGGACCAATTTCAAAGTAGAAAAAAACCATGCAATACCCCTCCATGATGTAAATGATTCCTTGATGCCAATGAGGACTCAGGACACCTCTTCTTTTCGTGCCCCAAGAGAAGTTGGTTATGGCGAACCCTTGAGAGAATCATGTTGCTACAGGGATAAACCAACTACAAGAAATCATTATTAGGTAAATTGATTGGTTGTTTCTCAGCAATGTGGAATGCTATATGCGGTGAGATTCTTTGGAAGATCTAGAAAGAGGGTGTGCCACCAACTTCGATAGCCCTCCTAAAGAGTGGTCAATCAAAAAATACCTTTTCCTTTTAGACAAAGGTATTTTGAATTGTCACAATCTCCCACCTTTTAGAAATCATAGAGTGTGTTTCCATGAGAAAGTGCACCCCCCCCCCCATGAAAAGGACGAAAGGGTTATGAACCTTCTTTGTAATGTCTTCTAGCAAGTTCTAAGTAACCCATGCTTTCTGGGATCTCGGGGGTCCCATGGATGCTACGCCCATTCACTTGCACAACTGTTCATTGTATTTACTAAAGCATGGGAGAGTAAGGTATTGGAAACTTTATAAGAGAAAAAGAAAACAAGCTATTACATGGGGATTTCCAAAAAGTAACAAATCCACTGGTCCTTGATGAATTCAAAGACATATATAAAAATACAAGTAAGCTAAATCATTCATCTTATCAAAATAAGTTAAGTGCATGACGATATTTCTAGCGCCATTAGAAATGACTAAATCATTAATGTATCACCATATGGACATACTCTGATTCAGTTACACTTTAATTCTGAATGAAGTAAGATATTCACTGTGGTAAGCTTAATCTTAATAATAACAAAACGAGCGAGCCTTCAAATAATATGGCTTTCGAAAAAAAATGATTAAAATATATCATTACCGTGAGGATAATACACAATCAATACTAGAAGCTTAAGAAGTAAATGAAAATCATATTTGGAGGATTTGATTCTACGGTGAACGGGAAAATGACTCACTTTTATGGGGGCATTTCTCATTGGATAGAAATATTTTGAGTAGAGATCTCCTTGAGTTCTGTTTCTTTCTTCATATAATACAGAGCACGTCTGTATCTTGGATTATCTCCAAAGGGATTTTGAACACATTTTAAAGTTCGTATGTATCTTCTAAATTCACTTAATTCCCTCGTACTTGCGAGGTAGTCAAAAAAAGTAAAGACTCTTTTTGTAATAATAAAATTTGTAGCTTCTCTTGTAGTGATTATATTTAATGTTTACTCTATTAGTATGAAAAGAAGAGTCAACATAAAAGATCTAAAACTGGGATTGAGTTTAATTAAGATACTGTCTACTATTATGTGAAATTTACAGGGCATTATCAATGTCAAAAACCTTGTCTACTATAATTTGAAGTTGTCAAGGAACATTCAACGCAAGGTCAGAAATCTTCAACTTTTATATGATTTTTACTGTTTTAAATTCTAAGGGAATCCATGGCTAGACGTTTGCGTATATTATTTTACAATTAGTATTGTTGATTAAGAACTTTCTAAGCTGCCATGGCATGCTCGATAACACATGGCATTTTAAGGAAATGTTCGATAGAAGGACATTTGACAGACATTCTAGATACATGGATTTCCCTTCATTAAATTGATGTTTCATACATGGATTGTAGGAGAATCCATATGAAAATAAGTCGAAATTTAAATTAAACAATTATAATACGAATATGAGTCAACATAGAGAAGAAGCCTATATGGCCTGGTGCAAGTCTTAAGATCATCAAGATGCACCTTCCATTCTCACACTACCCAAATGTTGCAATGAAGGTATTATCAAGATTATTCACAAAAAAAAGGCACCAAAAGATAGGGTAGGACATGTTACAAACATGTTATAAGATCCTTGCTAATAGAAGGGTGTCCCCAAAGTTAAGTGGGATGATTACAAAAGAGAGAAAGATCAAGGTGGTTTGAGGATTCTAGACATTGAAGGAATGACCAATAAATTGGCAACCAAATGGTTCATTAGAGCTTGAAGCGACAAGGAGGCCTCTTGGCCCAAACTGATTTCTAGATACAAGAGTTCTCTTAGGCTTGTGGGCCTTCTACGGTGGAAGGTTCTCAATCTTCTCAATCTTTTGTTCTCCCCCTATCAAGTGACTCTTAGAGGCACGAGCTTAGATTCCTCGCTTTGGAGGAGATGGAAAAAGTTCAAAAAGTTTATTAACATCAATGAATGTTGAAAATGGCAACTCATATTAGACAAAATGACTCGATCTAGTTCTCTATCAAGGGCATAAAGGGTGTTGAGCCTTGGAACCTACAAAAAGCTCAGAATCTTTGGAACAAAGGTTTCTATTTGTGTAATCTCTTTTGCCATCAAGAAACTCACCAATGGATTATATTCAAGGAGATTAATGTGGCTAGGAGAGTGGAGTATGAGGAATTGTGCCTATTGTGGAGAAGATTCCTTGGTTGGGAGGGGCTCAGGACTGCCCTCTTTATTGGCTTGACTCCCCTCACCCTGACGTTCTTAGAAGGCACATCGATAAGAGTCTTGATAAAATTATGAGATTAAAAAAGAATGGGGACTCCCATGTCATGTTTAGTAGGAGAGGGTATGTTGATTAGTCTAGCTTTAGGTGGGATTTCAAGTTCGTATCCCTTTGGAATCCCTTCATCAAGGTTATAAAATCAGTTCTTCTGTGGAAAATCATCCATTGGTAAATTTGGACCAATTTCAAAGTAGAAAAAAACCATGCAATACCCCTCCATGATGTAAATGATTCCTTGATGCCAATGAGGACTCAGGACACCTCTTCTTTTCGTGCCCCAAGAGAAGTTGGTTATGGCGAACCCTTGGGAGAATCATGTTGCTATAGGGATAAACCAACTACAAGAAATCATTATTAGGTGAATTGATTGGTTGTTTCTCAGCAATGTGGAATGCTATATGCGGTGAGATTCTTTGGAAGATCTAGAAAGAGGGTGTGCCACCAACTTTGATAGACCTCCTAAAGAGTGGTCAATCAAAAAATACCTTTTCCTTTTAGACAAAGGTATTTTGAATTGTCACAATCTCCCACCTTTTAGAAATCATAGAGTGTGTTTCCATGAGAAAGTGCACCCCCCCCATGAAAAGGACGAAAGGGTTATGAACCTTCTTTGTAATGTCTTCTAGCAAGTTCTAAGTAACCCATGCTTTCTGGGATCTCGCGGGTCCCATGGATGCTACGCCCATTCACTTGCACAACTGTTCATTGTATTTACTAAAGCATGGGAGAGTAAGGTATTGGAAACTTTATAAGAGAAAAAGAAAACAAGCTATTACATGGCCATTTCCAAAAAGTAACAAATCCACTGGTCCTTGATGAATTCAAAGACATATATAAAAATACAAGTAAGCTAAATCATTCATCTTATCAAAATAAGTTAAGTGCATCACGATATTTCTAGCGCCATTAGAAATGACTAAATCATTAATGTATCACCATATGGACATACTCTGATTCAGTTACACTTTAATTCTGAATGAAGTAAGATATTCACTGTGGTAAGCTTAATCTTAATAATAACAAAACGAGCGAGCCTTCAAATAATATGGCTTTCGAAAAAAAATGATTAAAATATATCATTACCGTGAGGATAATACACAATCAATACTAGAAGCTTAAGAAGTAAATGAAAATCATATTTGGAGGATTTGATTCTACGGTGAACGGGAAAATGACTCACGTTTATGGGGGCATTTCTCATTGGATAGAAATATTTTGAGTAGAGATCTCCTTAGGTTCTGTTTCTTTCTTCATATAATACAGAGCACGTCTCTATCTTGGATTATCTCCAAAGGGATTTTGAACACATTTTAAAGTTCGTATGTATCTTCTAAATTCACTTAATTCCCTCGTACTTGCGAGGTAGTCAAAAAAAGTAAAGACTCTTTTTGTAATAATAAAATTTGTAGCTTCTCTTGTAGTGATTATATTTAATGTTTACTCTATTAGTATGAAAAGAAGAGTCAACATAAAAGATCTAAAACTGGGATTGAGTTTAATTAAGATACTGTCTACTATTATGTGAAATTTACAGGGCATTATCAATATCAAAAACCTTGTCTCCTTGCCTATTGTGGTCAAGAGATCTAGAAGACAAGGTGGCCCTCTGGTTCTTATGTCATTAATGATTTCCATGGATGTTCTAAGTTGCTTAATCAACAACCACATCGAGAATGGTTAGTTGAGCAGGATATCCCATCCCCGCAGCATCGATGAGATGGTGCTCAAGCGTTTTCAAATGACACTAATGCGTCTCTCCTAAACGAGCTTGCTTGTGTCTAATGCAGCCCCCACTGAGTATCTCCTGAACTAATGTTGCAAAGAGATTATAAAGCAATATTTTATGTCAGTCTTTTGGGTATCCCAATGGGCATTAGGATAACGATGAATCTCAGATCGGAGTAGTTTGTTAAGAATATCGAAACAAAACTCCAAGTTATCTTGATGTCCTCTGTTATTTACATCCATTCTTGCTAAAGACCAAATTAAAATGAGTGTGCAAGATAAAAAGAACTAATTGAAACTTACCCTTGACGATTGATCGTAATAGGAAGGGTGTACCTAAAAATAGTAGGACATATATCCAAGTATAAACGAAGTGGGCAACCTAGGCATTCTTGATGTTAGGGCCAAGGAAAACAAGCTTGCTATTAAATGGATGATTCAAGCGTGTAGAATTGATCGCGCTTCTTGGTTTAATTTGATCTTTGGAAAGATAAACAAAACCTTTCCCAAGACCCCCCACACCAATGGAGAAACCTCGATTATTTTTTTTGTGCGATCCTCAAAGCCTCTAGATTAGTCACCTATCTTTCGAAAGTTTGAAAGAGGATGAAGGGCTCATCCTTTATAAAAATTTAATAGAAATGTGTTGATATTATCCAACTGAATGATTCCAATTGGTTCCCTAATGCTAGAATATCGGTTATTGAGAGTCTATCTAGAGGTTATTGAAAGTGGACAAAAGTTTATTGAGAGTGGAAAAAGGGTTTCCGCTAGTGAAAGGATATTTGGTACCAATAAAGGAGAGATTGGACTTGGTATGAAGACCTTGATCCTAGACAAATACTTGACTATTATAATTGGTGTCTACTCACATGTAAAGTTTATGTTTGAGAGAATTCAAAGATGTGCCTCCTGATTATCCAAATTGTGCCAACAATGGGTGAGGAAGAAGACCTATGGTAAGAGTAGTCCTATGCGAAAAAGAATAAAGGAGAGGGCAAAAACACCAAGGAGATGAGAGAATAATAGAGGGAGGACAAGTGGGTTTCTACGCGCATAGTAAATGTAGCTATGCATGAAAGCACATGCACTTGCATAAGTATAAGTCATTAGTTTGTTTATTTACATACATCAGGCATGCATACCAGTAGAAGTATTAGGCATGCATAAAACGATGCATGGTATTGGAAATATAATTAAAGTATAAGATTTAAAGTACATTTTAGCCGCGAAGGTAAGGTGACCTTGAAAACAAGATTGGAGGCAATCCAATCTTAACATTAGTTTACAATAGAATAAGAAATATTGATAAATTTGAGATGATAATGTTATAAGAATGAACCGTAACAGTTTTAGAAAAACTCTAAAGATTTCATATATAATTTATCGGGAAAACATAGGTATGATTTCCATGTAAATTAGGAGAATAGATAAAGTCATGGTTCCTTATGTTCCTAATCCATAAAAGTGTTTTAAAATGTATATTTATATATGGAATAATACACAAGGAGTTCCAATGCTTTAAGTATGAAAAGTACTTAAAGGAAAACATTTAGAGAGAATCATGAAAGGGCCATGTAATTTGTCTAAATTTAATTATTGTTAGCTCTTTTGAAGTTTTTGTCCAATGAAATCTAGAACCTTTGAAATCATAGCTCTCAGAAATGAAGGCCCTAAATTTGAATTGAGAGAAAATTATGGAACAGTTTCCATGAGTATCTCAAAGGACAGTAATTTGGACATTCTTATTCAAGAACCTAAGACATAATGGTCCAAGAAGTTAGAATTCATCTTGATCAAAGTGTCACCTATAATTTAACAATGCAAGAAAATACCTTAAAATATAAATGTTGAATAGATTCAACATCAATACATGCTAAGATCTAAAGTATTAGACGTTTGGATAGAATAAAAATGTTTAAACATGAATTATTTTTATTGGTGCACTTACTAAAAATAAAAAAGCTTTAGCATTTATATTGCTCAAGGAACAACCGGCTAATTGAAAGTAGCACTTTGAGTTAGAGTGATCCATGATGAACGAAAACAACATTCCTTGAATGACAAAATTTAATTAGACTATAAGTTATACCTTGATTGGCATAGCTAACGAAGAAGACGATTGGAAAAAATTTAATTAGAACTATAAGTTATACCTTGATTGGCATAGCTAACGAAGAAGGCGATTGGACAAGTATATCTTTCTAGACCACTTAATCTCATAATTTAATCCTGAAGATCTTTCAAGATGATAGTAAATAATCATTTCCAAAAAAGAATAAAGAAGATTCTTAAAAGACAAGTAAAAAGGATTTGTATTCCCAAAGGAATGTTGTGATTTTTTTGAACACCATGGCATGGGTGAAGTATGAATCTTGTATTTAAAACATATTTTAAGACGTGTATCTAGGTTTTCTACAAAAAGATGTTTAAAATAGAAAAGAAGAAAAGAAGATAATGTTTCATTAGAGTTGGAAGAGGATTCATAACTACTTGATAGTACATTATATAATCAAGTGGTTGGTTTCTTGATATATCTATGTAATACATATGCAAATATTCATGTACAATCTGCCTAAGATTACAATCTGCCTAAGATTCATTGGAAATCAATTGAGAGATATATTTGCAGATATCGAACGTTTTATAGGTTATTGAACCTTGTACCATTATGAAATTGAAGGGGTGATTATTGGAAGGAAGTCAAAATGGTCCAAACCTTCACAATGTCTAGCAATAAATATGTAGTTTTGAGAAGTCTTCCTACAACCAAAGGTATTGGGAGAGTCTATCCAACCCACCCTTGTTCCAAACGCATTCATGATTTTTTTTCCTGTTAACTCAGCAAAAGATTTTTACTTACATTAACGTTGATGCTTTTTCGCAAAATTTTTGCGATGTTGATTCTATTAACGATCGTAAATTTATTGAAATGATTGTCAAGGCGGTGCGAAAAATATATAAGAGAAATTTTGGCTCATTGTTTGAATATATTCTCAAGGAGTTCAAGTTCTCAATGCAAAGAGATCAAGGAGGACTTTGGAGGAGGTGTGCTCTACATCTACAAATCTTGGAGGAGTTTGTATCACCCAACTATTAGCACATTCTTGAGTTGCTGTTAGTAAAAAGAATATTTATATCTCACTTGTTTATTCACTATTTTTTTATTTAAGGATAGTTAGAATCTAGGTTTGCTATAAAATAGCTCTAAAATTTTTATATTCTCGTTATTCTCAGACACACACAGAAACTTCATACCTCTTAGGCAAATTGTAGTTTGACATTGGAATATAGATAGTGTAGCCAAGCAACATAGTTTACCTTTACACTTGGAAAATCTTGTCTATTCTCTCTATTTCTCATTGATCTCTTTTTGAGTCCTAAGGTGTGTATGCTCAAGTTCAGGTGTTGGAAGATCCTTTAAACCTATGATTAACTATTATAAAGGCCCACTCTAGCTCCAACATTGCCATGAGTAAAGAGGGCACAAGGGTAGAGAGATGGTTTTGTCTCTCTATCTCTCAAAATGTATGAAAAAATGTACCTATAATAATTTAGAAAATGTAAATGCACATAAAAGCTCATATTTATACACATCAATATTCCTTTTCATGTAGGTTCTCAATCGAACATACTTATTTGATAGAAATCTTTCACAATCTCCACGTATATTCTCATATATCCAAGCTCTTTTCTCCTTCAATTGATATGATAATAAATTACTAATTTTCTTTTAATTTTAATTTTTTCACTTTCTGTTATTTCTTTAGATTATGGTTTAAATGTATATTTTGTTTACATACACAGAAACTTAATTAAGTGCATAAAACTTACTCTTGTATCCACTCGCCCACATACAGACAAATGTGTTTTACACACACACATAAGGGTGCTTAAAGACACATAGTGTATGACACATACATATAGGGTTTACTTTTAGGTTTTTACTTTCATATAGGGTCATACACACATAGGGTTTTAGGCAGACACACATGAGTTCATAGCTAGGTTTTAGATATACACATGGATTCATACTTACACCTTCAAGGTTTACACTTAGGGTTTACATATGGGTTCATACTTAGAGTTTCCTATATACACATGGGTTTTTAATTAGGATTTGAGGGCTCACACTGAGGTTTTATACATACATATTGTAGAGGAGGTACTCGGGTATCCGCTTTTAACAAAAGTAGAGAATGAAGATTGAACACGTCCAGTATATCACCTACTCAAGGGGGGTTCTCTTTAGGGAAGTATACCCTTTAACATTTCTGTGAGCAGGCAGACAACAAGAATTGTACAGAATGGTAAATGCTTCAGAAAATATGGACAACAAATGACCAAGGAAGACCAATCACTTCTTGACTTGACTCAGATGATTACAAGGTTGGTCAGATGCTCAAAAGTGCAGGCTTAGAAGGCTAACATGCCATCCTAGAAATAAATAAGCTCAGTGCACAGAATCTTCTCATCAGCATAAGGGGCAATGATATGCAGACTAACTCTGAACAATACAAATGGTAGAATCTCTCAAGAGAATAGAGATTAATCAACACACTGACTCACAGAAAAGAAAAATCCAAGCCACTCTCTTACACTATAGTGCTCATAGCCCCTCACTGAGAGGCCTCCCCTCTGTAAACACACTACAGAGTAGCTCCCATAGTAGACTTGAAACCACCAAGTGCAAGAGAGAACTTCTGCACGTATACACACGACAAAGTAACTCCAAAAATGTGCCAAAAAGTGTGTACCCCAATGAGCACAAATCCCTTGTTTTTATAGGCCCCAATAGGCCAAGAGGCCTTGCCGAATCTTCACGTCCACTGATCACGCGCTGGTGGAATGCCCAAAATTGGGGGGTAGGTCAAATACTCCCTTGATTTGAATTAGATCCTCAAAAATAGGTAGTCGCCGTGAATGGTTGCTGGCAATTCCACTTTTACTTTTAACAGTTACCTTTTACCTTTTCACCCACTGTCCGAGATTCTCATTTTGTGTTGTTTTTTCATCCAGTCCTAGTGTTCATGTAGTGGTTGAATCATGTGAAGCTTCAAATAGCATTCCTCTGAGCTCCTAAAGTCATTGTGTCAGCATCATGGGTCATCTTCATCATGCTTCTGCTGTAGCCATCTTATCTGTTTCCCGGAGAGCCATATTCCCCAATGTCTCTGTGGGCCCAATCCATTTCTCCTGAACCTCACAATCTTCATCTTCTGGACCTTGGTCTTGTGTGTGTGTTGTGAGGATGTGTGTGTGTATGTATGGATGTGCATGCGTGTGTGTGGAGGTGTGTGATTGTATGCCTGTGTTTGTGTGTGTGAGTGTGAGTGTGTGCTTATATGTGTGTGAGTGTTTATGTGCGTGCATGTGAGTGTGTATGAGTGGAGTGTGTGTGTGGAAATGTATGTGTGCGGGGGTGGGTGTGTGGGGCATAAGTGTGTAAGGGTGTATGTGATTGTGTGTCTGCATGCGCGGGTGTGAGGGGTGGGTCAATGGTGGATAGGGAGACTAGGGGTGGGGCGGGTGGGCTATGGCGGAGGGGTGCGGGTGAGGGGAGCTGAGCGGAGGGCGGAGGGCGGGTGCGGGCTGAGGGGCGGAGGTGAGGGAGCGGAGGTAGAGAGAGGGGAAGAGAGAGGGGGGGTGAGGGGGTGCGCTGCGCGGTGGGGCGGGTGGGCTATGGCGGAGGGGTGCGGGGTGAGGGGAGCTGAGCGGAGGGCGGAGGGCGGGTGCGGGGTGAGGGGGCGGAGGTGAGGGAGCGGAAGTAGAGAGAGGGGAAGAGAGAGGGAGGGGGTGAGGAGGTGCGCTGCGGGGTGGGGCGGGTGGGCTATGGCGGAGGGGTGCGGGGTGAGGGGAGCTGAGCGGAGGGCGGAGGGCGGGTGGGGGGTGAGGGGGCGGAGGTGAGGGATAGAGAGATAGAGAGAGGGGAAGAGAGAGGGGGTGTGAGGGGGTGCGCTGTGGGGTGGGGCGGGTGGGCTATGGCGGAGGAGTGCGGGTGAGGGGAGCTGAGCGGAGGGCGGAGGGCGGGTGCGGGGTGAGGGGGCGGAGGTGAGGGGGTGGGCTATGGCGGAGGGGTGCGGGTGAGGGGAGCTGAGCGGAGGGCGGAGGGCGGGTGCGGGGTGAGGGGGCGGAGGTGAGGGGGCGGAGGTGAGGGATAGAGAGATAGAGGGAGAGGAAGAGAGAGGGGGATAGAGAGAGAGAGAGGAAGAGAGAGGGGGTGTGAGGGGGTGCGCTGCGGGGTGGGGCGGGTGGGCTATGGCGGAGGGGTGCGGGTGAGGGGAGCTGAGCGGAGGGCGGAGGGCGGGTGCGGGGTCAGGGGGCGGAGGTGAGGGGGCGGAGGTGAGGGATAGAGAGATAGAGAGAGAGGAAGAGAGAGGGGGATAGAGAGAGAGAGAAGAAAGGGAGAGAGAGGAACCGAGAGAGAAAGAGAAAGATAGGGAGAGGGGGAGAGAAAGAGGGAGAGAGAGAGAAGGGACGGGAAGGCGGGGAGAGAGAGAGAGAAAGAGGAGAGAAAGAGAAGAAAAATGCGAGAAAGGAGAAAAGAGAGAAAAATAACAAATCTCTGAGGTAGCAAAGAATGAAGGCAATAACTGCCGCAACACCCTTATGTCCATGAATTGGAATGGAATATTCCCTGAAGCTTCATCCCAATCCGAGAGTTTTCCGAGCTCTACAGACCCCGACATCAAGCTTTTGCACCGTCCCTGGTGCAATTTCTTCCTTATTCTACTCGTTTCAATGAGATCTAGTTATTCTGTAATCACTGAAAAGAAACATGGTATGTACAAGGGTGGAATGCTTCCCTTTTGACCTAGTTCAGATACTTCTTCACCCGGGAGATGTTGACAAGGGGCATCCTTTTACCCTGCAAATCTTCTAGTTGCACTGCACCATGTGGCAATACCTCGATAACCTTATATGGTCCTGTCCATTTGGGTGCCAATTTAGTTGGAATTGCGGGAACTTGATGCACTAAAACCATGGACCCTTCCTGAACTTCATTGGATCTCAGAAACCTGTCATGCAATCTCTTGCGCTCTTCTTGTGTCACCAGAAGTTTCTGCATTGCCCCTTCTCTGTACTCTTCTAATGCCACCAATCTCTGAATGGGGGGTTGTATGCCAATGGTTTTGATTCCTATTTCCTTTCTAATAATGAACTCAAATGGTGCCAATGCCTCTTTTCCATAAACTAAGCGAAATGGGGTCTCGCCTGTGGTTCCCCTCTTCGTGGTTCTGAAAGCCCAAATTGCACCAATTAGTGCTAGTGGCCAAGAGCTTTGATGATCAAAAGATAATTTGCGAAGTAGTCCGATCAAAATCTTATTGGAACTCTCTGCTTGGCCATTTTCCCTGGGGTAGTAGGCACAAGATTTTTTTATGGAAGATTTTGTACCTGTTGTAGAGGAGGTACTGGGGTATCCGCTTTTAACAAAAGTAGAGAATGAAAATTGAACACGTCCAGTACGTCGCCTACTCAAGGGGGGTTCTCTTTAGGGAAGTATACCCTTTAACATTTCTGTGAGCAGGCAGATGCAAAGATTGAACAGAGTAGTAAAGACTTCTGAAAAATGTGAACAATAATTTACCAAGGAAGACCAATCCCTTCTTGATTTGACTCAGATGATTACAAGGTTGATCAAATGCTCAAAAGTGCAGGCTTAGAAAGCTAACATGCCATCCTAGAAATAAATAAGCTCAATGCACAAAATCTTCTCATCAGCTTAAGGGGCTAATTACATGCAGTTTAACTCAGAACCATACCAATGGTAAGATCTTCTCAAGAGAATAGAACACAATCAACCACATTGACTCACGGAAAAGAAGAAGAATCCAAGCTACTCTTTTACACTATAGTGCTCATAGCCCTCAACTGAGAAGCCTCCCCTCTGTATACACACTACAGAGTAGCTCCTACAATAGACTTGAAACCACCAAGTGTAAGAAAGGACTTCCGCACGTACACACGAACCACTGTACCTCCAAGAAATGCACCTTGTACATGTACTCCAGTGTGTTGTCGTCGTAACTCAAATGAGCGCAATTCCTTTGATTTTATAGGCCCCAATAGGCCAAGAGGGCCTTGCCGAATCTTCACGTCCACTGATCACGCGCCGGTTAATTGCCCAAAATTGGGGGGTAGGTCAATTATTCTCCACTTGATTTGAATTAGATCCACAAAAATAGGTAGTCGCCGTGAATGGTTGGCGGCAAAAGTTATTCCCTACTTCCACTTTTCATCTTCTTTCTTGCAATTAGAAGCCCGAACATCTTTGTTACTGATATTGTCTACCATTACCCATATAGATTTTAGAATTGAACCGTTTGTCATATGTGCATCCTGGTAAGGGGTACTCTTTCATCCTTGCACTTGTCGGAAGAAAGTGTAAGGCTCGAGGAAAGCTCCTACTTGCAACACCTTTTGCCCAAAAGGCTCTCTCAATATCTCGAAGCGCAAATGAACCTTGGCTCCCTCTGGATGTGGACCAATCTGATTTCCATCGCGCGTCTATGTGTGTATATGTGTGGGTGTGAGTGTGCATGTGTGTGGGTGTGAGTGTGCATGTATGCATGTGTGTGGATGTGAGTGAGCATGTGTGTGGGTGTGAAGGTGCATGTATGTGTTTGTGATTAGGTGTGTGTGCGTGCATGTGCTTGTGTAAGGGTGTATGTGTGTATGTGGGTGAGTGATAGTGTGGTCATACATGCGTGTATGTGTGGGTGGAAGTGTGTGTGTGTGTGTAATTGTGTGTGTATGCACGTGTGTATGGGTGTGTGTGATGGTATGTGTGTGAGTGTGTGTGAGTGTGTGTGAGTGGGGTGTGTGTGCTTGCGCATGTGTGGGGGACTGTGTATGTGTAGAGGTGTGAGTGCGCGGAGGTGAGGGGAGTGCGGAAGGCGGAGGGGGTGGGGGAATGCGGAGGCGGAGGGGGTGGGGGAATGCGGAGGCGGAGGGGGTGGGGGAATGCGGAGGCGGAGGGGGTGGGGGAATGCGGAGGGCGGAGGGGGTGGGGGAATGCGGAGGCGGAGGGGGTGGGGGAATGCGGAGGCGGAGGGGGTGGGGGAATGCGGAGGGCGGAGGGGGTGGGGGAATGCGGAGGCGGAGGGGGTGGGGGAATGCGGAGGCGGAGGGGGTGGGGGAATGCGGAGGCGGAGGGGCGGGGGGCTGAGGGGGTGGGGGAATGCGGAGGCGGAGGGGGTGGGGGAATGCGGAGGCGGAGGGGGTGGGGGAATGCGGAGGCGGAGGGGCGGGGGGCTGAGGGGGTGGGGGAATGCGGAGGCTGAGGGGGTGGGGGAATGCGGAGGCGGAGGGGGTGGGGGAATGCGGAGGCGGAGGGGGTGGGGGAATGCGGAGGCGGAGGGGGTGGGGGAATGCGGAGGGCGGAGGGGGTGGGGGAATGCGGAGGCGGAGGGGGTGGGGGAATGCGGAGGCGGAGGGGCGGGGGGCTGAGGGGGTGGCGGAGGAGAGAGAGAAAGAGGGGGGAAGAGAGAGGGAGAGAGAGGGAGGGAGGGCACGCGGGGGCGGGGGAGGAGAGAGAAAAGAGAGAGAGAGAGAGAGAGAGAGAGAGAGAGAGAGAGAGAGAGAGAGAGAGAGAGAGAGAGAGAGAGAGAGAGAGAGAGAGAGAGAGAGAGAGAGAAAGGCAGGGACAGGGGAGGGGAGAGAGAGAGAGAGAGAGAGAGAGAGAGAGAGAGAGAGAGAGAGAGAGAGAGAGAGAGAGAGAGAGAGAGAGAGAGAGAGAGAGAGAGAGAGAGAGAGAGAGAGAGAGAGAGAGAGAGAGAAAGAAAGGCAGGGACGGGGGAGGAGAGAGAGAGAGAGAGAGAGAGAGAGAGAGAGAGAGAGAGAGAGAGAGAGAGAGAGAGAGAGAGAGAGAGAGAGAGAGAGAGAGAGAGAGAGAGAGAGAGGGAGAGAGAGAGAAAGAGAGAGAGAAAGAGAGAGAGAGAGAGAGAGAGAGAGAGAGAGAGAGAGAGAGAGAGAGAGAGAGAGAGAGAGAAAGAGAGAGAGAGAGAGAGAGAAAAATAGAGAGAGAGGGGGAAATCGAAAGGGAAGAGAGAGGGAAAAAGAAAGAGAGGGAAATAGAGAGAGAGAGGGGGAAAGAGAGAGAAAGAGAGAAAAAGAGAGAGAGGAAAGAGAGAGAGATGGGGGGAAGAGAGAGGGGAGGGGGATCTACAGACCCCCACATCAAGAGTTTGCACCGTCCCCGGTGCAATCTCTTCCTTATTCTACTTATTTCTTCAGAATGAACTTGCAGACCCTCCAGTTGCACTGCCAGGACTCCATACCACACTTTTGGAGAACCAAAGTACATATAATTCACAGAATACCGGTGGTGATCTTCAACATGCCAACTGAAAGAGGAGAAACACATTCCCATATACAGCCAGGGAACCAGATCTCCAGAGATTTTCTCCTCCTCAAAAGCTAAGATTGATCCACCCAGCTGAGCAATGCTACTCAAATTCCACCCAGAGCTTCCATAGGAGCTGTGTGTCTCTCCAAGTCTGGCCTGAGAAAAACCATGACCAAATTTCCTTGTCTCTATCTTAGCACCATAAAGGACCTCCAATTGCTCAGCTGCATGCTCCACTATTCGCCAACATTCCCCTTCTACATAATCAACAGGAGCTTTCACCCGAAAAGATCCATGAACAGGCTTCTTCCTCTTTATAGGAACTAATGGAGGACGGCTTTTCTTCCGTTTCTTTTGTTTCTTCTTTATTCGAGCCTGTCCACCTTGAAACTCTTCTTCAAGAGGAAAAAACACAGGTGCATCATCAAGATCTGGTCTGCATCCTGCTTCTGGCCTCCATCTCAAAGGAATCTTCTGACAATTTTCCCAGGATACGGAACCGTGGACAACACCTACAGTCAAGGAAGAAGGCATTGGAGCAGCATCCTGCTGCTTTTCCAGATTGAACTCACTTGAAAATTCATCTCCACTGTATGCAGGAGTAGAGTCCAATTTATGCTCCACAATCTGTTCCTTGATCCATCCTAAAGGTATATTTGAGAATGGAAGTCCTTGAAGGTCACAATTAGCTTCCTCGGATGCCGGCACAACTTTGTCACTTCCTGGTCCTGCAAGCATAAAATCATCCGATTCCTCATGTTTACCTGCCTTATCCTTACATACCATCATAGTGGCGCTGAGTGTTGAATTTTGATTATCTGACTCAATTAAAGATTTCTGTCCTTCAGGAGGTGTGTGCAAAAGATAAGCTTGACTTCCTTGCTTACTCTTTTCTATTTTGTTCAAGTGAAGAACATCAGTTTTTCCCTCTTCCCGTCCTCCTTGTGTTGCTTCTGCAAAATCTTCATTTACCTCACATATCTCCACTGTGCAGCATTCTGCACTTCCCATCATCCAACTTAATAGGGCATCATCTTCTGAAGGCATTACCTGAGTTTCCATTGCATACCCACTAGCCTTGTTGATGTCTGATCCTTCTTCCAAATGTAACTGTAAATGATTGTTAGTACATGTGGAAATCCATAACTTGTTCTTTCCCCAATCCTGTAGAGCCTTTGCTTGCTTTAACCAAGGCCTTCCCAAGAGTAGGGGGTATGAGGTCTCCTGTGGCAGGGCTATAACAACAAAGTCTAAAACAAAATGACAACCCTGTACTATCATAAGTACCTTTTCGACAATGCCCATTGGTGCAACCCGACGTTGATCTGCTAATGTGACGGTGAAGGGTGCTGCCTTTGTGGGATTCAGCCTTAGTTTCTTCATAGTGAAATCAGGCATCAAATTGATGCCGGAACCTCCATCTATAATAACACCTGTGAGAGCTTCATCCTTGATAAAAACAAATAATCTTGAGCTTTGATAATCAGCCAGGGGTGCAGGAGGAAAGTCCACCATAAAACCATCTATGCTAGGAGGTGGGCACAAGCATGCAGAATGTATAATCTTCAGTAGATCACTTCTTACTTTAGGATCTATCTTTATGAGTTGATACAGGCTAATCTTATGATGAATACCTTTCAAAATTTCCTCAATGTTTACTTCTTGCTTGATTTCAGGAGTGCTTGTTGGTTGATCTTTTAGCAAAGTGGTCGTCCTCTCATAAGCCGCTTCCATGTCTTCTTGGTCCTTCCATCCCCCCCTCTTTTCTTCATCTCTATCTTTAGGTCCTTGTTCTTCCTCCTTATGGGATACTGTCGCTTGCCTGGCTCTAGTCATCATTGGCATGGACGAAGATGAAACAGCATAAGATTGAGCGGTCATACCTTCTTCTTTTGGAGAGACTGAAATCATGTGGATTGGAGTAGGACGACCTCTTGGGCAATCTCTGGTATAATGATCATTTGCCTCCGGACAATGTTGACAAGGAGGTGCATCTTCTGGAAGAGAGCACCTATTCTGCATGTGGCCGTACTCACCACAACGGTAGCACATCAAAGGTCTATTGTATCTAGGCCTTGCAGGCCGATTCTCCTCTCTATTTGAAGAATTTGATGTACTAGCATAATATGAATCCAAATTTTGAGGGTTACCTCTCTGCTGTGTACCCTTGAGGTAGTAGCAATCTCTGGCTTCATGACCATCTTTTCCACAAAATTGACAGCTTACCTTAATAGGGCAATTAGCATTGGAATGTCCATTGTTGTTACAGTTTGTACACCAAATTTGTCTCCTTATATCCTGAGTGGTCTTCAAATCTTCTAACTCACGGCGAAGTTGGGCTATTTCATCATCAGTACGACGCAGTGGCGGCAAGACCTTCTCTTCTTGTTGATTTTGTTGCCTCTTCAATGTTTCCAGTTCCCTCCTTAATTGCTCAATAGGATCCAGATCTGCAGCATACTTTTGTTGTGTATCCCCCTCAAAATGTTGCCTTGCTTCTTCAATGCGCGATGCCGCTGCAACAAAATCATTGAGAGTGGCATCCAATCTAAGAGACTCCCGAAGCTTCTGCTGAGATGACCTTGGTAGGGCCTTCTCAATCCACTTTTTAACCAAAAAGTCACGTGGAGCATGTGGCAGACGTGCAACAAGTGCTTTTGTTCTAGTGTGAAGTTCATGAAAAGATTCACCTGATCTCAGCTTCAAATTCTCTAGCTGATCTAGAGCTCTTTCTGAGGAATCACTTGGTCGGAATGTTTGTGAGAAAGCCGCCTTCAGAGCCTCCCATGTAGTGAAATGGCCATCTGCATATTGACTATACCATTTATCTGCAAGACCCTCCAATGTGGATGGAAAAAGTGCCAACATTGCATCTTCTCTATTCTGCAGACCACGTCCACGGCATAAAGAGATAAATCTCCTCACATGATCATCAGCATCTTCATATGCATGTCCCTTAAAGGTAGGGAACTTGATGTTGATCCTGGAGAGTAGATGAGAAAGATCCTCCATTTGGACTGGTGTCTCTTCTGAGGTATCTGAGGAGAAGTCTAGATTTCTCCTATACCCTTCTTTTGACAATGGTGTCATACCCAAATCAATAGACAAATTTAGGGAAGACAGAGGGGAGGTAGACTCACTAGCCGTGGTTATTGCTAACTTGTTAAGGCTCCTTCGAACACGAAGAGATTCCTTATCCGCTCGTGTATGGGTCATGTACCTCTCACACAAATGCAAAGGTCCCACCGGGCGTGCCAAACTGTAGAGGAGGTACTGGGGTATCCGCTTTTAACAAAAGTAGAGAATGAAAATTGAACACGTCCAGTACGTCGCCTACTCAAGGGGGGTTCTCTTTAGGGAAGTATACCCTTTAACATTTCTGTGAGCAGGCAGATGCAAAGATTGAACAGAGTAGTAAAGACTTCTGAAAATGTGAACAATAATTTACCAAGGAAGACCAATCCCTTCTTGATTTGACTCAGATGATTACAAGGTTGATCAAATGCTCAAAAGTGCAGGCTTAGAAAGCTCACATGCCATCCTAGAAATAAATAAGCTCAATGCACAGAATCTTCTCATCAGCTTAAGGGGCTAATTACATGCAGTTTAACTCAGAACCATACCAATGGTAAGATCTTCTCAAGAGAATAGAACACAATCAACCACACTGACTCACGGAAAAGAAGAAGAATCCAAGCTACTCTTTTACACTATAGTGCTCATAGCCCTCAACTGAGAAGCCTCCCCTCTGTATACACACTACAGAGTAGCTCCTACAATAGACTTGAAACCACCAAGTGTAAGAAAGGACTTCCGCACGTACACACGAACCACTGTACCTCCAAGAAATGCACCTTGTACATGTACTCCAGTGTGTTGTCGTCGTAACTCAAATGAGCGCAATTCCTTTGATTTTATAGGCCCCAATAGGCCAAGAGGGCCTTGCCGAATCTTCACGTCCACTAATCACGCGCCGGTTAATTGCCCAAAATTGGGGGGTAGGTCAATTATTCTCCACTTGATTTGAATTAGATCCACAAAAATAGGTAGTCGCCGTGAATGGTTGGCGGCAAAAGTTATTCCCTGCTTCCACTTTTCATCTTCTTTCTTGCAATTAGAATCCCGAACATCTTTGTTACTGATATTGTCTACCATTACCCATATAGATTTTAGAATTGAACCGTTTGTCATATGTGCATCCTGGTAAGGGGTACTCTTTCATCCTTTCCACTTGTCGGAAGAAAGTGTAAGGCTCGAGGAAAGCTCCTACTTGCAACACCTTTTGCCCAAAAGGCTCTCTCAATATCTCGAAGCGCAAATGAACCTTGGCTCCCTCTGGATGTGGACCAATCTGATTTCCATCGCGCGTCTATGTGTGTATATGTGTGGGTGTGAGTGTGCATGTGTGTGGGTGTGAGTGTGCATGTATGCATGTGTGTGGATGTGAGTGAGCATGTGTGTGGGTGTGAAGGTGCATGTATGTGTTTGTGATTAGGTGTGTGTGCGTGCATGTGCTTGTGTAAGGGTGTATGTGTGTATGTGGGTGAGTGATAGTGTGGTCATACATGCGTGTATGTGTGGGTGGAAGTGTGTGTGTGTGTGTAATTGTGTGTGTATGCACGTGTGTATGGGTGTGTGTGATGGTATGTGTGTGAGTGTGTGTGAGTGGGGTGTGTGTGCTTGCGCATGTGTCGGGGACTGTGTATGTGTAGAGGTGTGAGTGCGCGGAGGTGAGGGGAGTGCGGAAGGCAGAGGGGGTGGGGGAATGCGGAGGCGGAGGGGGTGGGGGAATGCGGAGGCGGAGGGGGTGGGGGAATGCGGAGGCGGAGGGGGTGGGGGAATGCGGAGGGCGGAGGGGGTGGGGGAATGCGGAGGCGGAGGGGGTGGGGGAATGCGGAGGCGGAGGGGGTGGGGGAATGCGGAGGGCGGAGGGGGTGGGGGAATGCAGAGGCGGAGGGGGTGGGGGAATGCGGAGGCGGAGGGGGTGGGGGAATGCGGAGGCGGAGGGGGTGGGGGAATGCGGAGGTGGAGGGGCGGGGGGCTGAGGGGGTGGGGGAATGCGGAGGCGGAGGGGGTGGGGGAATGCAGAGGCGGAGGGGGTGGGGGAATGCGGAGGCGGAGGGGCGGGGGGCTGAGGGGGTGGGGGAATGCGGAGGCTGAGTGGGTGGGGGAATGCGGAGGCGGAGGGGGTGGGGGAATGCGGAGACGGAGGGGGTGGGGGAATGCGGAGGCGGAGGGGGTGGGGGAATGCGGAGGCGGAGGGGGTGGGGGAATGCGGAGGGCGGAGGGGGTGGGGGAATGCGGAGGCGGAGAGGGTGGGGGAATGCGGAGGCGGAGGGGCGGGGGGCTGAGGGGGTGGCGGAGGAGAGAGAGAAAGAGGGGGGAAGAGAGAGGGAGAGAGAGGGAGGGAGGGCACGCGGGGGCGGGGGAGGAGAGAGAAAAGAGAGAGAGAGAGAGAGAGAGAGAGAGAGAGAGAGAGAGAGAGAGAGAGAGAGAGAGAGAGAGAGAGAGAGAGAGAGAGAGAGAGAGAGAGAGAGAGAGAGAGAGAGAGAGAGAGAAAGAAAGGCAGGGACAGGGGAGGAGGGAGAGAGAGAGAGAGAGAGAGAGAGAGAGAGAGAGAGAGAGAGAGAGAGAGAGAGAGAGAGAGAGAGAGAGAGAGAGAGAGAGAGAGAGAGAGAGAGAGAAAGAAAGGCAGGGACGGGGGAGGAGAGAGAGAGAGAGAGAGAGAGAGAGAGAGAGAGAGAGAGAGAGAGAGAGAGAGAGAGGGAGAGAGAGAAAGAGAGAGAGAAAGAGAGAGAGAGAGAGAGAGAGAGAGAGAGAGAGAAAGAGAGAGAGAGAAAAATAGAGAGAGAGGGGGAAATCGAAAGGGAAGAGAGAGGGAAAAAGAAAGAGAGGGAAATAGAGAGAGAGGGGGAAAGAGAGAGAAAGAGAGAAAAAGAGAGAGAGGAAAGAGAGAGAGATGGGGGGAAGAGAGAGGGGAGGGGGATCTACACCTGTCAAATATAAACTGGAGCAATTGATTTACAAAATGGGTGCCCCTATCACTAGTAATTTCGAGTGGGCAACCAAATCTTGAGAAAATACGTTTATACATAAATTTGGCTACTGTTAAAGCCGTGCAGTCCAGAGTAGCTTTAGCCTCTATCCATTTAGTGGCATAGCATGTGGCCATCAAAATATACTTTTTACCTCCTGGTTGCCCAGTTGGGCTAATTGGCCCTATGAAATCAAGACCCCATCGTTCAAATGGGATCCATCCTGTAGATATGATTAATGGTTGGAAATTCAATCTGGTTGGCGTGGGAGCACACCTCTGGCAGATGTGGCATTCTTTAGCAACCTTGATTGCATCCTTGAAAATATGAGGCCACCATAAACCTTTGTGGATGATTCTATGAGCCAATTCTTCCCCCTTTAGATGTCCTTCATTGTGTGCAGCCTCTAGCAGAAGATTTACCTCTTCTGGATAGACACACCTTCTCAGTATATCATCCTGACAGTATTTATATAAATTTCCATTTATAAGAGAATATGCTTTGGTTTTCAGGAGCAATCTTCTCTTTTCTACAGGTGTCAAGTGTTCTGGGATCTTTCCAGTAGTGAGAACATGAAGAATTTCATCATACCAACCGGTCCGGATTGCTACTAGAAAAAGATTGCTATCCACCAGTTCATCATTAATACCTGTTGCCTTTTCGCTCATTGCGGTCCTGGACACTTGATCTGCCATGTAGTGCTCTTTTCCTGGCTTAATATGAATATAAAAATTAAATTCTTGGAATAGGAGTAACCATCTCCAAATCCTTCCAGCTACTCTAGGCTTGTTTATCAAATACTTCAAGGGCTGATGATCAGAAATAACAATGAAATGTACACCAAGGAGATAATGTCGGAACTTATGAAGAGCAAATACGATAGCCAAACCTTCTCTTTCCGTTGTACTGTAATTTCTTTCAGCTTGGTTGAGTAGTCTGCTTGCATAAGAGATAGGTCTATCCACTTTGTGAGATGATGGTTGAGCTAGAACTGCACCAACAGCATGAAGACTAGCATCTGTATGCACATGAAATTCGAATGACCAATTAGGAACACTTAAAAGTGGAGCAGTACATAGCCTCAACTTTAATTCACAAAATGCTTTGTTGGCTTCAGCACTCCATGAGAAAGGGATCTTTTTACTGGTAAGCCTTGACAAGGGCTTAGCAATTTCTGAATACATCCTAATGAATCTTCTGTGATACCCTGCATGGCCCAAGAAACTTTGCACTTCCTTTGGGCTTTGTGGAATTGGCATGGAAAGAATAGGTGTAACCTTTGTAGGGTCAACAGTTATGCCTTGAGCAGATACTATGTGACCAAGAAGAGTGCCCTTAGTGACCAAAAAGTGACATTTATCAGGATTCAATTTCAAACCTGTTTTGAGACATTGCTCAAAAATTTCTTTTAGATTTTCCAAATGGTCATGGAAATCTTGAACTACTGCCCTTCTATCTGTACCTGAAAATACTGAAAAGTCATCCATGAAAATGCGTAGAAAGGTTGTTAACCATTTGCCCAATATCAGATACATCGTTCTATTAAATGAAGCCGGTGCATTCTTCAAACCAAAAGCCATTCGAGTATAGACATAAGTGCCCCAGGGAGTGACAAAGGCTGTTTTGTCCCTATCATCAGGATGAATTACAATCTGGTTGTAGCCACTAAAACCATCCAAGAAACTATAT
Source organism: Ceratopteris richardii (assembly GCA_020310875.1). Taxonomy (NCBI): domain Eukaryota; kingdom Viridiplantae; phylum Streptophyta; class Polypodiopsida; order Polypodiales; family Pteridaceae; genus Ceratopteris; species Ceratopteris richardii. The sequence goes on along the minus strand of CM035441.1, from coordinate 98,361,584 downwards.
AAAGTGTGACCAGCTACTTCTTCAAGTACTTGCTCTGTGAAGGGCTGAGGGAATCCATCTTGAATAGTTACTTTATTCAAAGCCCGGAAATCAACACATACTCTTATTTTTCCACTATTTTTCTTGGGCACAATAACCATAGAAGAAAGCCACCTGGAATGTTCTACTGGCACAATTATACCTGCTTCCTCTAGTTTTGTAATCTCTGCTTTTACCGCCTCTGCATACTTCGGATTGAGTCGATATGGCCTACTTCTTACAGGCGCGGCTCCCTCAACTAAGGGTATCGGATGTAACCCAAGCTCTTCTGGTATCCCTGTTAGATCTTTGTAGGACCATGCGAAGACACTTTTATAAGTGAAAAGCAAAGAAGTTACCTTCTGTAGCAAGGGAGGATAATGCCACAACCAGGATGCCAAATGGACCATTTGAGGGTTCTCTATATCCCCTAAATTTACTTCTTGAACCAATGTTTCAGGACTGGTCTTGCTTGAGAGATCATCTCCACTATATGCAGGAGTGGATTTTAATTTATATTCTGCAACCTGTTCTTTCATCCATCCTTGAGGTATATCTGCAAAAGGAAGATCTTCTCTGCTCTTAGGTTCATAATCTTCCCTCTCTGATACTTTTATATTGGTTGCCTCCTCAAAGCTTGTATTTTCCTTCAATTGCTCATTCTCCAACACCTTGTGGTCTTTATTGCTCTTTTCTGTAACTTCCTTATCTGCAACTTCTTCCTCAATTTCATTGATCTCTACTGTGCAACATACTGCACTTCCCATCATCCAATTTAACAATGTATCATCTTCTTGGGGTAGAGAGGGCATTACCTGAGCATCCACAGTATATCCAGTGGTTTTTCCTGAATCAAACCCTTCTTCCAAATGTAGTTGCAGTTGGCTATTGGTGCTCGTTGAAATCCATAGTTTATTTTTTCCCCAATCTTGCAAAGCTTTTGCTTGTCTCAGCCAAGGTCTCCCCAGGAGTAGAGGGTAAGAAGTCTCCTGTGGAAGTGCAATAACAACAAAATCTAGAACAAAATGGCAGCCCTGTACTACCATCAGTACCTTTTCAATAATGCCCAGTGGCGCAACCCGATGTTGATCCACCAATGTAACCGTGAATGGTGCCAACTTGGTGGGGTTCAATTTCAGCTTCTTCATTGTAAAATCTGGCATTAAATTGATACCAGAGCCTCCATCTATGATCACACCTGTAAGAGCTTCATCCTTTATACAAACTGATAATCTTCAACTTTGGTAGTCCGCTAAGGGTGCAGGGGGAAAATCAACCATGAATCCATCTATACTAGGTGATTGGACTAAATGAGCAGAGTGTATAATCTTTAGTAAGTCACTTCTTATTTTTGAATCCATCCTTATAAGTTCATAGAGACTAATCTTGTGATGAATACCTTTCAAGATCTGTTCAATGTTTACCTCCTGAGTATTTTCTTGTAGACGTGTTGGTTGGCCCCTTAGAGAAGTAGTCATTTCTTCATAAGCTCCTTCAATTTCCACTTGGTCCTTCCATCCAGACTTCTTTTCTTCCTCTTTATCCTGTTTTCCTTGTTGTTCATCTCTATGGGTTGCAGCTGCTTGCCTAGCTCTAGTCATTATGGGCATTGCAGAGGATGAAACGGCATAAGACTGAGTAGTTTTTCCTTCTTCATGTGGAGAGACCGCGATCATGTGGATTGGAGCAGGACGACCTCTTGGGCAATCTTTGGTATAATGATCTTTGGACTCTGGACAATATTGACAAGGAGGTGTATCTTCTGGAAGAGAACACCTATTTTGCATGTGGCCGTACTCACCACAATGATAGCACATCAAAGGTCTATTATATCTAGGCTTTGCAGGCCTATTCTCTTCTCTATTAGATGTATTTGAAGTACTAGCATAATATGAATCCAAATTTTGAGGGTTACCTCTCTGCTGTGTACCCTTGAGGTAGTAACAATCTCTGGCTTCATGACCATCTTTTCCACAAAATTGACAGCTTACCTTAATAGGGCAATTAGCATTGGAATGTCCATTGTTGTTACAGTTTGTACACCAAATTTGTCTCCTTATATCCTGAGTGGTCTTCAAATCTTCTAACTCTCGGCGAAGTTGGGCTACTTCATCATCAGTGCGACGCAGTGGTGGCAAGACCTTCTCTTCTTGTTGATTTTGTTGCATCTTCAATGCTTCCAATTCCCTTCTCAGTTGCTCAATAGGATCCAGATCTGCAGCATACTTTGGTTGTGTATCTCCTTCAAAATGTTGCCTTGCTTCTTCAATGCGTGATGCAGCTGCAACAAAATCATTGAGGGTAGCATCCAATCTAAGAGACTCACGAAGCTTCTGCTGAGATGACCTGGGTAGAGCCTTCTCTATCCACTTTTTAACCAAAAAGTCACCTGGAGCATGTGGCAGACGTGCAACAAGCGCTTTTGTTCTAGTGTGAAGTTCATGAAAAGATTCTCATGGCCTTAGCTTCAAATTCTCTAGCTCATCTAGAGCTCTTTCCGAAGAATCACTTGGTCGGAATGTTTGTGAGAAAGCCGCCTTCAGAGCCTCCCATGTAGTGAAATGGCCATCTGCATATTGACTATACCATTTATCTGCAAGACCCTCCAATGTGGATGGAAAAAGTGCCAACATTGCATCTTCTCTATTCTGCAGACCTCTTCCACGGCATAAAGAGATGAATCTTCTCCCATGATCATCAGCATCCTCATAGGCTTGTCCCTTGAAGGTAGGGAATTTGATGTTTAATCTGGAGAGTAGATGAGAAAGATCCTCCATTTGGACTGGTGTCTCTTCTGACGTATCTGTGGAGAAGTCTAGAGTTCTCCTATACCCTTCTTTTGACAATGGTGTCGCACACAAATCAATAGACAAATTTAGGGAGGACAGAGGGGAGGTAGACTCACTAGCCGTGGTTATTGCTAACTTGTTAAGGCTCCTTCGAACACGAAGAGATTCTTTATCTGCTCGTGTATGGGTCATGTACCTATTCGCAATTGCAATAGGGAAAAACACCTCTCACAGAAATGCAAAGGCCCCACCGTGCGTGCCAAACTGTAGAGGAGGTACTGGGGTATCCGCTTTTAACAAAAGTAGAGAATGAAGATTGAACACGTCCAGTACATCACCTACTCAAGGGGGGTTCTCTTTAGGGAAGTATACCCTTTAACATTTCTGTGAGCAGGCAGACAACAAGAATTGTACAGAATGGTAAATGCTTCAGAAAATATGGACAACAAATGACCAAGGAAGACCAATCACTTCTTGACTTGACTCAGATGATTACAAGGTTGGTCAGATGCTCAAAAGTGCAGGCTTAGAAGGCTAACATGCCATCCTAGAAATAAATAAGCTCAGTGCACAGAATCTTCTCATCAGCATAAGGGGCAATGATATGTAGACTAACTCAGAACAATACAAATGGTAGAATCTCTCAAGAGAATAGAGATTAATCAACACACTGACTCACAGAAAAGAAAAATCCAAGCCACTCTCTTACACTATAGTGCTCATAGCCCCTCACTGAGAGGCCTCCCCTCTGTAAACACACTACAGAGTAGCTCCCATAGTAGACTTGAAACCACCAAGTGCAAGAGAGAACTTCTGCACGTATACACACGGCAAAGTAACTCCAAAAATGTGCCAAAAAGTGTGTACCCCAATGAGCACAAATCCCTTGTTTTTATAGGCCCCAATAGGCCAAGAGGCCTTGCCGAATCTTCACGTCCACTGATCACGCGCCGGTGGAATGCCCAAAATTGGGGGGTAGGTCAAATATTCCCTTGATTTGAATTAGATCCTCAAAAATAGGTAGTCGCCGTGAATGGTTGCTGGCAATTCCACTTTTACTTTTAACAGTTACCTTTTACCTTTTCACCCGCTTTCCGAGATTCTCATTTTGTGTTGTTTTTTCATCCAGTCCTAGTGTTCATGTAGTGGTTGAATCATGTGAAGCTTCAAATAGCATTACTCAGAGCTCCTAAAGTCATTGTGTCAGCATCATGGGTCATCTTCATCATGCTTCTGCTGTAGCCATCTTATCTGTTTCCGGGAGAGCCGTATTCCCCAATGTCTCTGTGGGCCCAATCCATTTCTCCTGAACCTCACAATCTTCATCTTCTGGACCTTGGTCTTGTGTGTGTGTTGTGAGGATGTGTGTGTGTATGTATGGATGTGCATGCGTGTGTGTGGAGGTGTGTGATTGTATGCCTGTGTTTGTGTGTGTGAGTGTGAGTGTGTGCTTATATGTGTGTGAGTGTTTATGTGCGTGCATGTGAGTGTGTATGAGTGGAGTGTGTGTGTGGAAATGTATGTGTGCGGGGGTGGGTGTGTGGGGCATAAGTGTGTAAGGGTGTATGTGATTTTGTGTCTGCATGCGCGGGTGTGAGGGGTGGGTCAATGGTGGATAGGGAGACTAGGGGTGGGGCGGGTGGGCTATGGCGGAGGGGTGCGGGTGAGGGGAGCTGAGCGGAGGGCGGAGGGCGGGTGCGGGGTGAGGGGCGGAGGTGAGGGAGCGGAGGTAGAGAGAGGGGAAGAGAGAGTGGGGGTGAGGGGGTGCGCTGCGGGGTGGGGCGGGTGGGCTATGGCGGAGGGGTGCGGGGTGAGGGGAGCTGAGCGGAGGGCGGAGGGCGGGTGCGGGGTGAGGGGGCGGAGGTGAGGGAGCGGAAGTAGAGAGAGGGGAAGAGAGAGGGGGGGGTGAGGAGGTGCGCTGCGGGGTGGGGCGGGTGGGCTATGGCGGAGGGGTGCGGGGTGAGGGGAGCTGAGCGGAGGGCGGAGGGCGGGTGCGCGGTGAGGGGGCGGAGGTGAGGGATAGAGAGATAGAGAGAGGGGAAGAGAGAGGGGGTGTGAGGGGGTGCGCTGCGGGGTGGGGCGGGTGGGCTATGGCGGAGGGGTGCGGGTGAGGGGAGCTGAGCGGAGGGCGGAGGGCGGGTGCGGGGTGAGGGGGCGGAGGTGAGGGGGTGGGCTATGGCGGAGGGGTGCGGGTGCGGGGAGCTGAGCGGAGGGCGGAGGGCGGGTGCGAGGTGAGGGGGCGGAGCTGAGGGGGCGGAGGTGAGGGATAGAGAGATAGAGAGAGAGGAAGAGAGAGGGGGATAGAGAGAGAGAGAGAGAGGAAGAGAGAGGGGGTGTGAGGGGGTACGCTGCGGGGTGGGGCGGGTGGGCTATGGCGGAGGGGTGCGGGTGAGGGGAGCTGAGCGGAGGGCGGAGGGCGGGTGCGGGGTGAGGGGGCGGAGGTGAGGGGGCGGAGGTGAGGGATAGAGAGATAGAGAGAGAGGAAGAGAGAGGGGGATAGAGAGAGAGAGAGAAGAAAGGGAGAGAGAGGAACCGAGAGAGAAAGAGAAAGATAGGGAGAGGGGGAGAGAAAGAGGGAGAGAGAGAAGGGACGGGAAGGCAGGGAGAGAGAGAGAGAGAGGAGAGAAAGAGAAGAAAAATCCGAGAAAGGGGAAAAGACAGAAAAATAACAAACCTCTGAGGTAGCAAAGAATGAAGGCAATAACTGCCGCAACACCTTTATGTCCATGAATTGGAATGGAATATTCCCTGAAGCTTCATCCCAATCCGAGAGTTTTCCGAGCTCTACACATATGAACATTCAAAGGGTCACACATACATATAAGGGTGTCCAAACACACATATGGCAAAAGACATTCATTGGGTTCATACATGCACAAGGGTTTCACTTTTAGGGTTTCCATAGCTAAGGTTACCACACACATACATAGGGTACATACATACACTTAAGGTTTACAAACATTGGGTTACACACATCAGAATATAGGGTGCGCTTAGGGCTTTTCAACTCACAATTAGAGTACCACATATAGGGGTTTATAGAGAGACACACAACTAGTTTTTTCTCAACACTCACTCACTCGCACTCATTCAAGAAACACATATATACACTGGTAACATGATGTTTTTGGTTTCTCCTCTTCATGCAGGTAGTCGATCATAAAAATCATCAATAGCATATAAAATGAGAAAAAGGAAAAATAAGTATGAATCTTCGTCATCTTCTAGCCATAAGTGATTTCATGTTGACCTTCACCTCTACTAAAGCTGCGTATCGTCCTTGATGGGCCAACTTGCAAAGTCAATGGAAGTGCATCAAAATTCTTTTTAAAATATATTTTATCTTTATTTCATTGTTCTCTTGAAAGTTCAAAAGCTAGCTTTTGTAGGCAAATGCAAGTTCGTAGCAAATAAAGAAAATGTTTAAGTTACGAAGGCTATAATTGGAAACTTGTTCGATGAGCATATTAGTATCAAAATTTCACTTTATCATCTAACTTATTATCAGATTTTTCTTGCGATATCATCTCACTCACAAGATTTAACTTTCCGGATATATGCACAAAAGCTGTTTTTATGTATCGAATGAATAATTGTAATATCTAGAGAAGAAAAGTTTAAGATGATACCTATAAGAGGAAGATAAAAATATCACTAACTATTTTGGCTCCTATGAAATATTTTTTATATCATTTCAAGCATTCACTAAATCGCATTCAAGCATTCAAGACCTGGGAGCTGGCAAAAGACTCATCAGAAATATTAGCACTCTCTTTGGCAATGCTTGTTCTAGGGTTGCCATCAATGGGCATATCTCTGATCCTTTTACTCTTAGTAGATCCATCAGACAAGGCTGCCCTCTTGCTCCCTTGCTCTTTGCAATTGCTAGTGATGCTTTAGGTTGGCTTGTTAAAGATGCTATGAACAATGGTACTATAAAAGGAATCAATGTGCTTAACTCCCCTTCCCCTCTTGGGCTCCAAATGTTTGCTGATGATACTAATGTTATTCTAAATGCTGATGATCTTTCTGTAAACAAATTTCTGGAATGTTTAGAGATTTTTTGTCTTGCTAGTGGTTCCAAAGTTAACCATTCCAAAACTGGATTTAAAGCTTCTAATGAAACTATTCCTGAATGTGTTTCTAGACTTGGATGCAACATTATCAAAGATGGAGAGATCTTTAGATTGTTGGGGATTCCCATGGGTTTCCAGATTTCTTTTGCTCAAAGGTGGGAATGGGTGGTGGAAAGGTTTAAAAAACACTTGCTGTACTGGTATGATACTAACAGTTCCCTCCCTCATAGAACTTTTGTTCTCAATCATTACATCCTTCCTAAATTGGTCTATTTTCTGGCTTGTTGGTCTCCTTCTAATAAGCAACTTGGACAGGTTATCTGTTTAGCCAGGAACTTCTTATGGGGAAGTAAGTGTGATAAAAAAAAAGTCCCCAAGGTGGCTTGGAAAGTGTGCTGTCTCCCTAAACATCAAGGTGGATTGGGCATTATTAATCCTGTGAAAATGGCAGACAACTTGGCTTCTAAATGGATTTTGAGATGTATTGACTGAAATGATGTCTGGGCCTGTCTTCTGAAAAGAAATACTTCTAGATATTGTCTTTCTGACTACAGGGCCTGGAAGAATCTCAACCTTTGGGACATTATAACTTCCCCACATCCCATCACCCCCTTTGGTAGTCCCTTAGTGTGTAGAATGTGGCAGGCCTGGTTCAAATCTAAGAACTCTTTTAAACTCCCTAACGAACTTGCCTGTTCTCTTCAATTTTATTTGCAAGAGTCTCCATGGTTGGGCTGGCTTGCTTACTATGAAGAAAACAGGCTGACAATCAAGCAACACAAATGCCACAAAGCTGGAATCACTACTTGGAACAATTACATATGTGGAGTAAGGGTAAGGACTGCACAAGAAGTCTTTTCTAGCACTAATTTGTCTTTGTCTTGCTTTCAGGTAATTCAAAAACACAGAAACATGCTACTGGAAAAGATGGACAGGTGGCATAGGAAAAAGGTTGACCTGGTGGATATTGCTAATTTCATTTTCAAACAGTTCAAACATGACAAAGGGTCTGCTGCTCAAATCCTGAAAAAGCTCAACTCTAGGTGGCAGGTGAATTGGTCTACACACCAGTGGACTTACAGATTTAAAGCTTTGTGGGCTCTTCCAGATTGCAGCAAGCATTCATTTCTCTAGTGGAGGATGCTGCACCATGGCCTTTGGACTGGTCATAAAGTCAGGAAAATTTTTAATAGTGGTGGGTCCTGTATATTTTGTGGCCTTGTGGAGGATGTTTCACACCTCTTCTTTGAATGCCATCATGCCAAAAAATTCTGGTCTGCTGTGGAGAAGTATCTGCTAGTGAATGGTCTCCCCAAACTTAGTAAAATGGAGGTGATTCTTGGTTGCTGTAAACACTTGGATATTCTGCTGTGGAATATTTGGAGGGGCTATATTCTTTGGAACATATGGCTCAGTAGGAATGAGGCTACCCTTGGTAGCAGAAAAAGGAACTACCTCATCACTTTGCCTGTTATTCTGAAAAATGCTTCTCTATCTTGTATTAGGAGAATCAGAGATTCTTCTTGTAATAACTATGATGTCTACAAGATTTTGTCTGAAAATTCTCCCTCTAGATGGAAAAAACTGTTAGCTGAACAGTACTCTTGTAAAAGGTTGGACATGTATTTCTCCTTGTAATTTGTCCTCTAGGTCAGGTGTCTCCTGCCCAAGGCACACTATATACGGCCACCATTAATACAAATTTTCCTTGTTCTTTCAAAAATAAAAAAATAAAAATCACATAATCGACTTTTAATGTGATGGTACATTTTTTGAATTTCATGTAATATTTTAGCACCAAAATGAACTGCATATTTTTTCCCCTTGTCATCATTTTGACCTATGACTTAGCCTATACCTTCAAGGTTGACATCATAAAAAAATTGGATACTGTCCTAAACAGTTAACACACATTGGAACTTCAATAAATAGGTGTATCAATTTATGCGTAGATTTCAAATGTTTCTATGTCTATAGATACTTTCTCTTCTTTCGCAATAGATTTTTCAACGGCTTACAAACATGAGCAAATTGAGCGGTCTACATAACATAGAATACTGATTATCCTAATAATCTCCTCAGTTGATTGACAATTTGAGACCCCTTTGAACATTTGCTAATGGCCTTTGAACATTCTTCTTTCACTCATTCCTCATAAACTTTTATCGGAATGTCATCAATAAAAGGTATCATCACAATAGGTATAAAAATATGTAAGACGATATTCATAGCATTCATCGTGTGAGCCATAGATCTTGTTGCTCACTATGGAAATATACACATACATACAAGCCCGATCAAGTCTTCATCATACTGGTAGCTAGTTGAAACGCATAAAAACTTGAATACATGTCACCGATTGAGCGAAAGGAATGACTAGCAAAGGCCGCCGCAAAAACATGTAGTATAGGTCCCGTTGTGCGGAATCGACCTCCCATGCCATGAGTGGAGAGATGAGGAGGGTAATACATAAACGTCCATATTTTTATACACACCAATATTCTCCTTCATTAAGGCTAGTAGGATCTCATTTTGACATGCTTATTTGATTGAAATCTTCCACAATCTGCACGTATATTCATATAAAGGTTGGTTCCTTTCTATTTCAATTAATACGATGTTTAATATTTTCTTTATTTTTTTGTTTAATTTCTCATGTTTTTTTTCATTATTATGTAAATGGATACTTTGTTTATATACACACATATAATTAAATATATAAAAACTACTCTCACATCCACTCACACACATGCACACTACACACACACATAAGGGTGCACAAACACACATAGGACATCACACATACATAACAAGAGCTTTGTCTGACACAATGATCACAACAAGATGAAGCCTTGCACCAATGAATACATAAAGATGCACACTTGCTCTAGAGAAATACTAATCACGCATAGTGAATGACTAGAACCAAGCCACTCAATCACATTGTAGTGCTAATAGCCATCCACTAGGTAGCCCATGCTCTATAACCTCACCACAAACTGACCTGTGGTAGGCAATGTGGCTCTTCTCGGGAAAGCACTAAGTGCAAACAGGTGATGACACCAAGCATTAAGTGGTCAAGGTAGGAAATGTTAAAACCTCTAATGGGAATAGAAATCTATTGAGAAGGGTTCTATATGTATCTACAATTACCAAGAACTTGATGAGTGTTGGAAAAATTTTGCAAAAGGGTTTGCGGGTTAGGTTCAACAAATATGGAGCATCTGTGGAGGATCCCCAACATGGATTCAAGAAAATTTCCAAAGGAGAAAAGACAGGTAGATTATTTACATTTGAACTTAAAGATACAAGGAATATTGCACTTTATAATTACAAATGTCAAACATTGTCAGAGCTTGAGATTTGGCATAAAAGATTAGGGCATATTGGTGAGAGAACCTTAAAGCAAATATGTAGAGATCAATGTGTGCTTGGGATACCTAATGTATCCAAGCAACACATGATCTATAAATGTGGTATTTGTCAGTTTGGGAAATATCACATGTTACCCTTCTCAAAGAAAGGCTATGTGCATGAAGATTACTTGGAACTTGTCCACACAAATGTGTGGGGACCAAGTAAGGATCACTCAATTTTTGGATCAAGGTATTATGTATCTTTCATTGATGATTTCAGTAGGTGGACTATCTTATATGTTATGAAGCATAGAGATGAAGTGTTCAATTGCTTTAAGAAGTATCTTGCACTTGTGGAAAACCAAATAGGAAGAAGCCTAAATAGACTGAGGTCAGATGGAGGAGGTGAGTACTTCTCAAATGAATTTGATGCATTGTTGCATGATAGAGGAATCAAAAAGAAAATTAGAACAAGGTATACCCTTGAGAAAAATGGGGTGGTAGAGAGGAGAAATAGCTTGATTGTTGAAAAAGCTAGATCAATGCAAAAGAAGAAAAAGTTACCAAATTATTTGTGGGTAGAAAGTGTATCCACTACCACTTATCTTGTTGACAGGTTCCCATCCAAAACACTTGATGTGATGACCCCATATGAAGCATGGCATGGTAGAAGGCCATCACTTGATCATTGCACAATCTTTGGATGTGTTGCTTATGTGCATATCCCATCTCAAGTTAGAGCTCAGCTAGACCCTAAGGCACAAAAGTGCATCTTCATAGGGTACGCTTTAAATCAGAAAGGATACAGGTTCTATTATCCATCCAGAAAAGGTTTTATGGTTAGTAGAGATGTTGTGTTTTATGAGAATGACTCCTAGTTTGAAAGTGAATGCAGGAAAGTAAAGTTGCCTTATGACTTGGAAGAGGAGTTTCCAAGCCTCACGAAGAAGGAGCCAAACCAGATTGAAGACATCAAATCAGATGATGAGGACATCATCAACCTAGAAGAATTCAAAGCATATAAATGAAAAGGCAAGGTTAAGATGAAGAATTTGGAGAACATACCTGAATCTTCCAATCTAGTGATTAGAAGATCACAAAGGGAGAGCAAGAAGCCAATCAGATATGGGTATGCCACTTCTTTAGTTACAGAACATTCCATTTATCTTGCTAAAGGTTTACCACTTGAAGAGCGATCATCATATGAACAGGCAAAGACCAAGGTAGAATGGAAGGAAGCTATGGATGATAAAATTGAAGCACTCAAAGAGAGTGAAACTTGGGAGCTAGTGCCAAAGAAGAATTCAATGAAGGTAATTGGTTCTAGATGGATTTACCTAGATGGATTTACCAAACAGATATAAAGCTAGACTTGTGGCTACGGGTTTTGCACAAACCCAAGGAGTTGATTATGAAGAGACTTTCTCACCTTGGCAAAAATGCCAACCATCAGGGTATTGGTAAGTGTGGCTACATCAAGAAATTGAAATATGTACCAATTGGGTGTAAAAAATGCTTTTCTTAATGGCTGGATTTCAGAGGAGGTCTACATGCCTTAACCTCTTGGTTATGAAGACTCAATCAAGGTAACATATGTGCACAAACTAAACAAAGATCTTTATGGATTGAAGGAGGCTCCTAGGGCATGGAATCAAAGATTGACTACCTATCTCCAAGATCAAAGATTCATCATGAGCAAAGCAGATACTTCTCTATTTGTCAACAAAAGAAATTCAGAGGTTATATACCTATGTGTGTATGTTAATGATATCATTGTTACAGGTAGTAATACCAAAGGCATCAAGTAGATCAAGAATAAAATGATGCAGGAGCTCAAAATCAGTGATCTAGGGTCGCTAAAGTATTTTCTTGGACTTGACTTAGTCTATACAACATTTGGAATTTATATTATCAAAGAAAGTATGTGTAGGACATGTTGAAAAAGTTTCAGTTGAAGGATACCAAGATAGCCAGCACTCCTATGGAGGTAAACCAAAAGTTAAGTGCTCATGAACGTGATGTGCTTGACAATATTGTAGGATACCAAAGCATAGTTGGAAGCCTAAACTATGCTACATTGACAAGGATTGATATTGCTTATGGAGTAAGTGTACTAAGTCAATTTATGCACAAACCTAGAGCACCTCGCTTAGAACTTGCCAAGAGAATTTTGAATTATCTTAAATGTACTCAAAATCAAGGTTTATACTTTTCTTATACTTTAGATTTGGACATCAAGATATACTCAAATATAGATTTGGCAGTTTGTAAGGATGACAAGAGGAGTACCTCAGGTTATCTCTCTTTTGCAGGTGATAAGCCCATTTCATGGTCTTCCAAGAAGCAACCTACTATTGCTTTATCTTCAACAAAGGCTAGATATAGAGGATTTTCCAATGCTACTCAAGAAGCCATATGGATTAGATTGCTATATGCAGATTTGGGATTACATTCTAACTCACCAATGATTTTTGGTGAAAAAACTAGCTCTTTACATCTTGTAGCAAATCGTATTTATCATGCTAGGACCAACCATATAGAGGTTCACTATCATTATGTGAGAGAGAAGCTTTTGAGCAAGGAAATTCAGTTGGCATATGTATCCACTAATATGCAATGTGCAGACTTATTGACAGAGGCACTTGATGGTACTAAAATTTGCAAGTTTAAAGCTATGATTGGATTGTAGAACATTCAAAAGGATTGATGAAGAAGTTCAAGCCAAGATGTTTGGCTTGAGGGGGAGCTCTTGGGGCAAATGCCAAGCCTTCACACTTGGCTAGGCATTGGAAGAAGCTAGGTGCAATTAGTTGAAGAACCACATGAACCATTGCTTATGGTTTTCACAATTAACTTTTATAAAAGTCATTTGACTTGGAAGAATCTTGTAAATGCCATTAAACTCGTGGAGTTAGGAGAAATTTATGGTACGAGTTTCCTTGAGGGAATATCTCCTTGTTTAGAGGAAGAACTTTTAGGTGGAAGTTCATTTGAATTTCAAAACTCAATTTTGAGTCACTATAAAAGTAGCTTGAGATCTCATGGCATGTGGTGCCCCATTACTGAGCTTAGTTTTGATCATTTGATGTATTTTAGAGGCTCACACTATAGATTACTCCTATCATTATCATTGGGCATCATATTCATGCCAATGATCATGTACAACATTGTTACATAATACATTACATTGATGCTGACATCTACATTCATCTTTATCATTGTCACTCAGAATAGTGAACTTGTCTTGCTCATATCTCAGTGATCTCTCCACCATTTTCAATGTCCTATAGTTCATTTAAACAAGCTCAAATTTTATTACAAGTATCAAAGTTTGAAGAAGTTTCATTCAACCAATTGCGAGAAAACCGTCTCGAAGTGGTCACTAGTCATTCTCTATAGAGTTCCTAAAAAGTGGCAGGTAAGCTTCTACTTGCTAACGTCATTGATAAGAGTATAGTCTATCATTTTAAGTGATTATACTTGGAATTTTTAGCTATCTAAGCTAATTAGATACCTTCAAAAGGAATGTTTCTAATTGCTATTGTACTCTGAGTACTGAGCAAAATGTCTACTAGGTATCATTACCAAAATAGTAACTTTTTGGTCATAAGCTAGTTTCAAACTTATCTGTTTTGATCAAAGTGTTTGAAGCATCATCTCCAAATTACATAGGCACTTATTTAGTGTCATTAGAAAGCTAAAGGGGCCTTCAACTCAACTCTGAAGTGAAATAGGGCTGGTCCAATGCAGGGATTAGCAGTACAAACTCATTATTTGAGGTGTCCATCAATCTTTCCCAACATACACTTCCTTTGGGGTATGTGGAATAGGCATGGAAAGGATAGCAATGATCTTTTTCAGATCAATAGTTATCTCTTTAGTAGATGCTATGTGACCAAGAAGAGTGCCTTTAGTGACCTAAAAGTGACATTCAGCAGGATTTAACTTCAAACTTGTTCTGAGACATTGCTCAAAGCTTTCCTTTAGATTTTCCAAGTGATCATGGAAATCTTGAACAATTGTTCTCCTATTTGTGCCTGAAAACAATAAAATGTCATCCATGAAAATGGGCACAAAGGTTATTAACCACTTGCCCAATATTAGATATATTGTTCTATTAAATGAATCTAATGCATTTTTCAAGACAAAAGCCATGTAGGTATAAACATGAGTGCCCCATGGAGTAACAAAGGATTTTTTTGCCTCTATCATCAGGAAAAATCACCATATGTTTGTAGCCACTGAAACCATCAAGAAAGCTATATAAAGTGTGTTCGGCCACTTCTTCAAGAACTTGCTCTACGAAGGGTTGACGAAAACCATCTTGAACACTCACCTATTCAAGGCACGAAAATCAACGTAGACTCTTATTTTTCCACTATTTGTCTTTGCTAAAATAACCATGGAAGAAAGCCACCTTGAATGTTACACTGGAACAATAATACCTGCCTCTTCTAGTTTTGTTATTTCCATCTTAACCACCTCTGCATACTTTGGATTGCGTCCATGTGGCCTACTTCTTGCATGCACGGCCCCCTCAACTAAGGGTATTTGGTGTAATCGAAGCTCCTCTTGTATCCATGTTGGATCTCTGTAGGACCATGCAAAGACGTTTTTATAGGAAAAAAGTAGAGAAGTTACCTTCTGCAATAAAGAGGGATAATGACACAATGAAGAGGCCAAGCAGACTACTTGATGGTTCTCTTCATCTCAAGATTTACTTCTTGAACAAGTGTTTCGGGACTTAACTTAGTTGAGAAATAATCGGCACTATGTGCAGGAGTGGAATTTACATATATTCTGCAATATGTTCCTTGGTCCATCCTTGAGGTATATCTGAGAAGGGGAGGTCTTCTCTGTATTCAGACTCATAATTAGATTTTTTTGATACTTCCATATTTATTGAACCTTTAATGTTTGTATTCAAGTGCAAACTCTCATTTTCTAACTCCTTGTCAATTCCATGGGCTTTTTCTACAACTTCTTCATCTGCAGTTTCTTCCTCTATCTCACTAATTTTCACTGTGCAACACTCTACACTCTCCATCATCTAATTCAATAATGTATCTTCTTCTTAGGGTAAAGAAGGCATTACCTGAGTGTCCACCATATACCTAGTAGCTTTCCTGAGGATTCCATAGCCTCTCATGAGTCGAATCCTTCTTCCAAATGTAGTTCTAGTTGGCTATTGGTCTTTGTAGAAATCCACAACTTGTTCTTTCCCCAATCCTAGAGAGCTTTCGTTATCCTTAGCCAAGGCCTTCCCAGGAGTAGAGGGTAAGAAGTCTCCTGCAGTAGTGCAATAACAACAAGATCTAGAACAAAGTGACAACCCTACACTATCATTAGTACCTTTTTAATAATGCCAAGTGGGGCAACCCGGTATTGATATGCTAGTGTAACTTTGAAGGGTGCCATCTTCGTGGGCTTCATATTCAATTTCCTCATTGTGAAATCTAGAATCAAATTGATGCCAAAGCCTCCATTTATAATCTTAGCTATGAGAACTTCATCTTAAAAAAAAACAGATAATCTTGAGCTTTGGTAGTCTGCCAAGGGTGTAGGGGGAAAGTCAACCATAAAACCATCTATGCTAGGTGGTTTTCTCAAGTAGGAAGAGTGTATAATTTTCAACAAGTCACTCCTCATTTTTAATCTATCTTTATGATTTCATATAGGCTTACCTTATAATGAATACCTTTCAAGAGTTCTTCAATGTTCACTTCTTGTGTGTGTTCCTAAGAACTTGTTGGTTGGTACTTTAGCAAAGTAGTCATTCTCTCATATTTTCCTTCAATGTCCGCTTGGCCCTTCCAACTAGCGTTCTTTTCCTCATCTCTATCTTTGAGTCCCTCTTGTTCCTCCCTACAAGTTGATGCCACTTGCCTGGCTCTAGTCATCATGGGCATTGAAGAAGATGAAACAACATATAGCTGAGTGGTCATACCTTCTATTTGCGGGGAGACTACAATCATGTGAATTAGAGTAGGGCGGCTTCTTTAGCAATGTTTGGTATAGTGATCCTTAGCATCTAGAAAATGCTGACAAGGAGGTGCACCTTCTTGTAGGGAACACATCTTTTGCATATGGTAGTACTCACCACAACGATGTCGAGGAGTGTGAAAGGAGGTAGCCATTCATCAGAACTGACTCGCATTAGCCTCTCTAAGGGACTACAAGCTGGGTGTTTCGTTGTGTACTTTAGGAACTAGGATGTGTTTTCAGTGTGTGCGGAGTTATAAGCTTTAATTTAATACTCTGTTTAAGTTTAGCCTATAAATCTAAGGTCTGTATGGAAGTGCAGCTCTATACCTAGAAATATCATCTCGACACGCTTGCATGACTAATTCTTTGTTATTGATATGATCTTTAATGAGCTCAACCATGTTGTTTTCAGTTTGAATAGATTGATTATTCCTATTTAAGTTTCAAGGAAACAAATACTCACTGTTTTCAGGTTCAGGTAATATGATTGAAATCCAATGTAAAAGTCTAGATAAACAACGATCATATTCTAGAGAGTGTAAAGTTTCATCTACAACATGATCTTTAACTAATTCTTCTATTAATTCATCCTTCAATTCGTTCTCATTGGATTGAGTAGTAGTATTCTCTAAAGGAGCAGGTAAAAGAGTCTCTAAAATAAAAGAGAAATGTATATTATGTTCACTAAAAGATTTACTTGAAGATGCATTATCTGCTGACATAGGAAATAAAATGAAATATAACATTTTGATTGATGTTTGAACTGTATAGCGATAATTCTAAGATCTAAGAACTAAAATAATCTTATACAAGTGCTTTGAGAAATGTTCTAATGCAGATACTTTGAAGATACTCCTATAAAAATCCTTATTAAAAAGCCTAATACAAGATTTTAAGTTTCAAAATGTGATAAGATGAAACTACGATAAGCGGAAAAAAATGGATCTCCAAGCTTATAAATTTCGTCAAGTCGTCTTGCACGTTAATTCTTCTTCTTTTGGTTTGTAAGTAGAACATTAGGAAAAAAAATATTAGTATGACTTTATCAATATAAAACACTCATTCATTTTCATACATTCTTTATATCCATAGATGCATGCTAACAGAAACTTATATACATGCTAACACACATGTTCATGCATGCTAACTCACATTTACTTACGATAATATGCATTCATTTTCTTCAAGTTAACATACACTTAGACGCGTGCCAACTTATGCTTACTCTTTCTCTCATACTTCTATATTAATACACACTCATATCTATGTGAATACACATATCTCTATTTTTTGTCCATATGCATATAACATTATGCATTCATATGCATACATGTTAACTTACACTTATCTTATATGTATAAATTCCTATATGCATACACACATGCATATACTTCAGCACGTAGGGATGCATATCCATACTAACTCATCACTTAGGTACGAATGCATCTACTTATGCATGTCTTAATTATGTATTTTCACACTTACACTCATGCATATGTATATAAACATGCATTCATACACACATGTATTTACTGGCAATTATGCTCATACATTCTCTTGCATGCGCATGCACCCTAACATAATCATTTTATCTCATGCATCATTTTAACATGTTTATCTCATCATTCTTATACTCTATATGCTCTCATTCTCACTTATGCTAACACAAACACTTTTGTATGCATATATTAACATACATTATTATGCAAATGTACATGCAAACACATGTGTTCATGCATACTAACACTTGGCTGCATTCATGCATTTCTCATGCACATACTCATAGCTTCCTATATGCATATACACTAACATATGCATTACATTCTTAATACTCATGCATATGCTAATGCATACAATAAACACATGCATTCATTTCACATACACATGCACTCATGCACATGCACTCATCACACCTCTTATATGCACATACATAAACTACATATGTACATGCATTCAATAAATTATATATGCACTCATCACACATACACATGCACTCATGCATATGCACTCATCACACATACACACGCACTCATGCATATGCACTCATCACACATACACATGCACTCATGCATATGCACTCATCACACATACACATGCACTCATGCATATGCACTCATCACATCTCTTATATGCACATGCACACACTATATATGCACATGCGTCTACACACATTTTAATCCTTCTCTTACTTTCACATATGCATACCTACACCCATACATACACACACACACACTCTTATGTATGCACATGAACACATCCATGTATATATATGCATGATCATATACATACATCCAAACATATGCATATGTATGTAACCTTCTTTAAGTCTACGCATAAATTGTAATCATAAAATTAACTAACTACAAATACATTATTTATCTATAAAATCAATTAATTAATGAAATAATCATTAAAAATTACATAATTATTAATGAACTAACTAATTCTCTCTCTCTCTCTCTCTCTCTCTCTCTCTCTCTCTCTCTCTCTCTCTCTCTCTCTCTCTCTCTCCCACCTTCTTTGTCTACGTGCTGCCCTCGAGTGGAGGAGGGGTGTGCTCCATCTCTCTCTCTCTCTATGTATCTATCTCTCTCTCCATCTCTCTCTCTCCATCTCTCTCTCCATCTCTCTCTCTGTCTCTCTCTCTCTCTCTCTCTCTCTCTCTCTCTCTCTCTCTCTCTCTCTCTCTCTCTCTCTCTCTCTCTCTCTCTCTCTCTCTCTCTCTCTCTCTCTCCCCTTCTCTGTCTGTGCGTTGTCGTGGGGTGGAGGAGGGAGGGTGCTCCATCGTTCTCTCTCTCTCTCTCTCTCTCTCTCTCTCTCTCTCTCTCTCTCTCTCTCTCTCTCTCTCTCTCTCTCCCTCTCTCTCTCTCCCTCTCTCTCTCTATCTATATCTCTCTTTGCACATCGTCAGTGTGCTGCGGACCACGAGGCATTGAGAGGAGGGGTTTGAAACGAGAGAGGAATGGAACAATAACTACAGCTATTGTGACAGGAAAAGTGCTGAGGGTGTTCACTAAAAGAAGAGCTAGTCAGCAAAAAAGGGCCTCAAAGTGGAGCGATGGAGATTACAATGAGGAGGGCAGACAATTGACAAATGGAGAAAGAATCAGGAATGGCAGAGCTTATTGACTATGTGTCCCGATCGACAAAACATGGAAAGAGCCAAAACATGTAGGATGGAACAACTCTGTAGAGGAGGTATTGGGGTATCCGCTTTTAACGAAAGTAGAGAATGAAGATTAAACACGTCCAGTACGTCGCCTACTCAAGGGGGGTTCTCTTTAGGGAAGTATACCCTTTGACATTTCTGTGAGCAGATAGATAACACGGATTGCACATAGTGGTAAACACTTCAGAAAATATGGACAACCAATGACTAAGGAATACCATACACTTCTTGATTCGAATCAGATGATTACAAGGTTGGGCAGAGTGATGCTCAAAAATGTAAGCTTAGGGGGCTAACATGCCATCCCAGAAATAAAGAACCTCAATGCACAGAATCTTCTTATCAGCTTAAGGGGGCCAATTACATGCAGTCTAACCCAGAACAATACAAATGGTAAGATTTGCTCAAGAGAATAGAGCTTAACACCAACACTCACTCGCAGAAAAGAAAGAAAATCCAAGGCACTCTCTTACACTATAGTGCTCATAGCCCTCCACTGAGAAGCCTACCCTCTGTATCCACACTACAGAGTAGCTCCTACAATAGGCTTGAAACCACCAAGTGCAAGAGAGGACTTCTGCACGTATACACGCGTCAATGTAACTCCGAAATTGTACCCCAAATGAGCACAAATCCATTGTTTTTATAGGCCTCAAAAGGTCAAGAGGGCCTTGCTTCACGTCCACTGATCACGCGCCGGTGGATTACCCAAAATTGAGGGTAGGTCAAATACTTCCTTGATTTGAATTGGATCCACAAAAATAGGTAGTCGTCGTGAATGGTTGGGGGCAACTCCACTTTTAATAATTACCTTTTACCTTTTCACCTGCCATCCGAGATTCTCATTTTGTGTAATTTTGTTTCCTCACAGATTTAATCTCAGGCAATTCAATGAAGTGCCTGTAGCATGCATAGCCTCACCAGTTGGATTGCTTCCAGCCTCACCAAATGACCTTGACCGTTTCTCCTAAGTGGTTGATAGTAGGACTACTAAGCATGATGTGTTCATCCAGCCCAGCAACTGCCCATTTTGTCCCACCCACTATAACACCTTTTACGCCATACTCTATCTGATGATGTACCAGTTGTCAGATGCCTCCAAATCAAAGCGCCCACTAGGCCGAGAAGGAGTGTTGATTGCAGTAATCAGCTTCAGCTTCTTTATGTCCTCCACTTTCTTTATGTCCTCCATTAGTGAGATGTTTGCGAGCTCAAGGTTTATCATTGGAAGTGGAGGAGATTGCAATACCTCATATGATCAAAGCATGAATTTGTGTGTGTGTGGGTGCGTGAGTGAATGTGTAGGTGTGTGTGTATGTGGGGGAACATGTGATTGTGTGGGTGTGTTGCATGTGTGTGCGTGTGGTTGTGTATGTATGTGTGGGTGCAGGTGTATAGGCATAGATGTGTGTATATGTGAATGTGCATATGTGTGCAATTGTGGGTGTGTGTGTATGTAAGTGTGTGTGTGGCGGGGTGGTGTGAGTGGAGGGGGAGAGGCGGGGGTGGAGATGAGTGGAGGGGGCGGGGGTGGAGACGAGTGGAGGGGGCGGGGGTGGAGGTGAGTGGAGGGCGGGGGTGGAGGTGAGAGGAGGGGGCGTGTGTGGAGGTGAGTGGAGGGCGGGGGTGGAGGTGAGTGGAGGGGGCGGGTGGAGGTGAGTGGAGGGGGCGTGTGTGGAGGTGAGTGGAGGGCGGGGGTGGAGGTGAGTGGAGGGCGGGGGTGGAGGTGAGTGGAGGGGGCATGTGTGGAGGTGAGTGGAGGGCGGGGGTGGAGGTGAGTGGAGGGGGCGGGTGGAGGTGAGTGGAGGGGGCGTGTGTCGAGGTGAGTGGAGGGCGGGGGTGGAGGTGAGTGGAGGGGGCGGGTGTGGAGGAGAGTGGAGGGCGGGGGAAGGAGGTGAGTGGAGGGGGCGGGTGGAGGTGAGTGGAGGGGGCGGGTGTGAAGGTGAGTGGAGGGGGCAGAGATGCGTGGAGGGGGCGGGTGTGGAGGTGAGTGGAGGGCAGGGGTGGAGGTGAGTGGAGGGGGCGAGTGGAGGTAAGTGGAGGGGGCGTGTGTGAAGGTGAGTGGAGGGCGGGGGTGGAGGTGAGTGGAGGGGGCGGGTGGAGGTGAGTGGAGGGGGCGTGTGTGGAGGTGAGTGGAGGGCGGGGGTGGAGGTGAGTGGAGGGGGCGTGTGTGGAGGTGAGTGGAGGGCGGGGGTGGAGGTGACTGGAGGGGGCGGGTGGAGGTGAGTGGAGGGGGCGTGTGTGGAGGTGAGTGGAGGGCGGGGGTGGAGGTGAGTGGAGGGGGCGGGTGTGGAGGAGAGTGGAGGGCGGGGGTGGAGTTGAGTGGAGGGGGCGGGTGTGGAGGTGAGTGGAGGGGGCGGAGATGCGTGGAGGGGGCGGGTGTGGAGGTGAGTGGAGGGCGGGGGTGGAGGTGAGTGGAGGGGGCGTGTGTGGAGGTGAGTGGAGGGCGGGGGTGGAGGTGAGTGGAGCGGGCGGGTGGAGGTGAGTGGAGGGGGCGTGTGTGGAGGTGAGTGGAGGGCGGGGGTGGAGGTGAGTGGAGGGGGCGGGTGGAGGTGAGTGGAGGGGAAGGAAGAGAGAGAGAGAGAGAGAGAGAGAGAGAGAGAGAGAGAGAGAGAGAGAGAGAGAGAGAGAGAGAGAGAGAGAGAGAGAGAGAGAGAGAGAGAGAGAGAGAGAGAGAGAGAGAAAGAGAGAGAGAGAGAGAGAGAGAAAAAGATAGCTCGCGGGGGTCTGAGGGGGATTAGGCGGGGAAATTGGTAGGGGTGAGTGGCGATGAAGGCGGTGAGTGGTGGGGTGAGGGGGGAAATGGAGGGGGTGAGTGGCGGGGGAATATGGAGGAGGGAGAGGGATAGAGAGGGAGAAAGATAGATAAAACAAATCACGAAGGTGGCCATAAAAGTGAAAGCAACAATTGCCCGTGATACAAGTATGTCCAAGAAATGGAACGGACACTCCCTGAGGTTGCAGCCCAAGGCATCTGAGAGCTCTCCTCTCAACCTCTTTCTCGTCCATCTTCTTAGGACTAGTGGGTTCTGACCCCTGTGCTTGGAGCCCACTGCCTCATGCCCCGAAGAGAGAGAGGGAACATAGAAGGGGTACTACAGACCCCCACATCAAGCTTTTGCACCGTCCCTGGTGCAATTTCTCCCTTATTTTACTCCTTTCAATGAGATCTAGTTATTTTGCAATTACTGAAAAGAAACATGGTATGTACAAGGGGTGGAATGCTTCCATTTTGACCTAATTCAGATACTTCTTCACCTTGGAGATGTTGACCAGGAGAATCCTTTTACCCTAGAGATCTTCGAGATGCACTGCGCCATGTGGCAATACCTTGATTACCTTATAAGGTCCTATCCACTTGGGTGCCAATTTAGTTTGAATTGGTGGAACCTGATGCACTAAAACCATAGACCCTTCCTGAACTTCATTGGATCTCAGATACCTGTCATGCAATCTCTTGCGCTCTTCTTGTGTCACCAGAAGTTTCTGCATTGCCCCTTCTCTGTACTCTTCTAATGCCACCAATCTCTGAATGGGGGGTTCAATTCCAATGGTTTTGATTCCTATTTCTTTTCTGATGATAAAATCAAATGGTGCCAATGCCTCTTTCCCATAAACTAAGCGAAATGGAGTCTCGCCTGTGGTTCCCCTCTTCGTGGTTCTGAAAGCCCAAATTGCACCAATTAGTGGTAGTGGCCAAGAGCTTTGATGATCAAAAGATAATTTGCGAAGTAGTCCAATCAAAATCTTATTGGAACTCTCTGCTTGGCCATTTGCCCTTGGGTAATAGGCACAAGATTTTTTATGGAAGATTCTGTACCTGTCAAATATAAACTGGAGCAATTGATTTACAAAATGTGTGCCCCTATCACTAGTACTTTCTAGTGGGCAACCAAATCTTGAGAAAATACGTTTATACATAAATTTAGCTACTGTTAAAGCCGTGCAGTCCACAGTAGCTTTAGCCTCTATCCATTTAGTGGCATAGCATGTGGCCATCAAAATATACTTTTTTCCTCCAGGTTGACCAGTTGGACTAATTGGTCCTATGAAATCAAGACCCCATCGTTCAAATGGGAGCCATCCTGTAGATATGACCAATGGTTGGAAATTCAATCTGGTTGGCGCGGGAGCACACCTCTGGCAGATGTGGCATTCTTTAGAAAACTTGATTGCATCCTTGAAAATATGAGGCCACCATAAACCTTTGTGGATGATTCTATGAGCCAATTCTTCCCCCTTTAGATGTCCTTCATTGTGTGCAGCCTCTAGCAGAAGATTTACCTCCTCTGGATAGACACACCTTCTCAATATATCATCCTAACAGTATTTATATAAATTTCCATTTATAAGAGAATATGCTTTGGTTTTCAGGAGCAATCTTCTCTTTTCTACAGGTGTCAAGGGTTCTGGGATTTTTCCAGTAGTAAGAACATGGAGAATTTCATCATACCAACCAGTCCGAATTGCTACTAGGAAGAGATTGCTATCGACCAGTTCGTCATTCATACCTGTTGCCTTCTCACTCATTGCCGTCCTGGACACTTGATCTGCCATGTAGTGCTCTTTTCCTGGCTTAATATGAATATCAAAATTAAATTCTTGAAATAGGAGTAACCATCTCCAAATCCTTCCAGCTACTCTAGGCTTGTTTATCAAATACTTCAAGGGCTGATGATCAGAAATAACAATGAAATGTACACCAAGGAGATAATGTCGGAACTTCTGAAGAGCAAATACGATAGCCAAACCTTCTCTTTCCGTTCTACTGTAATTTCTTTCAGCTTGGTTGAGTAGTCTGCTTGCATAAGAGATAGGTCTATCCACTTTGTGAGATGATGGTTGAGCTAGAACTGCACCAACAGCATGAAGACTAGCATCTGTATGCACATGAAATTCCAGTGACCAATTAGGAACACTTAAAAGTGGAGCAGTACATAGCCTCAACTTTAGTTCACAAAATGCTTTGTCGGCTTCAGCACTCCATGAGAAAGGGATCTTTTTACTGGTAAGCCTTGACAAGGGCTTAGTAATTTCTGAATACATCCTAATGAATCTTCTGTGATACCCTGCATGGCCCAAGAAACTTTGCACTTCCTTTGGGCTTTGTGGAATTGGCATGGAAAGAATAGCTGTAACCTTTGCAGGGTCAACAGTTATGCCTTCAGCAGATACTATGTGACCAAGAAGAGTGCCCTTAGTGACCAAAAAGTGACATTTATCAGGATTCAATTTCAAACCTGTTTTGAGACATTGCTCAAAAATTTCTTTTAGATTTTCCAAATGGTCATGGAAATCTTGAACTGCTCCCCTTCTATCTGTACCTGAAAATACTGAAAAGTCATGCATGAAAATGCGTAGAAAGGTTGTTAACCATTTGCCCAATATCAGATACATCGTTCTATTAAATGAAGCCGGTGCATTCTTCAAACCAAAAGCCATTCGAGTATAGACATAAGTGCCCCAGGGAGTGACAAAGGCTGTTTTGTCCCTATCATCAGGATGGATCACTATCTGATTGTAGCCACTAAAACCATCCAAGAAACTATACAAAGTGTGACCACCTACTTCCTCAAGTACTTGCTCTGTGAAGGGCTGAGGAAATCCATCTTGAACAGTCACTTTATTCAAAGCACGAAAATCAACACATACTCTTATTTTTCCACTATTTTTCTTGGGTACAATAACCATGGAAGAAAGCCACCTGGAATGTTCTACTGGAACAATTATACCAGCTTCTTCTAGCTTTGTAATTTCTGCTTTTACAGCCTCTGCATATTTCGGATTGAGTCGATATGGTCTACTTCTTACTGGCGCGGCTCCGTCAACTAAGGGTATCCGATGTAACCCAAGCTCTTCTGGTATTCCTGTTAGATCTTTGTAGGACCATGCGAAGACACTTTTATAGGCAAAAAGCAAAGCAGTTACCTTCTGTAGTAAAGGAGGATAATGCCACAACCAGGATGCCAAGTGAACTCTTTGAGGGTTCTCTTCATTTCCTAAATTTACTTCTTGAACCAATGTTTCAGGACTGGTCTTGTTTGAGAAATCATCTCCACTATATGCAGGAGTGGATTTTAATTTATATTCTGCAACATGTTCTTCCATCCATCCTTGAGGTATATCTGCAAAAGGAAGATCTTCCCTGCTCTTAAATTCATAACCTTCTCCCTCCGATACTTTTATATTAGTTGCGTCTTCAAAGCTTGTAGTTTCCTTCAATTGTTCATTCTTCAACACCTTGTGGTCTTCGTTGCCCTTTTCTGTAATTACTTTATCTGCAACTTCTTCCTCAATTTCATTGATCTCCACTATGCAACACTCTGCACTTCCCATCATCCAATTTAACAATGGATCATCTTCTTGGGGTATAGAGGGCATTACCTGAGTATCCACAGTATATCCAGTGGTTTTTCCTGAGTCGAATCCCTCTTCCAAATGTAATTGTAGTTGGTTATTGGTGCTTGTTGAAATCCATAGTTTGTTTTTCCCCCAATCTTGCAAAGCTTTTGCTTGTCTCAGCCAAGGTCTCCCCATGAGTAAAGGGTAAGAAGTCTCTGTGGAAGTGCAATAACAACAAAATCCAACACGAAGTGGCAACCCTGTACTATCATCCGTACGTTTTCAATAATGCCAAGAGGCGCAACCCGATGTTGATCTGCTAGTGTAACTGTAAATGGTGCCATTTTGGTGGGGTTCAAATTCAGTTTCTTCATTGTGAAATCTGGCATCAAATTGATACCAGAGCCTCCATCTATGATCACACCTGTGAGAGTTTCATCCTTTATACAAACAGATAATCTTGAGCTTTGGTAGTCTGTTAAGGGTGCAGGGGGAAAATCAACCATGAAACCATCTATACTAGGTGATTGGACCAAGCGAGCAGAGCGTATAATCTTCAGTAAGTCACTTCTTATTTTTGAATCCATCCTTATAAGTTCATATAGACTAACCTTGTGATGAATACCTTTCAAGATCTGTTCAATGTTTACCTCCTGAGTGTTTTCTTGCAGACTTGTTGGTTGGCCCTTTAGAGAAGTAGTCATCTTATTATAAGCTCCTTCAATTTGTGCTTGGTCCTTCCATCCAGACTCCTTTTCTTCCTCTTTATCCTGAAATCCTTGTTGTTCATCTCTCTGGGTTGCAGCTGCTTGCCTAGCTCTAGTCATCATGGGCATTGCAGAGGATGAAACAGCATAAGTCTGAGTGGTTTTTCCTTCTTCATGTGGAGAAACTGCAATCATATGAATTGGAGCAGGACGACCTCTTGGGCAATCTTTGGTATAATGATCCTTGGCCTCTGGACAATGTTGACAAGGAGGTGCATCTTCTGGGAGGGAACACCTATTTTGCATGTGGCCGTAATCACCACAACGATAGCACATCAAAGGTCTATTATACCTAGGTTTTGCAGGCCGATTCTCCTCTCTATTAGATGTATTTGAAGTACTAGCATAGTATGAATCCAAAGTTTGAGGGTTACTTCTTTGCTGTGTACCCTTGAGGTAGTAGCAATCTCTAGCTTCATGACCATCCTTTCCACAAAATTGACAGCTTACCTTGTTAGGGCAATTAGCATTGGAATGTCCATTGTTGTTACAGATCGTGCACCAAATTTGTCTCCTTATATCTTGTGTGGTCTTCAAATCTTCTAACTCACGGCGAAGTTGGGCTACTTCATCATCCGTGCGTCGCAGTGTTGGCAAGACCTTCTCTTCTTGTTGATTTTGTTGCATTTTTAATGCCTCCAGTTCCCTCCTTAGTTGCTCAATAGGATCCAGGTCTGCAGCATACTTAGGTTGTGTATCCCCTTCAAAATGTTGCCTTGCTTCTTCAATGCGTGATGCCACTGCAACAAAATCATTGAGAGTGGCATCCAATCTAAGAGACTCACGAAGCTTCTGCTGAGATGACCTGGGCAGAGCCTTCTCTATCCACTTTTTAACCAAAAAGTCACCTAGAGCATGTGGCAGACGTGCAACAAGTGCTTTTGTTCTAGTGTGAAGTTCATGAAAAGATTCACCTGATCTTAGCTTCAAATTCTCTAGCTGATCTAGAGCTCTTTCTGAGGAGTCACTTGGTCGGAATGTCTGTGAGAATGCCGCCTTCAGAGCCTCCCATGTAGTGAAATGGCCATCTGCATATTGACTATACCATTTATCTGCAAGACCCTCCAATGTGGATGGAAAAAGTGCCAGCATTGCATCCTCTCTATTTTGCAGACCTCTTCCACGGCATAAAGAGATGAATCTCCTCACATGATCATCAGCATCCTCATAAGCTTGTCCCTTGAAGGTA
The DNA here is from genome assembly GCA_020310875.1 of Ceratopteris richardii. Lineage (NCBI taxonomy): Eukaryota > Viridiplantae > Streptophyta > Polypodiopsida > Polypodiales > Pteridaceae > Ceratopteris > Ceratopteris richardii. The sequence continues at coordinate 98,333,893 of CM035441.1, read as the reverse complement.
GGGAATTTGATGTTTAATCTGGAGAGCAAATGAGAGAGGTCCTCCATTTGTACTGGTGTTTCTTCGGACGTATCTGAGGAGAAGTCTAGGGTTCTCCTATACCTCTCTTTTGACAATGGTGTCGTACCCAAATCAATAAATAAATTTAGGGAAGGCAAAGGGGAGGTAGACTCACTAGCCGTGGTTATTGCTAACTTGTTAAGGCTCCTCCGAACACGAAGAGACTCCTTATCTGCTCGTGTATGGGTCATGTACCTACTTGCCAATGTAATAGGGCAAGAATACCTCTCACACAATTGCAAAGGTCCCACCGTGCGTGCCAAACTGTAGAGGAGGTACTGGGGTATCCGCTTTTAACGAAAGTAGAGAATGAAGATTAAACACGTCCAGTACGTCGCCTACTCAAGGGGGGTTCTCTTTAGGGAAGTATACCCTTTGACATTTCTGTGAGCAGATAGATAACACGGATTGCACAGAGTGATAAACACTTCAGAAAATATGGACAACCAATGACTAAGGAATACCAGACACTTCTTGATTCGAATCAGATGATTACAAGGTTGGGCAGAGTGATGCTCAAAAATGTAAGCTTAGGGGGCTAACATGCCATCCCAGAAATAAAGAACCTCAATGCACAGAATCTTCTTATCAGCTTAAGGGGGCCAATTACATGCAGTCTAACCCAGAACAATACAAATGGTAAGATTTGCTCAAGAGAATAGAGCTTAACACCAACACTCACTCGCAGAAAAGAAAGAAAATCCAAGGCACTCTCTTACACTATAGTGCTCATAGCCCTCCACTGAGAAGCCTACCCTCTGTATCCACACTACAGAGTAGCTCCTACAATAGGCTTGAAACCACCAAGTGCAAGAGAGGACTTCTGCACGTATACACGCGTCAATGTAACTCCGAAATTGTACCCCAAATGAGCACAAATCCATTGTTTTTATAGGCCTCAATAGGTCAAGAGGGCCTTGCTTCACGTCCACTGATCACGCGCCGGTGGATTGCCCAAAATTGGGGGTAGGTCAAATATTCCCTTGATTTGAATTGGATCCACAAAAATAGGTAGTCACCGTGAATGGTTGGGGGCAACTCCACTTTTAATAATTACCTTTTACCTTTTCACCTGCCATCCGAGATTCTCATTTTGTGTAATTTTGTTTCCTCACTGATTTAATCTCAGGCAATTCAATGAAGTGCCTGTAGCATGCATAGCCTCACCAGTTGGATTGCTTCCAGCCTTACCAAATGACCTTGACCATTTCTCCTAAGTGGTTGATAGTATGACTACTAAGCATGATGTGTTCATCCAGCCCACCAACTGCCCCTTTTGTCCCACCCACTATAACACCTTTTACCCCATGCTCTATCTGATGATGTACTAGTTGTCAGATGCCTCCAAATCAAAGCGCCCACCAGGCCGAGAAGGAGTGTTGATTGCAGTAATCAGCTTCAGCTTCTTTATGTCCTCCAGTTTCTTTATGTCCTCCATTAGTGAGATGTTTCAGAGCTCAAGGTTTATCATTGGAAGTGGAGGAGATTGCAATACCTCATATGATCAAAGCATGAATTTGTGTGTGTGTGGGTGCGTGAGTGAATGTGTAGGTGTGTGTGTATGTGGAGGAACATGTGATTGTGTGGGTGTGTTGCATGTGTGTGCGTGTGGTTGTGTATGTATGTGTGGGTGCAGGTGTATAGGCATAGATGTGTGTATATGTGAATGTGCATATGTGTGCAATTGTGGGTGTGTGTGTATGTAAGTGTGTGTGTGTGGCGGGGTGGTGTGAGTGGAGGGGGAGAGGCGGGGGTGGAGATGAGTGGAGGGGGCGGGGGTGGAGACGAGTGGAGGGGGCGGGGGTGGAGGTGAGTGGAGGGCGGGGATGGAGGTGAGAGGAGGGGGCGTGTGTGGAGGTGAGTGGAGGGCGGGGGTGGAGGTGAGTGGAGGGGGCGGGTGGAGGTGAGTGGAGGGGGCGTGTGTGGAGGTGAGTGGAGGGCGGGGGTGGAGGTGAGTGGAGGGCGGGGGTGGAGGTGAATGGAGGGGGCATGTGTGGAGGTGAGTGGAGGGCGGGGGTGGAGGTGAGTGGAGGAGGCGGGTGGAGGTGAGTGGAGGGGGTGTGTGTGGAGGTGAGTGGAGGGCGGGGGTGGAGGTGAGTGGAGGGGGCGGGTGTGGAGGAGAGTGGAGGGCGGGGGGTGGAGGTGAGTGGAGGGGGCGGGTGGAGGTGAGTGGAGGGGGCGGGTGTGGAGGTGAGTGGAGGGGGCGGAGATGCGTGGAGGGGGCGGGTGTGGAGGTGAGTGGAGGGCGGGGGTGGAGGTGAGTGGAGGGGGCGAGTGGAGGTGAGTGGAGGGGGCGTGTGTGGAGGTGAGTGGAGGGCGGGGGTGGAGGTGAGTGGAGGGGGCGGGTGGAGGTGAGTGGAGGGGGCGTGTGTGGAGGTGAGTGGAGGGCGGGGGTGGAGGTGAGTGGAGGGGGCGTGTGTGGAGGTGAGTGGAGGGCGGGGGTGGAGGTGACTGGAGGGGGCGGGTGGAGGTGAGTGGAGGGGGCGTGTGTGGAGGTGAGTGGAGGGCGGGGGTGGAGGTGAGTGGAGGGGGCGGGTGTGGACGAGAGTGGAGGGCGGGGGTGGACTTGAGTGGAGGGGGCGGGTGTGGAGGTGAGTTGAGGGGGCGGAGATGCGTGGAGGGGGCGGGTGTGGAGGTGGGTGGAGGGCGGGGGTGGAGGTGAGTGGAGGGGGCGTGTGTGGAGGTGAGTGGAGGGCGGGGGTGGAGGTAAGTGGAGGGGGCGGGTGGAGGTGAGTGAAGGGGGCGTGTGTGGAGGTGAGTGGAGGGCGGGGGTGGAGGTGAGTGGAGGGGGCGGGTGGAGGTGAGTGGAGGGGAAGGAAGAGAGAGAGAGAGAGAGAGAGATAGAAAAAGATAGCTCGCGGGGGTCTGAGGGGGACTAGGCGGGGAAATTGGTGGGGTGAGTGGCGATGGAGGGGGTGAGTGGCGGGGTGAGGGGGAAAATGGAGGGGGTGAGTGGCGGGGGAATATGGAGGAGGGAGAGGGATAGAGAGGGAGAAAGATAGATAAAACAAATCACTAAGGTGGCCATAAAAGTGAAAGCAACAATTGCCCGTGACACAAGTATGTCCAAGAAATGGAACGGACACTCCCTGAGGCTGCAGCCCAAGGCATCTGAGAGCTCTCCTCTCAACCTCTTTCTCTTCCATCTTCTTAGGACTAGTGGGTTCTGATCCTTGTGCTTGGAGCCCACTGCCTCATGCCCCGAAGAGAGAGAGGGAACATAGAAGGGGTACTACAAACTCATACCCCTGAAAATCTTTCTATGTTCCTCTCTCTCTCTCTTTGTGCATTATCATATGTTTGTCTTCCTCTAGACCTTTGTCATGTGCTCAATCATAGTTAAATAGCTAGTCCAATATCTTTCTTTATATGCCATCTGTGTGCGTGTACAATTCTGTGATCGCAAGAAGGCAGGGGAGAGTCTCCTTTGCCTATGATTCTCTCTCTTTCTCTCTCTCTCTCTCTCTCTCTCTCTCTCTCTCTCTCTCTCTCTCTCTCTCTCTCTCTCCCTCTCTCTCTCTCTGTGTATGCACCTGTAAGTAGAACATTAGGAAAAATAAAAAATGCAACACACATATATACATATAGATATGCACGCATGCACTCACAACTCACTAATACATAACACACACAACACACACATGCTCACATAAACACAAGTATACACACACACACACTTTACATGCACACGTCCACACCACAAAGCCTTAGTTAACAGGCAATCACATATAGTTAAACTCAAACTTAACTAGTAATACACACACATATTAATTTTGTTTTTCTTTCTATTATTTTAATTCTTCTATTGCTTCAATATCACCTTTAATTTAAGTTCACATTAAAATATAAATTCAATAGATGCTTTATTATTTACACACACATTAGTTTTTAGAGTAACATACACTAGTCACAAACACATATGCGTAGCACATCAAAAATTAATAACTAATCAAAAGAATCACTTAAGGTTTCCCCTTCACACAAACATAAAGAAGAGACACATAACTAGATACACAACTCAAGTCTTCACTCAATCACAATCAAAGTCAAAACCCACAAAAACATATAGATATACACATATTTTCACACACATAAAAGAACACTCTCATATTATTACCTATACATATAGTTATGGTCACACACACACACACACACACACACACACACATATATATATATATATATATATATATATATATATATATATATATATATATATATATATATATATATATATATATATATATATATATATATATATATATATATACATACACACACACACATGCACATACATATATATATATATATATATATATATATATATATATATATATATATATATATACACACACACACACACACACACATATATATATATATATATATATATATAAATGCCAATACACACACTAACACATATAGGGTTAATTGAGAAGTTATTCACTCAAACATCACATTCACAACAACACTTATGGCCACATACTTAGGTAATAATTTACACATACATAGATATATTCTTGAAGATGCACATAAAATCACACACAAATACACATGCATAAGTTTCAGAAACGAACCATGATCTTTGTAGAAAACTTCCAAACCTAGGAAGTAGGTAAGTGAACCCAAATCACTTATCTTGAACTCTTCTCTCATCTGATCTTTGATCTTCTTCATACCATCTGCATCGTTTCCTGTCAATATAATATCATCTACATATACACATAGGTAGATGATCTCAGAATTACTCTTTTTGATAAAGAGTGAAGGATCTACCTTGCTTGGTTGAAAGCCTTTGTCCTGCAAGAATGAAACAAGCCTAAAATTCCAAGCTCTTGGAGCTTGCTTGAGACCATACAATGCTTTGTTAAGTTTACACACATAATCAGGATAAATTTGATTCTCAAAACCAGGTGGTTGTGCCATATATACCTCTTCTGTTATCCAACCATTCAAGAATGCATTCTTTACATCTTGTTGAAGTATCTTCAAATTCTTGGAAGAGGCAATACTAAGCAAAACCCTAATAGTAGGCATCTTTGCCACAGGAGAGAAAGTCTCCTCATAATCAATTCCCTGAGTTTGTGCAAAGCCTTTAGCTACAAGCCTTGCCTTATACCTGTTAATGGAACCATCAGAATTCTTCTTGAGTTTATAGACCCATCTTGAGCCTATTACCTTCATGGATGAAGTCTTGGGCACCAAATCCCAAGTGTTGTTTTCCTCAAGTGCTTCAATCTCTTCCTTCATTGCATGCTTCCATTCTATTTTTGCTTTGGCCTCTTCAAATGATGATGGCTCCTCTTGGTTTATGTCTTGTGCTATGTAGATAGAATGTTTAGTTACTAATGAGGTGTCAAACCCATACCTTTCTGGTTTTTTCTTTTCCCTCATAGATCTTCTTAGGCTATGATTTGATGATTCTGCCTCATGTGCAAGTTCGTGCAATTTTGCTTTACCTTTAGACTTCCATGCTTTGATCTTTTCCATATGAGATTCTTCATCATCCTCCGAGGTGTTTTGTTCTTCAATCTTTGCTTGTTCTCTACCAAGCTTTGGAAAATCTTCTTCAAGATTATATGGTAAATTGACCTTCCTGCATGAATCTTCATACCATGAATTGTTCTCATCAAAAACTACATCTCTGCTTACCAAGAATCCTTTGTTGGTAGGGTTGTATAACCTATAGCCCTTTTGATTGTTGTCATATCCAATAAATACACACCTTTCTGCCTTTGGATCCATCTTGCCTCTAACCTGTGAAGGAACATGAGCAAAAGCAATACATCCAAAAATTTTACAATGATCTAAGCTTGGTCTTCTTCCATTCCAAGCCTCATATGGAGTCATCCCATCAAGGGATTTTGAAGGCAACCTGTTAATCAAGTAAGCGGTTGTAGATACAGCCTCAGCCCATAAGTAATTAGGTAAATGCTTTTCATTTAACATAGACCTTGCAGCTTCAACAATTGTCCTATTCCTCCTTTCTGCCACTCCATTTTGCTCAGGAGTGTACCTTGTAGTTACCTCTCTTTTGATTCCTCTTTCTTGAAGAAAAGAACCAAAATCATGGGAGAAATATTCTCCCCCTCCATCTGACCTTAGCCTTTTTAGTGATTTACCTGTTTGATTCTCCACAAGAGCCAAATATCTTTTGAAACATGAAAAAACTTCATCTTTGTGTTTCATAAAGAATAGGATAGTCCATCTGCTGCAATCATCAATAAAGGAAACATAATACCTTGATCCAGATATTGAAGCTTCCTTGCTAGGTCCCCATACATCTGTATGAACCGACTCCAAGAGATCTCCATGCATATAACCTTTCTTCATGAATGGTAACCTGTGAGACTTTCCAAATTGACATGCACTACACTTATAAATCATATGTTGTTTTGACAAATTAGGGAGTCCAAGTACACTTTGGTCCCTGCAGATTTGCTTTAATGACCTTTCACCAATATGTGCTAACCTTTTGTGCCATACTTCCAATTCTGTGAGTGTCTGACTACCATAATTAAAGAGAGCAATGTTTCTAGTGTCCTGTAATTCAAATGTGAACAATTTACCTGTCTTTTCACCTTTTGCAATTTTTCTGAATCCTTGACTTGGATCTTCAACAAATGCTCCTGCTTTTGTGAACCTGACTTGCAACCCTTTCTCTACTATCTGCCCAACACTTATCAAATTCTTTGTAATGGTAGGGACATAGAGTACCTTACTAAGTAGGTTGATGTTTCCATCAGGTGCTTTGACATTGCCTATTTTCTCCACAGGCTGTCTTGTGTCATCTCCTATTTGTACCTCATGCTTATTCCTTGGATCTTCTAAATCTTATAGGAGTGCCACATTTCCTGCCACATGATTTGAACAACTTGAATCTATGTAGAAAACATGCTCATCAGATTTACCTTGTGGCATAGCCATGTTCATGATCAATAATGAATCCTCTTTGTTTGAGTCTTCTGTGTAGTTATTGTAGTCTCTCCTTCCTTTGTAGCCTCCTTGATAGTTTGAATGATTGTAGTTGTTGTAGTTGCCATGATAATTGTTGAACCTTCCTCTTGAGTAGCCATAACTTCCTCTATTGTATCCTCTGCCTCTTTGATTCCTGGAATTCCTAAAGCAATTTTCAGTTGTATGATTAGTTAATCCACAAATAGAAAATGGGTTGGAGTCTTGGGATCTCCCCCTGCCTTGCCTACCTCCTCTTCCTCTACCTCTGCCATGTCTTCCTCTACCTGCATAGTTAGCTTGATATGTACTTGCTTCATCATCCATTTTCTTTGCCTTTCCTTTGTTATCTTTGGACTTGCTTTTATCAGTGTATAAAGCTGAAGATTGATTACCTTTAGAGCTTTCTCCATTTTTTATAAGCTTTGCCTCTTGAGTAAGTAGTTGTCCAATGAGTGTATTGAAATCAGGTACATGCATGTTCATGTACAAATCCATAGTTGTGGTGAATGCTTCCCACTTGTCATCTGCCTTCAAGCCATTGATGACCTGCCTTACAATTTGCTCTTCATCTATTACCTCTCCAATGCTTCCCAATTGATCTGCTATGTCCTTGAGCTTTGTGACAAAATCAGTCACATTTTGTTTGGGAGCCTTCTTGAGAGTTGTGAAATCCAGCCATAGTTGATGCTTCCTAGCTTTAGTACTTGAAGAAAAGAAAGCTTCAAGTGCATCCCACACTTCCTGAGATGTCTTACAACTTCTAATGTGAGGCAACAAAAAATCTGAGATAGAGTTTAGGAGATAAGACCTTGCAAGTGCATCCTTGGAGCACCATGTGCTCAATCTTTCTTGCTCTTCTTGTGTTGGTTGACTTTTGTTCCTGAAACTTGGCATAACTTCATCTCCAGCCACATAACCATATAAACTTCTACCTTGGAGATAAGCTTCCATTCTTAATGACCAAGCTGAGTAGTTACCTCTGTCCAATTTTTCAATTGATGAAGGAAATCCATCTGCCATGTTGTCTAACCTTGCTCTGATACCACTATGAATAGATGGATAGGTATGTGCTTGAAGATGGAGGTGTTGCAAAATCCTTGATCTACACCAGCCAAATAAACTCCAGGAGTATATGGTGGGGCCTTTTATCTTGCCAATGGATGTATTAGACACCCTATGTACCTTGGAAGATCACTCTCAAAAAGATAGATCAAAACAGATAAGTTGGAGTTAGCTCAGAGGTGGAAACTTGCTATTCTTGGTTCATACACCTGTCTAGTGTCTTACATAATTCTCTGAGCACAGCAGCAATTAGCTTAATTCCTCTTGGGGAAGTCTAGGTAGCTTAAAGAGCTAACTTGCAAGAGTAACCTCATCAAAAATAATAAGCCACACATTGAGAATGAGTTTTTACAAGTGATGACATCATCCCGATTTTCACGGGCTGCTACAGTTTGAGACCAGTGAGCAGAAAAATGAACATACCTCAACATGTCGGTATCCAATGATTATGAGAATTTGTATGGTTATACAAGACAGTATGCTGAATCTAACAAAGTTTAAATCACTGAATTTGGATAAGTAACCACTTAGAAATGGCTCTGACAAGGTGAGTGAAAAAATCGGGTACCTGATAGAGAAGTGAAGATGAACAGACCTTGTTGACTTCAAATGAATATAACTGAAGATTGCAACATCAACATGAGATGCAAATTTTTGACCATATAGTAGACTTATAGAGCTAACTTTACCAAGTTAAATCACTGAAAATGCTGCACCAAGCTGAGAGAAACAATCTCTACAATCTGACTGAGAAAACTGAGGGTAATGGTAGTGAGTAGTACACTTCACAAGAACATGGACATATGAACTCAAATAATCATGAAAATGGAAGTATATTGCTTGTACAATACAACGACTTACTGATACATATGTGTGCCTTGTAATCACACCTTGATATGGCATAAAGCTCAGCTCTTGGAGGTCTTCACATAGGTCTCTCTAACCACGACTAAAACTGCCATCTATTTATAGTTGAGTTTGGGAGGCTAACTTCCCTCAATCACTCTCCAATCAATCAATGATTGATTTCATTCTCTACCTACCACAAATCACGAATTCGTGGCTCCTCTTTCCCTTTTTGATCATGTGGACTCAACCACTTAAGATTCTCTTACTTTTACATTAAGTGAACTCTTCAAAAAATTACAAGAGGTAGTTCACAAGTGAACTTTACATAGTCTTCATTTTAAAGCTTCTTCTATGACTTTGTGGGACTCAAGCCAATACTTAGGCTTGTCATAGACTTGCTCCAACATCAACAAGATGACATAGAAAACACATGCACCTAAGAATCTCCTTACTTCACTAACATTTCGACATCTTACAAAAATTCTACTAATGCCATCAACTTTCGGTGCCTCAAACCTTTGAAATATCTTCTCACAATCGGAAACGTGACTCGAACCAAACTTTCTACAGCCAGATGAATCTAAAGTCTCATATTTCTCTTTTTCAACACACCCTTTTATAGGAAGATCATCAATAAAAGGCATTGTCACTTTGGGGATAACGTCATGTAAGACCAGGTTCATAGCATTCACCATGTGTGCCATAGAATTCATTGCTCCTTGTGGTAAAGTAGACATATGTACTAGACCCAAAGGAGTTGTCATCGTCCTCACATCTTGACTTTCAATAGCTAATTGAAAGTGATCATATGCTGATTACAGGTCTCCCATTGAATAGATGGAATGATTGGCAAATGCCTCAGCAAACTCATCTACAATAGGACCCGTTCCTACATTTCTAATCGTGTCTTTATTCACAAGTTCTAGATCTTGAATAACGCATAGCTTCTCTTTTCTTTTTTTGGTACCGTGAACCACCTATTTGAGTATGGTGTTGAGGATGGTACCAAAATTTGCATGGAAATCTTCTCCTTTAACAATCTCATTGCCTCACGTAAATGAGCTTCTGGGACTAGTATCGATCAAAGATTCCAAGGAATGTGCGGTGTCGGGAAGAAGGAGGTCGTGGCAGGAAGCCGGCGCCTGGGGTTCAGGTGTCGGGAAGAAGGAGGTCGTGGCAGGAAGCCGGTGCGTGGGGATGGATCTGGCCCCGCTCTGGTGCGCCGTTCCCGCTGTCCTGCGAGCGGCGTCTGCGCGTTGGGCGCCTCGCCTGTGCTCTCCGGAGCGTGCGCGATCCTCGTGGGGCCCCTTGCCCCTCGGAAGTGTCGAGACGTGGGACCGTGGGAGTCAAAAAGAGACGATCGAATACCGCAGTGATACACGGAATGCAGATGAAGCCCAACGATACAACGGAAATGAAAATGAAGTCTCCAATAAAATGAATGATACAAAAATAGGCCGCTACAGTGCGGGCCGACGGTACAATAAAACCGCTACAGTGCGGTGCGATGATACAATATAAACGCCGCCGCTACAGTGCGGGCCGGATGATATAAAATAGATCCCTCACTACAGTGCGAGAAATCGCCCACAGGATTCCGCTTCGGTCTTCGTAGTCCAAGCTTTTCTTCAGGTCTTTGGTCCACTCTTTACTTCAGGTACCCTCAGCAATGGCCTTCCTTCTCTTTACTTCAGATAATCAGAAATTGCATAAACCTGGAGGAGACGATCCACAAGGGCAATCCACAGGATGGGGATACTCTTTTCTTCAATCTTCAATCACTTGATATACTTCATAAACCTTGAGGAGACGATCCACGAGCAAGATCCACGGGGTGGGGATACTCTTTTCTTCAATCTTCAATCACTTGATATACTTCATAAACCTCGAGGAGACGATCCACGAGCAAGATCCACGGGGTGGGGATACTCTTTTCTTCAATCTTCAATCACTTGATATACTTCATAAACCTCGAGGAGACGATCCACGAGCAAGATCCACGGGGTGGGGTAAAAACAAATGAGTTTGGACTTATTTATAGGCCCCTCCCTAGGACTTCCTTCTAGAACGTTCTAACCTCCTCAATGAACTTTCTATTTTTGGCAGACTTTTAATTTTTCCCTAGACTAAGGTTTTGTTTTCAGACTAGATGTCGCGGTTTAATTGGTTTTTAGGGTTGACCTAGGATAACCGCCAATTTCAAGGGTCTTACCTAGGTTTTTGGGTCGGGAAAATTAGGCGTTTGCTCACAATTATCTCAAACTCGCCAATTCATGGGTTTATTTACAAATTCGGCCTAAACTCTAAAGGTTTCCAAGGGTTCAAGTCCGATTTTCATGGGGTAAACCCTCATTTTCAGTCAGTTTCAAGGGTCAAACCTAAGGTTTCCATGGGTCTAATATCAGTTGTTTATACACACGGGTCTAACATACATCTCAAACATGTTTCCGCATCACCCAATCAATTAATTCGGCCAAAATATGTATAAAATATACCACTCTCTCGATCAAAACATCACACAAAAACTCAAAAACAATGAACTTTTGAAAAAAACTAGTGCACACTCCCTGCGGGATTTCATCCCGACAGCGGTATAGTAAAAATAATCATAGGAGCTACAAGCTTTTGATCACCACATCCTATTTTGTGTGGGAATAAAGAAAATGCTTTACCATGACACACAATCATCTTTGTAAACTGATCTTTTTCTATCTCTAAAAGAAATTCATCTCCAAATTTTGGTCATAATATGCCCCATATTCTGGTAAATCTTCACATACATCATGTCATGGACAAGGAAACCATATAAACCTTAGATTCCATGTAAATTTCTATATCTCATGATTGGCTTAGAGTTTGGAGAAACTAATGCTTCCATTGCATCCCGAACGTGCCAAAAGCCCAAGATCGACTGTCTATGTGCTCAATTCTGACACCCGAAGGTCCTTATTCAAGTTGATGACATCATGATGACATCATAAAGTCGCAACCACCCTTGGGAACCGTCCTTGAAAACCTATATAAGGAGGGGTTGGCCGCATTCATAATGAGTCTTGCCAATACGAGTCTTGGGAGCTCAAGCAGTCGTGACCTCCAAGCAAGTACTTTCAATTTCTAGTTCAAGTTCTAGTCTTGTTTCTTACTCTAGTCTTGTCTAGTCTTGTATTGTGGACATCCTTTCTTATCCTATTGTAATCTCGTAGTACGAGATCCTTTCTAGTTATTTCTTGTGTCCATTTCATATCCCTAAAGGGAATTCTTGTAACCGAGATATCTTATTTCCTACTACGATCCCGGGTTGTGGGATCTCCTATATCATCTCTAGTCTAGTTTTCCATACCTATCGGTCCCGGGTTGTGGGATATCTTGTATCAATCATATATTCGTGTATGATTTTCCATTCGTGGGTGTTCTTGTAATCAGAACTGTATTTCCGAAATCTTGTCTTATGTAGTCAGAGAGCATAATCTAGTGCTCCCCTGACATTTTGGCAAGGCTACCTTCATCAAGACTAGACACCATGGAGATTATTCGTGAAGAAATATTTTCTGCACTTAAAGTTATTCAACAACAAGTCCAAGAGATAAGAGAAAACCAACAAAGGATTCAACAACAGAATATTCAAGATGTAATCACAGAACTTCAAAGACAAATCAAAGAGCTCCAAATCATTGTAAGTCAATCTTCTTCAAGTACCCCCATAACAATTAACATGAAGAAAAGTCCAAAAGTGAGCATGCCTAAGAAATTTGATGGGACAAGATCAAAGTTTCGAGGATTTACGCAACAAGTGAAGCTATTCATAAGGATGCAACCAGATAGGTACCCAGATGATGCTTCTCAAGTAGGACTCATAGGAACTCTATTATGTGGTCCTGCTCTTTCATGGTTTGCACCTATCCTTGAGAAGGACATGGATATTTTGCATGATTTCAAGGCCTTGATTCAAGAGTTCACATCCTCATTTGGAGATACCAATTGTTCACGTGTTGCCAAAACAAAGCTAAGGAAGCTACATCAAGGAAATAGGTCTGCATCTACCTATGCATCGGAATTCAGACAAATCATTTGTGACCTCACATGGCATGAGGATTATTTTATCAGCCAATCACGATGGGGCTTACGTGATGATGTTCAGGACCTCATGCTAACCATGCCCAAGGTAAATACTTTGAATGAATTCATGAATCAAGCAATTGAATGTGATACTAGGTTGTTCGAGAGAAAGCAAGAGAATAAGACTTCTATTAGAGATCAAGAATACAACTTTACTTCTATTCCACAACAACATATGCTCGAGGAAATGCAACCAGAACCCATGCAATTGGATCACATCATGGTCAGACGACTTAGAACAAAGGAAAGCCAATATCAAAAGGATAATGGATTATGCTTTTATTGTGGAGAGCATGATCACATTGTATTCAAATGCCCTAAGAAAAAGAAACAAGTTGGGATTAGAACTTCCACAATCACCATCCCACATCAGAAGGACCATCATCAGAGTCAAAAGAATAATGCAGTTCATCATGAGAATCATACCCTTGATTCTGTACCTTGATATACTACAAACCCTTTCCAGTTTCATCATGGATATCCATCATCATCTTGTTCTAGTACCACATATCAAGAACTCTACAAAGACCAAGAGTTATGAAGATTCAAGTCCTAGAAGATCTCATATTCACATAACCCCTCTTCGTGGAACTCATCGCTTGAGGTGGAGGTGATGTCATGGACAAGGAAACCATATAAACCTTAGATTCCATGTCAATTTTTATATCTCATGATTGGCTTAGAATTTGGAGAAAGTTATGCTTCCATTGCGTCCGGAACGTGCCAAAACCCCAAGATTGACTGTCTATTTGCTGAATTCTGACACCCGAAGGTCCTGATTCAAGTGGATGACATCATCAAGGGGCAACCATCCTTGGGAACCGCCTTTGAAAACCTATATAAGGAGGGGTTGGCCACATTCATAATGATTCTTGCCAATACCAGTCTTGGGACCTCAAGGAGTCGTGACCTCCAAGTAAGTACTTTAAAGTTCTAGTTCAAGTTCTAGTCTTGTTTCTTACTCTGATCTTGTCTAGTCTTGTATTGTGGACATCCTTTCTTATCCTATTGTAATCTCGTAGTACGAGATCCTTTCTAGTTATTTCTTGTATCCATTTCATATCCCTAAAGGGAATTCTTGTAACCGAGATATATTATTTCCTGCCTACGATCCCGGGTTGTGGGATCTCCTATATCATCTCTAGTCTAGTTTTCCATACCTATCGGTCCCGGGTTGTGGGATATCTTGTATCAATCATATATTCGTGTATCATTTTCTGTTTGTGGGTGGTCTTGTAATCAGAACTGTATTTATGAAATCTTGTCTTATGTAGTCAGAGAGCACAATCTAGTGCTCCCCTGACACATCACTATTCGATTCAATGGGGTTTCTTCTTAACTTCTTCCTATTTCTTGTATGATTTGGGCAGACTATCATGAATTGCAAAGAATCCATCGAAGATTTGGATCAAATTCTTGCATACACTCATGCATCATTCAGTGCTTTTGTTTCCATTCTCATCTCAACTGTAAATGGCTACCCGAGAATTACTTCATATGATCAATTATATTGAACAAAGAAGTGAAATTCTTCTCGAACACCACCTATCATTATTGGCACATGTGTGCATGCACCTAATAAAATCCTAGAGCCAGTATGAGTTGTTCTCATCCTCCAGCCATGCTCTTTATCAATTGGCCATTTAAACTTATCAAAAAATTTCTTTGAGATAAATTTTATCTCTGAGCCCGAGTCAATGAGAGCTAGAGCTAAACATGAATGCTTTTCATCTCCAATCCTTATTCTCACTTCTGGTGTTCCTCGTGCCCAGAAGGTACTTTCACTTTTCAAAATCTCCTCATCAGGTTGAATTGGTCCTAAAAAAACTCTACCCACACTCCTAGTTGTAAACTCTTATTCTTCTTCATAATCACTATCACTTAATAATACAACATCATTCATAGCTAAAGTTTCTTCCGCCACATCTTGTATATCTTTGTCTTTGTAGAGGAGGTACTAGGGTATCCACTTTTAACAAGAGCAGAAAATATGTAGTTCCAGTACTTCGCCTACTCAAGGGAGGTCCTCCTTGGGGAAGTATACCCTTTAACATTTCTGTGAGCAGGCAGATCGCAATAATTATACAGTAAATGTAGACACTCAGAGAGAAGATCAATGACAATGGCAATAGTAAAGGATGAAACCGCTCCTTAGTTCACACAGATGATTACAATATAGGCAAAAGAAATGCTCTAAAGTTGATGCTCTGGGCCAACATGCAACTCCAGAACTTAACAGCATCAATACAAGTGATTCATCCAATCCATACAAAGAACACAACTAGATGCAGACTGGTACTGATCAGTACAAACTGTGAAGACTTGCTCTAAGGGGAAGAGCATGAAAATACCACTAATACAACAATACCACTAACTCACAATGAATGACAAAACCAAGCCACTTCCCTCACACTATAGTGCTATTAGCCCTCTAGTGGGAAGCCCACGCTTTGTATCCGCACCACAGAGTGACTTCCTACAGTAGGCTTGTAGCAACAGAGTGCAAAGAGAGGACCCCTCTACGTACCTATGTATATGTGTCACAAATGAACACCCGTCCATTGCTTTTATAGGCTCCAATAGGCCAAGAGGGTCTTGCCAATTCTTCACCTCCACTGACTATGCACTAATTGATTGCCCAAAATTGGAGGGGTAGATCAAATATGTCACCAGTCTTGAATAGAATTCTCAAAAATAGGCAGTCATCATGAATGGTTGGTGGCAACAATCCTTTTCTCCACTTTCACTTTTACTACTTACTATTTTACTGTCACTTTTGAGCTAAGATCCTCATTATGTGGCGCCTGTGATATGGGAATGACTCACTGAGTGTGGGAGATGGTGGGTGGTGTGGATGGAGGGATGATTTTAACTCCACCAATCCAAGAGCCCAACGAATTCCTTAATTAGAAGAGTCATAGGTGAGATGAGGAGAGGTGAGGTGAGGTGAGGTGAGGTGAGGTGTGGTGAGGTGAGGTGAGGTGAGGTGAGGTGACGTGAGGTGTGGTGAGGTGAGGTGAGGTGAGGTGAGGTGAGGTGTGGTGAGGTGAGGTCAGGTGAGGTGAGGTGAGGTGAGGTGAGGTGAGGTGAGGTGAGGTGAGGTGAGGTGAGGTGTGGTGAGGTGAGGTGCGGTGAGGTGAGTGCAGGTGAGGTGTGGTGAGGCGAGGCGAGGTGAGGTGAGGTGAGGTGAGGTGAGGTGTGGTGAGGTGAGGTGAGGTGAGGTGAGGCGTGGTGAGGTGTGGTGAGGTGAGGTGAGGTGAGGTGAGGTGAGGTGAGGTGAGGTGAGGCGAGGTGAGGTGATGTGAGGTGTGGTGAGGTGAGGTGAGCAGAGGTGAGGTGAGGTGAGGTGAGGGAGGAGGGGAGGGAGTTGGCAGGTGGGGAGAGGAGGGGGGCTGTGGGGAGGGTGGTGGCGGGGGGCTGTGGGGAGTGGGGGAAGGAGGGGTCTGGGGGCTGCATGGTGGGAGGTGGCGGGGGCTATGGGGAGTGAGCAAGAAGTTGGGAAAATTGTCTCATGAACTCCCCATGAAGATGAGTTAAAGACTCATTGCTCTTAAGTAGTTTGCCCATGGCAAAAATCCATCATGGCTATGTTGACTAGAGTCCTCAAGGTAAAACATTTTATGTATTTCTTTCCTAAACTCCTCCCAAGGTTTATTAGCATGAACTTAAATGCCATCTAGTATAGAACTAGAAAATACACGACCAAAATACTTCACTTATACGTCATCAAGTAAACCTTGGATCTGCACTTGCTCTTCAAATGCATCCATGTACTATGTGATATTTAAGCCAGTCAATTTATCTTTATCTCTTAAGATTTCTTGAATAGTGTGTGTTCCTTATTTCTCTATTGTCATGTTCTTAAGCATTTCCTCCATCTTGCTTCTTGATAGTGCTTCAAATGGAGTAATAAATCGTTAATAGTAGGCTCTAATCTCTCTCTAAACTATCGAAACCTATCCCTAGATGATAAAGCCATGACTAATTACTTTACCAAATCCTACGCTTTACTATTAATGTTTTCCTTTATAAAAGTATTTTTCAACTTGCTTTCTTTAACCTAAGCTTGAGCTTGATATATCTCTTGACTTGATATTTTGCTTTTATGATTTGTTTTCTCTTCTTAATTTGTGAGATTTTAATTCTAAAGTTTTCTTTAATTTTCAAACCTTTGAGTTTTTTATTCCAAAGGTTACTCTAATGAAAATAGATGTGTAGATAGATTTTATCAGTTTTAAATAATTTTTCTTAATTTGGATGTTTTATATTTTAATGTAGTAGGAAAAACAAGAAATACTACCAATATCTTAAATAAATTTTCTTAAATTTGTTTTTGTATTTTAATAGAGTAGGAAAGAAAAAATAACAACTACTGAAATCAAAAACCTAAGCCTATCTATTTTAGAATAAACTCTTTTTGTGCAAAAAACTAAGTGTTAATTAATTAAAAAAACTCAGTCTTTCTGTTTGGAATAAAACTTTTTTTTTGTGTAATAGAGTAAACCTTTTCTAGTACCTTATAAAGCTATCATTTGATCTAATATGTAGTTGCTGACAATGCTAAACAAAACTAATCCTTATTAATGCAATGATGTTTCAATGCCTTATAAACGCAAGTGTAATATGACTAGTTTCTAATGCAAATGAAGACAATCCTTCTTTTTCTATGATGTGATTGTACAAAAATAAAGGAACTTGAATAAAACACCTTACTAGTAGTGGCTTGATGTAGAAGGTTCTAATATGCATTTTGATAATTCTTTACAAACTAAATTGATCCTGTATTGATCATCTTCTTGTATGTCGATGGGGGGAAGGGGTGGGGGATGAAGTGACGAGGCTCCACTGGCTTGAATTCCCTTCTTCCCATGGACGCGCTCACTTCCCTAGAGAACAACCCTCAACAACCAAGGAAAAGAGTAGGTAGTATCAAGTGTTGGTGCAATTCAAGCCTTCACAATTTGGCTTGGATACCGTCAAGAAGATTCCTATATGTGAGAAGAACCATAGGAACTCATGCTTGTGGTTTATTACCACTTTACCCATGTAAAAGTCTAAATGACTTGGAATCTTTTGTATACACCTACTTGATTAAGTCGTGGAAAAGTAGGACATGTGATTGAGGGAATATCTCCATACTTTTAGAGGCTTGATTATAGGGAGCCAAGGATTTGAATTTGAATTCAAATTCTTGCTCACTTCATATATAAGATGTACTTGAAAAGTCGCGAAGTGAGTGTCACCATTCCCAAGGCTTAGACTACTGATCATTGAGTGTGTGAGGTCTACTCCATATCTTACACCTCAGAATACCAATTGGCAATGTTTATCATGTCAATGGGAATGTACATCAATGTGAATTAATACTTACATTTACATATATCATCTCTGTGTTCTCTGGTTGATCATTCAAAAGTCTGTCAACTTCACAAGGGCATATCTCAGTCCTTAATCCACCAAATCAAGTGATTCAAAGCTTGGTAAATTCAGCTTGAAGTCTTCTACAAGCGTACAAAGTTTCAAGCAAATTGATTCAGCCGTTTCTGAGAAATCGTCGTCAAAGTGCTCCCTAGTCTATCTCTGCAACTCTCCTAAAAAGTTGGGGGTAATCATAATTTTGCTAAAGTGATTTCTCTGAGTATAGTTTATCATTTTATCTCATTCCACTTGCAAATAGTAGCTTGTTAAGCTAATTCAATACCTCTAAAAGGAATTGGATTAATTTCAACTGTGCTGGTCACACTGAGCATAACTCTGAGCAGGTGTCAGTACCAAAATAGCAAGTTTTCTTGGACTTGTGAAGTATCAAGTAGTCTGTTTTGATTTGATCACTACACACATCATTTGCAAAGTACATATATGATCTCTTGGTGTCATTTGGAATCTAAGGGTGTCTACTAATCATATCTGAAGTCACTGAGGGCTGGTGCAAAGCAGGATTAGTAGCACCTACTCAATCTTCTAGAGGATCCATCCATCTTTCCCAAGAGTGGTATCAGAGCAAACAAGGTAACATGGGAGATGGTTTTCCTTCATTCATTGATAAATTGGACAGGAGCAATTATCAAGCTTGGTCTCTGAGGATGAAGACCTATCTACAAGGAAGAAGTCTATTTGGATTCATCTCAGGAGATGAGGAATTGCCCTCATTCAAAGCAAGGGGTCTACCCACCAAGGAAGAACAAGAAAGGCTTAATACATGGTGTGCAAAAGATGCATTGGCAAGGTCTTATCTTCTTAACTCTATGTCTGATTTCCTTTTACCTCACATCAGGAATTGTAAGACTTCCCAAGAAAGTTGGGAAACCTTGTCATCATATTTTTCATCTAATACAAGGGCCAGGAAGAATCAATTGTGGATTGAATTCACAACCCTTAGGAAGCAACCAAAGCAATCAGTCTCAGAATTTGTGACCAAGATCAAGGATGTGGCAGACCAATTAGCAAGCATAGGAGAGGAGATTGAAGAGGAACAAATAGTAAGGCAAGTAACCAATGGACTAAAGGCAGATGATAAGTGGGAAAGCTTCACCAGTGCAATGGATCTCTACATGGACATGCATACACCAGTTCTCACAACTCTGATGGGCCAACTATTCACACATGAAGCAAAGTTCACAAAGGTTGGAGATACATCTAAAGGTAACACTCCTTCTGCCCTATATACTGATAAAAAGGTTAAAGACAAAGGTAAAAGTAAAAAGCAAGAAGATGAAGGTTCTACCTCCCAAGCCAACTATGCAGGGAGAGGTAGATCTTCAAGAGGAAGGGGCAGAGGAGGTAAGCAAGGTAGGGGGAGACCCTACAATTCATCACCATGCAACATTTGTGGATTGTCTAACCACACCACAGATGAGTGCTACAGAAACTACAAAAATCAGAGAGGAAGAGGCTATCAAAGAGGTGGATACTCTCAAGGCAGAGGAAGGTTTAACCAACACCAAGGCTACAATGGCTACAACAATAACTACAACAAAAATTTCAACAACAACCATAATGGTAACTACCAAGGAGGATTCAGAAATAGGAAAGACTACAACAACTACACAGAGGAGCAAGATGACTCCCTATTGATCATGAATATGACTTCCAAGTCAGGTATCAATGATGATCATCTGTTTTATATTGATTCAGGGTGTTCTAATCATGTAGCTGGCAATGTGGCACTACTCTCTGATCTTGAGGAACCCAAGGGCAAACATCAAGTACAGACAGGTGATGATACTAAGCATTCTGTAGTAAAGATTGGAAATGTAAAAACTTGTGATGGTAACCAGAACCTATTGAGCAGGGTACTTTATGTACCAACCATTACCAAAAACTTAATGAGTGTTGATCAGATTGTCAAGAAAGGTTTGCAGGTCAGGTTCAATCAACATGGAGCATATGTGGAGGACCCAAGACATGGATTCAAAAGGATAGCCAAGGGAGAAAAATCAGGTAGATTGTTTACTTTTGAGCTAGAAGACACCAAAAACATTGCTTTAACAATTAGAAGGATCAAACACTTTCAGAATTAGAAATATGGCACAAGAGATTAGGTCACATAGGTGAAAGGACCTTAAAGCAAATGTGCAGGGACCAATGTGTGCTTGGGATACCTAATGTATCCAAGCAACACATGATTTACAAATGTGGTGCTTGTCAGTTTGGTAAGTCTCACAGATTGCCCTACTCAAGGAAAGATTTTATGCATGAAGACTACCTAGACTTGGTACACACAGATGTTTGGGGACCTAGCAAGGATCCCTCCATTTCAGGATCCAGGTACTATGTGTCTTTCATTGATGATTATAGCAGATGGACTGTGTTATACTTTATGAAGCACAAGGATGAAGTGTTTAATTGTTTCAAAAGATATCTTGCACTAGTTGAAAATCAAACAGGAAGGAACTTGAAGAAGCTAAGGTCAGATGGAGGAGGTGAATACTTCTCAAATGAGTTTGAGGACTTCTTGCAGGAAAGAGGCATCAAAAGGGAGATAACCACAAGGTACTCACCTGAACAAAATGGGGTAGCTGAAAGAAGGAATAGGCTTATTGTTGAAACATCTAGGTCCATGCTTAATGAAAAGAAGTTGCCAAATTATCTTTGGGCAGAGAGTGTATCTACTGCCACCTATCTCATAAACAGGTTGCCATCAAAGTCACTTGATGGAATAACACCTTATGAAGCTTGGCATGGTAAGAGGCCATCATTGGATCATTGCAAAATTTTTGGTTGTGTAGCATATGTGCATATTCCCTCACAGGTAAGGGGAAAGCTAGACCCTAAAGCAGAAAAATGTATTTTCATTGGTTATGACTTGAATAAAAAAGGGTACAGATTCTACAGCCCAACCAATAAAGGGTTCAAGGTAAGCAGAGATGTCATCTTTGATGAGAATGACTCATGGTATGAGAATGATTGCAGGAAGGTTAGTCTACCCTATGATTTGGAAGAGGAGTTTCCAAAACTCTCAAAGGAAGAACCAATCCAGAAGGAAGACTCAAGTTCAGAAGATGATGACACAATCAATCTTGAAGAATTCAAGGCATGGAAGTCCAGAGGCAAGATGAAGATGAAGAAGCTTGAGGATATACCAGAATCTTCAATTCAAGCAATAAGGAGATCTTAGAGAGAAAGTAAGAAGCCTATCAGATATGGGTATGATACATCTCTTGTAACTAAGCATTCAATTTATCTTGCAAAGGACATGTTAAGTGAAGAACCAGGATCATATGAAGAGGCAATCACCAAACCAGAATGGAAAGGAGCTATGGATGAAGAAATAGAAGCTCTCAAGGAAAGTGACACATGGGACTTGGTACCCAAGAAGAACTCTATGAAGGTGATAGGATCCAGATGGATCTACAAACTAAAGAAGAACTCTGATGGTACAATCAACAGGTACAAAGCTAGGTTGGTAGCCAAGGGTTTTGCACAAACCCAAGGCATTGATTATGAGGAGACATTTTCTCCTCTGGCTAAGATGCCAACAATCAGAGTATTGGTGAGTGTAGCTGCATCCAAAAATTGGAACATGTACCAATTAGATGTCAAGAATGCTTTCTTGAATGGATGGATATCTGAAGAAGTCTACATGTCACAACCACCTGGCTATGAAGATCCCAAGAAGGTAAATTATGTTTGTAAATTGAAGAAGGCTCTATATGGATTGAAGCAAGCACCTAGGGCATGTAACTATAGGCTGACAACATACCTCCAAGACCAAGGGTTTACTATGAGCAAGGCAGACACTTCATTATTTATCAAAAGGAGCAATTCAGAGGTAATCTATCTCTGTGTTTATGTTGATGACATCATCATTACAGGTAATGATGTCCAGGGAATCAGAAGCATCAAAAACCAGATGATGAAGGAGTTCAAGATCAATGATCTTGGATTATTGAAATACTTTCTAGGACTTGAATTGGTTTATACTAATTCAGGTATATATATCACTCAGAAAAAGTATGTACAAGACATGTTGAAGAAGTTTAACCTGCAGGATGCTAAAGTCTCAAGTACTCCAATGGAGGTCAACCTAAAGCTAAGTGCTCATGAAGGGGATGAAGTCCAAGACATTACAGGATATCAAAGTATGGTAGGTAGTTTGAATTATGCTACCTTGACCAGAATTGACATAGCATATGGAGTTAGTGTGCTAAGTCAATTCATGCACAAACCAAGGGTACCTCACCTTGAGGCTGCAAAGAAGATCTTGAAATATCTAAAGGGAACTCAGAACCATGGTTTGTACTTTCCTTATACATCAGATATTGACATTAAAGTGTATTCAGATGCAGATTGGGCAGGATGCAAGGATGATAGGAGGAGCACATCAGGATACTTATCTTTTGCAGGTGATAAACCTATTTCTTGGTCAGCCAAGAAACAACCAACAGTGGCATTGTCATCCATTGAAGCAGAGTATAGAGGGCTAGCCAATGCCATTCAAGAAGCTATTTGGTTAAAGCTTTTGTATACAGAGCTAGGCCTATACACTAGGCCCCCAATTATCTTTGGAGACAACACAAGCTCTCTTCACCTTGCAGCTAATCCAATATATCATGCTAGAACAAAACACATAGAGGTTCATTACCACTATGTGAGAGAGAAGTTGTTAAGCAAGGACATTCAGTTGACCTATGTGTCTACTAATATGCAATGTGCAGATTTACTCACTAAAGCTTTGGATGGAAACAAATTATGCAGATTCAAATCCATGATTGATTGCACGATGTAATTCAAGATTGAAGATGAAGACTTAAGCCAAAGTGTTTGGCTTGAGGGGGAGCTATTGGTGCAATTCAAGCCTTCACAATTTGGCTTGGATACCTTCAAGAAGATTCCTATATGTGAGAAGAACCATAGGAACTCATGCTTGTGGTTTATTACCACTTTACCCATGTAAAAGTCTAAATGACTTGGAATCTTTTGTATACACCTACTTGATTAAGTCTTGGAAAAGTAGGACATGTGATTGAGGGAATATCTCCATACTTTTAGAGGCTTGATTATAGGGAGCCAAGGATTTGAATTCGAATTCAAATTCTTGCTCACTTCATATATAAGATGTACTTGAAAAGTCGCGAAGTGAGTGTCACCATTCCCGAGGCTTAGACTACTGATCATTGAGTGTGTGAGGTCTACTCCATAGCTTACACCTCTGAGTACCATTTGGCAATGTTTATCATGTCAATGGGAATTTACATAAATGTGAATTAATACTTACATTTACATATACCATCTCTGTGTTCTCTGGTTGATCATTCAAAAGTCTGTCAACTTTACAAGGGCATATCTCAGTGATTACTCCACCAAATCAAGTGATTCAAATCTTGGTAGATTCACATCCAAGTCATCTACAAGCATACAAAGTTTCAAGCAAATTGATTCAGCCATTTGTGAGAAATCATCGTCGAAGTGCTCCCTGGTCTATCTCTGCAACTCTCCTAAAAAGTCGGGGGTAATCATAATTTTGCTAAAGTGATTTCTCTGAGTATAGTTTATCATTTTATCTTATTCCACTTGCAAATAGTAGCTTGTTAAGCTAATTCAATACCTCTAAAAGGAATTGGATTAATTTCAACTGTGCTGGTCACACTGAGCATAACTCTGAGCAGGTGTCAATACCAAAATAGCAAGTTTTCTTGGACTTGTGAAGTATCAAGTAGTCTGTTTTGATTTGATCACTACACACATCATTTGCAAAGTACATATATGATCTCTTGGTGTCATTTGGAAGCTAAGGGTGTCTACTAATCATATCTGAAGTCACTGAGGGCTGGTGCAAAGCAGGATTAGCAGCACCTACTCAATCTTCTAGAGGATCCATCCATCTTTCCCAACAGCAAGATCTTCACTTTGCTTTTTAACTTCTTCCTCCCCTTACCTCCATACAAGAAGAAAATAAGGGTTAACTTTTTTAAATAAGACTGAAAGACACAACAAAAAATCTTAAGCACACTAGCATCATGTTTCACATCGGTTTCACCAAATCTATCGACGGGTGTGAAAGGAGACAACCGTTCATCATAATTGAATCGTGTTAGCCTCTCTAAGTGACTACACACTCGGTATTTCATTGTGTACTTTAGGAACTAGGACGTGTTTTCACTGTGTGGGGATTTATTAGCTACAGTTTAATACTCTATTTAAGTTTACCCTATAAAGGTCCATGAGGAATTGCAGCTCTATACCTAGAAATATCATCGTGACACGCTTGGAAGACTAATTCCTTGTCAATGATATGATCTTTAATGAGTTCAACCACATCGTTTTCAATTTGAATAGATTGGGTATTCCTATTTAAGGTTGGAGGAAACAAATCCTCATTGTTTTTAGGTTCAGGTAATACGATTGAAATCCAAGGTAAAAGCCTAGATAAGCAACGATCATATTCTAGAGGGTATAAAGTTTCAACTACAACATGGTCTTTAACTAATTCTTCTATTAACTCATTGTTTGATTCGTTCTCATGGATTGATTAGTAGTATTCTCTAAAGGAGCAAGTAAAAAAGTCTCTAAAATAAAAGAGGAATGTATATTATGTTCACTAGAAGATTTACTTGCAGATGCATTATCTACTAGCATAGGAAATAAACTGAAATAGAACAATTTGTTTGATATTTGAAGTCTATAGTAATAATTCTAAGATCTCATAACTAAAATAGTCTTATACAAGTGCTTTGAGAAAAGTTCTAATATAGATACCTTGAAGATACTCCTATAAAAATCCTTATAAGAAAGCCTAATACAAGATCTTATGTTTCAAAATGTGATAAAATGAAACAAAGATAAGTGGAAAAAATGAAGCTCCAAGCTCGTAAATTTTGCCAAGTGGTCTTGCTCATCAATCCTTCTTCATTCGATTTGTAAGCAGAACATTAGGAAAAAAACATAAGTATATCTTTATCAATATAAAACACTCATTCATTTTAATACATTCTTTATATTCATAGATGCATGCTAACATGAACTTATATACATGGGTGCTAACTTACTCTAACTCTTTCTCTCATACTTCTATATTAATACACACTCATATCCATGCCCATACACATATCTCTATTTTTTATGCATATGCATCTAACATTATGCATTCATATGCATACAGGTTAACTTACACTTATATGTATAAATATCTATATGCATACACACATGCATATACTTGAGCACATAGGGATGCATATCCACAGTAACTCATCACTTAGGTAAAAATGCATCTACTTATGCATGTCTTAATTATATATTTTCCCACTTACACTCATGCATATGCATATAACCATGCATTCATACACACATGTATTTATTAGCTACAGTTTAATACTCTATTTAAGTTTACCCTATAAAGGTCCATGAGGAATTGCAGCTCTATACCTAGAAATATCATCGTGACACGCTTGGAAGACTAATTCCTTGTCAATGATATGATCTTTAATGAGTTCAACCACATCGTTTTCAATTTGAATAGATTGGGTATTCCTATTTAAGGTTGGAGGAAACAAATCCTCATTGTTTTTAGGTTCAGGTAATACGATTGAAATCCAAGGTAAAAGCCTAGATAAGCAACGATCATATTCTAGAGGGTATAAAGTTTCATCTACAACATGGTCTTTAACTAATTCTTCTATTAACTCATTGTTTGATTCGTTCTCATTGGATTGAGTAGTAGTATTCTCTAAAGGAGCAAGTAAAAAAGTCTCTAAAATAAAAGAGGAATGTATATTATGTTCACTAGAAGATTTACTTGCAGATGCATTATCTACTAGCATAGGAAATAAACTGAAATAGAACAATTTGTTTGATATTTAAACTCTATAGTAATAATTCTAAGATCTCATAACTAAAATAGTCTTATACAAGTGCTTTGAGAAAAGTTCTAATATAGATACCTTGAAGATACTCCTATAAAAATCCTTATAAGAAAGCCTAATACAAGATCTTATGTTTCAAAATGTGATAAAATGAAACAAAGATAAGTGGAAAAAATGAAGCTCCAAGCTCGTAAATTTTGCCAAGTGGTGTTGCTCATCAATCCTTCTTCATTCGATTTGTAAGCAGAACATTAGGAAAAAAACATAAGTATATCTTTATCAATATAAAACACTCATTCATTTTAATACATTCTTTATATTCATAGATGCATGCTAACATGAACTTATATACATGGGTGCTAACTTACTCTAACTCTTTCTCTCATACTTCTATATTAATACACACTCATATCCATGCCCATACACATATCTCTATTTTTTATGCATATGCATCTAACATTATGCATTCATATGCATACAGGTTAACTTACACTTATATGTATAAATATCTATATGCATACACACATGCATATACTTGAGCACATAGGGATGCATATCCACAGTAACTCATCACTTAGGTAAAAATGCATCTACTTATGCATGTCTTAATTATATATTTTCCCACTTACACTCATGCATATGCATATAACCATGCATTCATACACACATGTATTTACTAGCAATAATGCTCATACGTTCTCTTGCATGCTCATGCACCCTAACATAATCATTCTATCTCATGCATCATTCTAACATGTATATCTCATCATGTTCATACTCTTTATACTCTCATTCTCACTAATGCTAACACACACACACTTTCATATGCATAGATTAACATATATTATTATGCAAATGTACATGCAAACACATATGTTCATGCATACTAACACTTAGATGCATTCATGTACATGCATTCATGCATTTCTCATGCACATACTCATAGCTTCCTATATGCATATACACTAACACATGCATCTACATTCTTAATACTCATGCATACAATCAACACATTCATTCATTTCACATACACATGCACTCATCACACCTCTTATATGCACATACACACACTACATATATACATGCATTCATCAATTATATATGAACTCATCACACATACACATGCACTCATGCATATGCACTCAGCACACCTCTTATATGCACATGCACACACTATATATGCGCATGCATCTACACACATATTAATCCTTCTCTTACTTTCACATATGCATACCTTCATCCATACATATACACACAGTCTTATGTATGCACATGAACGCATCCATGCATATGTATGCACGCTCATATACATACATCCAAACATATGCATATGTATGTAACCTACTTTAAGTCTACGCATAACTTGTACTTATAAAATTAACTAACTACAAATATAGTAATTATCCATAAAACCAATAAATTAATGAAGTATTCATTAAAAATTACATAATTATTAATGATCTAACTAATTCTCTCTCTCTCTATCTATCTATCTCTCTCCCTCTCTCTCTCTCTCTCCGCTTCTCTATCTACGTGCTTCCCTGAGGTGGAGGAGGGGGTCCTCCCTCTCTCTCTCTCTCTCTCTCTCTCTCTTTCTCTCTCTCTCTCCCTCCCCCTTTCTCTGTCCTTGTGCTATCGATGGGTGGAGGAGGGGGGTTCTCCATCTCTCTCTCTCTCTCTCTCTCTCTCTCTCTCTCTCTCTTTCTCTCTCTCTCTCTCTGTCTCTCTCTCTCTCTCTCTCTCTCTCTCTCTCTCTCTCTCTCTCTCTCTCTCTCTCTCTCTCTCTCTCCTTCTTTGTCTATGCGCTGTCGATGGGTGGAGGACGGTGGGGTGCTCCTTTCTCTCTCTCTCGCTCTCTCTCTCTTTCTCTTTCTCTTTCTCTCTCTCTCTCTCCCTCTATCTCTATCTCTCTCTCTATGTCTCTCTTTCTCTCTCTCTCTCTCTCTTTCTCTGTGTGTGTGTGTGTGTGTGTGTCGCTAGTGTGCTACGGAAGAGGAGTCATCAAGTGGAGGGGTTTGAAACGAGAGTGGAAAGGAAGAATAATTACAACTATTGTCAGAGGAAAAGTGTTGAGTGCGTTGCTGAAAGAAGAGGTAAGCAACAGATAAGAGGGCTCAATGCGGAGTGATGGAGATTACAATGAGGAGGGCAAACAATTGAAAATGGAGAAAGACTCACGAATGGGAGAGCTTATTGCCCATGTGTCGAGATCGACTGAACACTGAAAGAGCTAGAACATGCAAGATCAACAGTCCTTAGCCCTGCAAATCTTTCTCTCTTCCTCTCTCTCTCTCTCGCTCCATGCATTCTGATCTCTTTGTCTTCCTCTAGACCTTTGTCACGTGCGCGATCATAGTTAAGCAGCTACTCCAATCTCTTTCTTTGTATGTTGTCTGTGTGCATGTACAGTTCTGCTAGGGGAGAGTCTGTCTTTCACAAAAAGCTAGGGGAGAGTCTGCTTTGCCTATGAGTCTCTCTCTCTCTATCTCTCTCTCTTTGTCTCTCTCTCTCTCTATATGCACCTATAAGTAGAACATTGGGAAAAATAAAAAATGCAACACACATATATACATATAGATATGCATGCACTCACAGCTCACTATGTAACTCACACAGCACACACATGCTCATGTAAACACAAGTGTACACACGCACACACTTTACATGCACACATCCCCACCACAAATCCTTAGTTAACAGGAAATCAGATATAGTTAAACTCAAACTTAGCTAGTAATACACACACGTATTAATTTTGTTTTTCTTTTTTTTATTATTATTCTTCTATTGCTTCAATATCACCTTGAATTTAAGTTTACATTAAAATATAATTTAAATAGATGCTTTATTATTTACACACACATTAGTATTTATAGTAATAAACACTAGTTACAATCACATATGGGTAGCACATCGCAAATGATTAATTAATTAAAATAATCACTCAAGTTTTCCCCTTCACACAAACATAAAAAAGAGACACATAACTAGATACACAACTCAAGTCTTCACTCACTCGCAATCAAAGTTAAGACCCACAAAAACATATATATATATACACATATTTTCGCACACATAAAAATACACTCTCATATTACTACCTATATATATATATATATATATATATATATATATATATATATATATATATATATATATATATATATATATATATATATATATATATATATATATATAGTTATGGTCTCACACACACACACACACACACATATATATATATATATATATATATATATATATATATATATATATATATATATATATATATATATATATATATATATATATAATATATATACAAATGCCAACATACACACTTACACATATAGGGTTGAGCAGTTATTCATGCACACATTACATTCACAACAACACTTATAGCCACATACTTAGGTAATAATTCACACATACATAGGTATATTCTTTTAGATGCACATAAACTCACACACAAATACACATACATAAGTACACTCAATCTTTCAAGCACCCTCAAATAGCACAAACACACTTACATAATATGCTCATATACATACATGGATAGATACATAGACAAATACATAGGTTTATATGGATAGGCACACATATAAAATTTAGAAAAGAACATCTATCAATATACTCATATGGCTCCCCCATTAAAACATTGGACATAGGGATCTCATACATAAAAGTTTGCTCATACTTAAAGCTGGATTCAAATGGTGTTTTAATCTTGGAAACAAAGAGTTTTAATTTTTTGCATGTCCAGAAATCCTTTCGACAGTGATAACACATCAATGGCCTATTTTATCTAGGCGTAGTTCGACGATTCTCTTCTCTATGAGGTGCATTTGAAGTACTCGCATAGTATCAATCAAGAGCTTGAGGGTTACCTCATTCTTGTGCACCCTTTATGTAGTAGCAGTCTCTAGCTTCATGACACTCCTTTCCATAAAATTGACAGTTTTCCATAAAATTGATGTCTTTGGTGCGACTCTACAGAACACATGTCCTAAACCTGTGAATCTTTAAAAGAAGCAAAAGAAAGAAAGCTAGTAATAGATATAGATAAAAAATTATGTGATTACCGCACCCACCTTCCACTAGCTATAAATTGGGGAAAAGGGGGTATGCAAAAACTATATGAAAATATATATGAAGATAAAAAAAAATTATTGTATGGTAAGGTTAGAATGTGATGAGAGTGATCTAGATGATGAAACCTCTAATGAAACTAAAAATTATTCAATAGAAGCACTAATAAAAGCTAGAGATGATATAATGCTTAAAACATAGTAGATCATTTCTCTATCTTTTCACATAATGAAACTTAGGATACAGATGAAACCAATCGAAGGGTAACTAAAAAACAGTTAAGAGAAGAACCGAAAAATGTTCAATTTACGGAAAGTACAAATTTAGACTCAAATAAACAAAAAAGAAGAGAAATAACGGAGGGAAAACAAGCTCAAACATCAAACAAACCTTTAGATTCAAAGCCTAATGAACAAAGTAGAACAAAATGAAGAAAAAACAAAGAAACCTAAAAGAATTCCTAAAGCCATTTTAACTTCGGAATTAGAATAGAAAAATGATGCAAAATTAATACTTTACGATATACTTTTGAAAAGTCAAGTGACTATGTCACTTGAACAATTATTTTCTATAGCTAAACTTAAATTTAAAGATAACTTTATAAAAATGATTAAGAGAAAAATATTCCCACTTAATACTGATATTGAAATGCAAGAAAATGTAGATGTGTCTCATATTTCTAAAGATTCTTTTTCTTCTAACTCTGGTGATGCGGAAGAAAGTTAAGTTTATGTCAATAAAAATTTTCTACGTCCGATTCTTTGAGATAATATAAATGAACAATCTGAAAGTAATCATAAAAAGAGTTTTTGGGCTAGGGGAACACCTGAAATAAAAGTAAACTTAGGAGATAGAAAAAAGTCTTGTATAGCCTTAGCTTTATTAGATTCAGGTTCTGAAATTAATGTAATCTCAAAAGAATTGTATGATAAATTTAGATGGCCGATAGATAAACAACATGGGTGGATAATGAGAACAACAGATAATGGTTATGGTGCACTTTGAGGAGCTTGTGCAGACATTCCAATTTTAATAGGAGGAATATCTAAAACATTTCATTTTTTTTATTCAAGATAATTGCTCTTACAAAATCATTTTAGCACAACCGCTTATTTGTGAAACACGAATGTGCCCCGTTACTAAGCTTAGTGTTGATTATTTGATGCGATTGAGAGGCTCACAGTATAGCCTACTCTTTTCACTATCATTGGGCATCATATTCGTGCCAATGTTCATGTACAACATTGTTACATAATACATTACATTGATGATTACATCTACATTCATCTCTATCATTGTCACTCAGAATAGTGAACTTGTCTTTCTCATATCTCAACAATCTCTCCATAATTTTCAATGATCTTTATCTCATTGAAACAAGATCAAAGTCTTTTACATGCTATCAAAGTTTGAAGAGGTTTCATTCCACTAATTTGGAGAAAATCATCTCGAAGTGGTCACTGGTCATTCTCTATAGAGTTCCTAAAAAGTCGGGGGTAAGCTTCTACTTGCTAAAGTCATTGGTCAGAGTATAGTCTATCATTTTAGTTGATTCTACTTGGAATCATAAGCTCTCTATGCTAAGTAGATAGAGTTAGAAGGAAATTTTCTAATTGCTAATGTACTATGAGTAGTGAGCAAAACTTCCAACAGGTATCAAGACCAAAATAGCAACTTTTTGGTCATAAGCTAGTTGCAAACTTACCTCTTTTGATCAATTTGTTTGAAGCATCATCTCCAAAGTACATAGAAACTTATTTAGTGTCAGTTGAAAGCTAACAAGGTCTTCAACTCAACTCTGAAGTGAAACAGGGCTGGTACAAAGCAGAGATTAGCGGTACCAACTTATTTCTTAAGGTGTCCATCCATCGTTTCTCAATAGTGGTATCAGAGCAACTTGAGGTAAAATGGGAGATGGTTTTCCTTGTTTTATTCATAAATTGGACAAGAACAACTACCAAGTATGGTCCTTGAGGATGAAGACATACTTGCAAGGAGGGAGTCTCTATGGATACATATCAGGAGATGAGGAGATGCCCATTTTTAGAACCAAAGAACAACCTACAAGAGAGGAGCTTGAAAGACTCAACTCATGGTGTGCCAAAGATGCATTAGCAAGGTCATACTTACTTAACTCTATCTCTAGTTTCCTTCTTCCACACATTAGGAACTATAAGACATCCCAAGAGACTTTGGATACATTGTCTTCATATTTTTCTTTCAACACAAGGGCTAGGAAGAACCAATTGTGGATTGAGTTTACCACTCAAAGGAAGCAACCTAAGCAAAGTGTTTCAGAATATGTGACCAAAGTCAACGATGTGGCTGAAAAATTGTCAAGCATAGGAGAGGAGATTGAAAAGGAGCAAATTGTGAGACAAGTAATCAATGGTATCAAGGCAGATGACAAATGGGAAAGCTTCACAACTACTATGGACTTATACATGGACATGCAGATTCGAGATCTTACCACACTCATGGGGCAACTCTTCACCCATGAAGCCATACTCATCAGAAATGGAGATTCATCAAGAGGTAACAATTCTTTTGGCCTATACACAAATAAAGGAAAGTCTAACGAGAAAGGGAAAAATAAAAAGAGTGAAGATGAAGGTACTACCTCTCAAGCCAATTATGGAGGTAGAGGTAGGGGGAGAGGAGGTAAGCAAGGTATGTGGAGATCCTTAAACTCTTCCCCATGTAATATTTGTGGTTTATCAAATCAACCTCAGATAAGTGTTACAGGAACTTCAAGAATGATAGAGGTAGAGGTTTCCAAAGAGGTGGCTACACACAATCACGAGGAAGGTTCAACCATCATCAACACTACAATAACAACTACATCAACAATTACAATTAAAGTTACCAAGGAGGCTACAAATCAAGGAAAGACTACAACAATTACATAGAGGATCAAGAGGATTCTCTTCTGATTATGAACATGAATTCAAAGCAAGGTATGAATGATGACCATCTCTTCTACATTGACTTAGGATGTTCAAACCATGTGGCAGGCAATGTGGCTCTTCTCGCTAAGCTTGAGGAACCTAAGGGAAAGCATTAAGTGCAAACAGGTGATGACACCAAGCATTAAGTGGTCAAGGTGGAAATGTTAAAACCTCTAATGGGAATAGAAATCTGTTGAGCAAGGTTTTATATGTATCTACAATTACCAAGAACTTGATGAGTGTTGGACATATTTTGGAAAAGGGTTTGGGGGTTAGGTTCAACAAATATGGAGCATTTGTGGAGGATCCCCAACATGGATTCAAGAGAATTTCCAAAGGAGAAAAGACAGGTAGATTATTTACATTTGAACTTAAAGGTACAAGGAATATTGCACTTTATAATTACAAAGATCAAACATTGTCAGAGCTTGAGATTTGGCATAAAAGATTAGGGCATATTGGTGAGATAACCTTAAAGAAAATATGTAGAGATCAATAAGTGCTTGGGATACCTAATGTATCCAAGCAACACATGATCTATAAATTTGGTATTTTTCAGTTTGGGAAATATCACATGTTACCCTTCTCAAAGAAAGGTTACATGCATGAAGATTACTTGGAACTGGTCCACACAGATGTGTGGGGACCAAGTAAGGATCACTCAATTTTAGAATCAAGGTATTATGTATCTTTCATTGATGACTTCAGTAGGTGGACTATGTTATATGTTATGAAGCACAGAGATGAAGTGTTCAATTGCTTTAAGAAGTATCTTGCACTTGTGGAAAACCAAACAGGAAGAAGCCTAAAGAGACTGAGGTCAGATGGAGGAGGTGAGTACTTCTCAAATGAATTTGATACATTCTTGCACGATAGAGGAATCAAGAGGAAAATTACAACAAGGTATACCCTTGAGAAAAATGGGGTGGTAGAGAGGAGAAATAGGTTGATTGTTGAAAAAGCTAGATCAATGCAAAATGAGAAAAAGATACTAAATTATTTGTGGGCAGATAGTGTATCCACTACCACTTATCTTGTTAACAGGTTCCCATCCAAATCACTTGATGTGATGACCCCATATGAAGCATGGCATGGTAGAAGGCCATCACTTGATCATTGCACGATCTTTGGAATTGTTGCTTATGTGCATATCCCATCTCAAGTCAGAGGTAAGCTAGACCCTAGGCACAAAAGTGTATCTTCATATGGTGCGCTTTAAATCAGAAAGGATACAGGTTCTATTATCCATCCAGCAAAGGTTTTATGGTTACTAGAGATGTTGTGTTTGATGAGAATGACTCCTAGTTTGAAAGTGAATGGAGGAAAGTAAACTTGCCTTATGACTTGGAAGAGGAGTTTCCAAGCCTCATGAAGAAGGAGCCAAACCAGGTTGAAGGCATCAAATCAGATGATGAGGACATCATCAACCTAGAAGAATTCAAAGCATAGAAATGGAAAGGCAAGGTTAAGATGAAGAAGTTGGAGAACATACCTGAATTTTCCAATCTAGCGATTAAAAAATCACAAAGGGAGAGCAAGAAGCCAATCAGATATGGGTATGCCACTTCTTTAGTTAGAGAGCATTCCATTTATCTTGCTAAAGTTTTACCACTTGAAGAGCGGTCATCATATGAACAGGCAAAGACCAAGGTAGAATGGAAAGAAGCTATGGATGAAGAAATTAAAGCACTCAAGGAGAGTGAAACTTGGAAGCTAGTGACAAAGAAGAATTCTATGAAGGTAATTTGTTCTACATGGAATTACCATATCAAGAGAAATTCAGATGGATCAATAAACAGATATAAAGCTAGACTTGTGGCTAATGGTTTTGCACAAACCCAAGGAGTTGATTATGAAGAGACTTTCTCACCTGTGGCCAAAATGCCAACCATCAGGGTATTGGTAAGTGTGGCTGCATCAAGAAATTGGAATATGTATCAATTGGGTGTAAAAAAAGCTTTTCTTAATGGATGGATTTCAGAGGAGGTCTACATGGCTTAACCTCTTGGTTATGAAGCCTCAAGCAAGGTAACATATATGTGCAAACTAAACAAAGCTCTTTATGGATTGAAGGAGGCTCCTAGGGCATGGAATCAAAGATTGACTACCTATCTCCAAGATCAAAGATTCATCATGCGCAAAGCAGATACTTCTCTATTTGTCAAGAAAAGAAATTCAGAGGTTATATACCTATGTGTGTATGTTAATGATATCATTGTTACAGGTAGTAATGCCAAAGGCATCAAGCAGATCAAGACTCAAATGATGCAGGAGTTCAAAATCAGTGATCTAGGGTCACTTAAGTATTTTCTTGGACTTGACTTAGTCTATACAAATTCTAGAGGTTATATTATCAAAGAAAGTATGTGTAGGACATGTTGAAAACGTTTCACTTGGAGGATACCAAGATAGCCAGCACTCCTATGGAGGTAAACCAAAAGTTAAGTGCTCATGAAGGTGATGTGCTTGACAATATTGTAGGATACCAAAGCATAGTTGGAAGCCTAAACTATGCTACATTGACAAGGATTGATATTGCTTATGGAGTAAGTGTATTAAGTCAATTTATGCACAAACCTAGATGAGCTCACTTAGAAGTTGCCAAGAGAATTTTGAAGTATCTTAAATGTACTCAAAATCAAGGTTTATACTTTTCTTATACTTCAGATTTGGACATCAAGATATACTCAAATGTAGATTAGGCAGGTTGTAAGGATGACAAGAGGAGTACCTCATGTCATCTCTCTTTTGCAGGTGATAAGCCCATTTCATGGTCTTCCAAGAAGCAACCTACTATTGCTTTATCTTCAACAAAGGCTAGATATAGAGGATTTTCCAATGCTACTCAAGAAGCCATATGGATTAGATTGCTATATGCAGATTTGGGATTACATTCGAACTCACCAATGATTTTTAGTGACAATACTAGCTCTTTACATCTTGCAGCAAATCGTATCTATCATGCTAGGACCAACCATATAGAGCTTCACCATCATTATTGAGAAAGGCACTTGATGGTACTAAACTTTGCAAGTTTAAAGCAATGTTTGGATTGTAGGACATTCAAAAGGATTGATGAAGAAGTTCAAGCCAAGATGTTTGGCTTGAGGGGGAGCTCTTGGGGCAAATGCCAAGCCTTCACACTTGGCTAGGCATTCGAAGAAGCTAGGTGCAATTAGTTGAAGAACCACATGAACCATTGCTTATGGTTTTTAGAATTAACTTTTGTAAAAGTCATTTGACTTAGAAGAATTTTGTAAATTCCACTAAAATCATAGAGTTAGGAGAACTTTATGGTACGAGTTTCCTTGAGGGAATATCTCCTTGTTTAGAGGAAGAACTTTTAGGTGGAAGTTCATTAAAATTTCAAAACTCAATTTTGAGTCACTATAAAAGTAGCTTGAGATCTGATGGCCCGTGGTGCCCCATTACTGAGCTTAGTTTTGATCATTTGATGTAATTGAGAGGGTCACATTATAGATTACTCCTATCACTATCATTGGGCATCATATTCATGCCAATGATCATGTACAACATTGTTACATAATACATTACATTGATGATCACATCTACATTCATCTCTATCAATGTCACTTAGAATAGTGAACTTGTCTTGCTCATATCTCAATGATCTCCCCACCATTTTCAATGTCCTATAGTTCATTGAATCAAGCTCAAAGTCTATTACAAGTATCAAATTTTGAAGAAGTTTCATTCAACCAATTGTGAGAAAATCATCACGAAGTGGTCACTAGTCATTCTCTATAGAGTTCCTAAAAAGTGGCGGGTAAGCTTCTACTTGCTAACATCATTGCTAAGAGTATAGTCTATCATTTTAAGTGATTCTACTTGAAATCATTAGCTACCTAAGCTAATTAGATACCTTCAGAAGGAATGTTTCTAATTGCTTTTGTACTGTGAGTACTGAGCAAAATGTCCAATAGGTATCATTACCTAAATAATAACTTTTTGGTCATAAGCTAGTTTCGAACTTATCTGTTTTGATCAAAGTGTCGGAAGCATCATCTCCAAATTACATAGGCACTTATTTAGTGTCATTAGAAAGCTAAAGGGGCCTACAACTAAACTCTAAAGTGGAATAGGGCTGACACAATGCAAGGACTAGCAGTACAAACTCATTTCTTGAGGTGTCCATCAATCTTTTCCCAACATACACTTCCTTTGGGGTATGTGGAATAGGCTTGGAAAGGATAGCAGTGAACTTTTTCATATCAATAGTTATTCATTTAGTAGATAATTTGTGACCAAGAAGAGTGCCTTTAGTGACCAAAAAGTGACATTCATCAGGATTTAACTTCAAACATGTTCTGAGACATTGCTCAAAGCTTTCCTTCATATTTTCCAAGTCGTCATGGAAATCTTGAACAATTGTTCTCCTATGTGTGCCTGAAAACACTAAAATGTCATCCATGAAAATGGGCACAAAGGTTGTTTACCACTTACCCAATATCAGATATATTGTTCTACTAAATGAATCTAATGCATTTTTCAAGCCAAAAGCCATGTAGGTATAAACATAAGTGCCCCATGGAGTAACAAAAGCTTTATTACCTCTATCATCAGGATAAGTCACCATCTGTTTGTAGGTATAAACATAAGTGCCCCATGGAGTAACAAAGGCTTTTTTGCCTCTATCATCAGGATAAATCACCATCAAAAAAGCTATATAAAGTGTGTTCGGCCACTTCTTCAAGAACTTGCTCTATGAATGGTTGAGGAAAGCCATCTTGAACACTCAGCTTATTCAAGGCACGAAAATCAATGTAAACTCTTATTTTTCCACTATTTTTCCTTTGTAAAATAACCATGAAAGAAAGCCACCTTAAATGTTTTATTGGAACAATGATACCTCCCTCTTCTAGTTTTGTTATTTCCATCTTAACCGCCTCTGCATACTTTGGATTGCGTCCATATGGCCTACTTCTTGCATGCACGGCCCCCTGAACTAAGGGTATTCGGTGTAATCAAAGCTCCTCTTGTATCCATGTTGGATCTCTGTAGGACCATGCGATATGTCTGCAATATGTTCCTTGGTCCATCCTCGAGGTATATCTGAAAAGGGGAGGTCTTCTTTGTATTCACGCTCATAATTAGATTTTATTGATACTTCCATATTTGTTGCACCTTTAATGTTCGTATTCAAGTGCAAAATCTCATTTTCTAACTCCTTGTCAATTCCATGGGCTTTTTCTAGAGCTTCGTGATTTGCAGTTTCTTCCTCTATTTCACTGATTTCCACTGTGCAACACTCTACACTCTCCATCATCTAATTCAATAATGTATCTTCTTCTTGGGGTAAAGAAGGCATTACCTGAGTGTCCACCATATACCTAGTAGCTTTCCTGAGGATTCGTTAGCCTCTCGTGAGCCGAATTCTTCTTCCAAATGTAGTTCTAGTTGGCTATTGTTGTTTGTAGAAATCCACAACTTGTTCTTTCCCCAATCCTAGAGAGCTTTCGTTAGCCTTAGCGAAGGCCTTCCCAGGAGTAGAGGGTAAGAATTCTCCTGTGGTAGTGCAATAACAACAAGATCTAGAACAAAGTGACAACACTACACTATCATTAGTACCTTTTTAATAATGCCAAGTGGTGCAACCCGGTATTGATATGCTAGTGTTACTTTGAAGGGTGCCATCCAGGTGGGCTTCATATTCGATTTCCTCATTGTGAAATATAGAATCAAATTGATGCCAAAGCCTCCATTTATAATCAAAGCTATGAGAACTTCATCTTTAAAAACACAGATAATCTTGAGCTTTGGTAGTCTGCCAAGGGTGTAGGGGGAAAGTCAACCATAAAACCATCTATGCTAGGTGGTTTTCTCAAGTAGGAAGAGTGTATAATTTTCAAGAAGTCACTCCTCATTTTTGAATCTATCTTTATGAGTTCATATAGGCTTATCTTATAATGAATACGTTTCAAGAGTTCTTCAATGTTCACTTCTTGTGTGTCTTCCTAAGAACTTGCTGGTTGGTACTTTAGCAAAGTAGTCATCTTCTCATAATTTCCTTCAATGTCTGCTTGGCCCTTCCAACTAGCCTTCTTTTCCTCATCTCCATCTTTGAGTTCCTCTTGTTCCTCCCTACAAGTTGATGCCACTTGCTTGGCTCTAGTCATCATGGGCATTGAAGAAGATGAAACAACATAAGCCTGAGTGGTCATACCTTCCATCTACGGGGAGACTGCAATCATGTGAATTGGAGCAGGGCAGCTTCTTGGGCAATGTTTGGTATAGTGATCCTTAGCATCTAGAAAATGCTGACAAGGAGGTGCACCTTCTTGTAGGAAACACCTATTTTGCATATGGTCGTACTCACCACAACGATGTCGAGGGGTGTGAAAGGAGGCAGCCATTCATCAGAACTGACTCGCATTAGCCTCTCTAAGGGACTACACGCTGGGTGTTTCATTGTGTACTTTAGGAACTAGGATGTGTTTTCAGTATGTGGGGATCTATAAGCTATAGTTTAATACTCTGTTTAAGTTTAGCCTATAAATCTAAGGTCCGTAAGAAAGTCGAGCTCTATACCTAGAAATATCATCTCAAAATGCTTGCAAGACTAATTCGTTGTTATTGATATGATCTTTAATGAGCTCAACCATGTTGTTTTCACTTTGAATAGATTGATTATTCCTATTTAAGTTTGAAGGAAACAA
>CM035441.1:98208834-98288834 GCA_020310875.1 Ceratopteris richardii | reverse complement strand
CTAAGCCTATCTATTTTAGAATAAAATCTTTTTGTGCAAAAAACTAAGTGTTAATTAATTTTAAAAAACTCAATTTTCTATTTAGAATAAAACTTTTTTTTTGTGCAATAGAGTAAACCTTTTCTAGTACCTTATAAAGCTATCCTTTGATCTAATATGTAGTTGCTGACAATGCTAAACAAAACTAATCCTTCTTAATGCAATGATGTTTCAATGCCTTATAAATGCAAGTGTAATATGACTATTTTCTAATGCAAATGAAGACAATTCTTCTTTTTCTACGATGTGATTGTACAAAAATAAAGGAACTTAAATAAAA
The DNA here is from genome assembly GCA_020310875.1 of Ceratopteris richardii. Classification (NCBI taxonomy): domain Eukaryota; kingdom Viridiplantae; phylum Streptophyta; class Polypodiopsida; order Polypodiales; family Pteridaceae; genus Ceratopteris; species Ceratopteris richardii. The sequence goes on along the minus strand of CM035441.1, from coordinate 98,288,515 downwards.
CACCTTACTAGTAGTGGCTTGATGTAGAAGGTTCTAATATGCACTCTGATAATTCTTTACAAACTAAAGTGATCCTATATTGATGGTCTTCTTGTATGTCGATGGGGGGAAGGGGTGGGGGATGAAGTGATGAGGCTCCACCGGCTTGAATTCCCTTCTTCCCATGGAGGCGCTCACTTTCCTACAGAACAACCCTCAATAATCAAGGAAAAGAGTAGATAGTAGCAAGATCTTCACTTTTCTTTTTAACTTCTTCCTCCCCTTACCTCCATACAAGAAGAAAATAAGGGTTAACTTTTTTAATTAAGACTGAAAAACACAACAAAAAATCCTAAGCACACTAGTGTCACGTTTCACATCAAATCTATCGAGGGGTGTGAAAGGAGACAGTCGTTCATCATAATTGAATCGTGTTATCCTCTGTAAGTGACTACACACTCGGTATTTCCATGTGTACTTTAGGAGCTAGGACGTGTTTTCACTGTGTGGCGATTTATTAGCTATAGTTCAATACTCTATTTAAGTTTACCCTATAAAGGTCCGTAAGGAAGTGCAGCTCTTTACCTAGAAATGTCATCGCGTCACGCTTGGAAGAATAATTCCTCGTCAGTGATATGATCTTTAATGAGTTCAACCACATCGTTTTCAATTTGAATAGATTGATTATTCCTATTTAAGATTGGAGAAAACAAATCCTCACTGTTTTTAGGTTCAAGTAATACGATTGAAATCCAAGGTAAATGTCAAGATAAGCAACGATCATATTCTAGAGGGTGTAAAGTTTCATCTACAACAAGATCTTTAACTAATTCTTCTATTCATTCATCGTTCGATTCATTCTCATTGGATTGAGTAGTAGTATTCTCTAAAGGAGCAGGTAAAAAGTCTCTAAAATAAAAGAGGAATGTATATTATGTTCACTAGAAGATTTACTTGAAGATGCATTATCTACTGGCATAGGAAATAAAGTGAAATATAACAATTTGTTTGATATTTGAACTCTATAATAATAATTCTAAGATCTCAAAACTAAAATAATTATACAAGCGCTTTGAGAAAAGTTCTAATATAGATACCTTGAAGATACTGCTATAAAAATCCGTATAAAAAAACCTAATACAAGATTTTATGTTTCAAAATGTGATAAAATGAAACAAATATAAGCGGCAAAAATGAAGCTCCAAGCTCGTAAATTTTGTCAAGTCGTCTTGCTCATCAATCCTTCTTCATTTGGTCTGTAAGTAGAACATTAGGAAAAAAATATAAGTATATCTTTATCGATATAAAACACTCATTCATTTTAATACATTCTTTATATTGATAGATGCATGCTAACATGAACTTATATACATGGGTGCTAACTTATGCTAACTCTTTCTCTCATACTTCTATATTAATACACACTCATATCTATGCGCATACACATATCTCTATTTTTTGATGCATATGCATCTAACATTATGCATTCATATGCATATAGGTTAACTTACACTTATATGTATAAATACCTATATTCATACACACATGCATATACTTGAGCACATAGGGATGCATATCCACACTAACTCATCACTTAGGTACAAATGCATCTACTTATGCATGTCTTAATTATATATTTTCCCACTTACACTCATGCATATGTATATAAGCATGCATTCATACACACATGTATTTACTGGCAATTATGCTCATACATTCTCTTGCTCATGTATATCTCATCATGCTCATACTCTTTATACTCTCATTCTCACTAATGCTAACACACACACTTTCATATGCATAGATTAACATACATTATTATGCAAATGTACATGCAAACACATATGTTCATGCATACTAACACTTAGATGCATTCATGTACATGCATTCATGCATTCCTGATGCACATACTCATAGCTTCCTATATGCATATACACTAACACATGCATCTACATTCTTAATACTCATGCATATACTCATGCATACAATCAACACATGCATTCATTTCACATACAGATGCACTCATGCACATGCACTCATCACACCTCTTATATGCACATACACACACTACATATGTACATGCATTCATCACATTATATATGAACTCATCACACATACACATGCACTCATGCATATGCACTCATCACACATACATATGCACTCAGGCATATGCACTCATCACACATACACATGCACTCATGCATATGCACTCATCACACCTCTTATATGCACATGCACACACTATATATGCGCATGCATCTACACACATATTAATCCTTCTCTTACTTTCACATATGCATACCTTCACCCATACATATACACACACTCTTATGTATGCACATGAACGCATCCATGCATATGTATGCACGCTCATATACATACATCCAAACATATGCATATGTATGTAACCTACTTTAAATCTATGCATAAATTGTACTTATAGAAATAACTAACTACAAATATAGTAATTAACTATAAAATCAATTAATAAATGAAATATTCATTAAAAATTACATAATTATTAATGAATTAACTAATTCTCTCTCTCTCTGTCCCCTTCTCTATCTACGTGCTGCTCTCAGGTGGAGGAGGGGGTCCTCCATCTCTCTCTCTCTCCCTTTCTCTATTCTCGTGCTACGGAGGGTTGGAGTAGGGGGTGTTCTCCATCTTTCTCTCTCTCTCTTTGTGTGTGTGTCTCTTTGTCTCTCTCTCTCCTTCTCTGTCTATGCACTACCGACGGGTGGAGGAGGGTGGGGTGCTCCATCTCTCTCTGTGTGTGCGTCGCCAGTGTGCTGTGCGCGAGGAGTCATTGAGTGGAGGGGTTTGAAACGAGAGTGGAAAGAAAGAATAACTGCATCTGTTGTCAGAGGAAAAGTGTTGAGTGTGTTCGCTGAAAGAAGAGATAAGCAACACATAAGGGGGCTCAATGTGGAGCGATGGAGATTACAATGAGGAGGGCAAACAGTTGACAAATGGAGAAAGACTCACGAATGGGAGAGCTTATTGCCCATGTGTCGACATTGACAGAACACCGAAAGAGCTAGAACATGCAAGACGGACAGTCGTTCGCCCTGCAAATCTTTCTCTCTTCCTCTCTCTCTATCTCGCTCCGTGCATTCTGATCTCTTTGTCTTCCTCTAGACCTTTGTCACGTGTGCGATCACAGTTAAGTAGCTACTCCAATCTCTTTCTCTGTATGTTGTCTGTGTGTGTAAAGTTCTGCAATCGCGAAAATCTAGGGGAGAGTCTGCTTTGCTTATGAGTCTCTCTCTCTATCTGTCTCTCTCTCTGCGTAGGCACCTATAAGTAGAACATTGGGAAAAATAAAAAATGCAACACACATATATACATATAGATATGCATGCACTCACAGCTCACTAACACGTAACTCACACAGCACACACATGCTCATGTAAACACAAGTATACACACGCACACACTTTACATGCACACATCCCCACCACAAATCCTTAGTTAACATAAAATCACATATAGTCAAACTCAAACTATTATTATTATATTATTATTATTATTCTTCTATTGCTTCAATATCACCTTGAATTTAAGTTTACATTAAAATATAATTTCAATAGATGCTTTATTATTTACATACACATTAGTATTTATAGTAATATACACTAGTCACAATCACAATCACAATCACATATGGGTAGCACATCACAAATGATTAATTAATTAAAATAATCACTTAAGGTTTTCCCTTCACACAAACATAAGAAAGAGACACATAATTAGATACACAACTCAAGTCTTCACTCACTCCCAATCAAAATTAACACCCACAAAAACATATACATATACACATATTTTTGCACACATAAAAACACACTCTCATATTACTACCTATATATATACACACATAAAAACACACTCTCATATTACTACCTATATATATATATATATATATATATATATATATATATATATATATATATATATATATATATATATATATATATATATATATGGTCTCACACATATATATATATATATAATATACAAATGCCAACACACACACTTACACATATAGGGTTGAGCAGTTATTCATGCACACATCACATTCACAACAACACTTATAGCCGCATACTTACGTAATAATTCACACATACATAGGTATATTCTTTTAGATGCACATAAACTCACACACAAATACACATACATAAGTACGTTCAATCTTTCAAGCACCCTCACATAGCACAAACACACTTACATAAAATTCTCATATACATACATGGATAGATACATAGATAGATACATAGGTTTATACCCATAGGCACACATATACACTTTAGAAAAGAACATCTATCAATATACTCACATGGCTCCCCCATTAAAACATTGGACATAGGGATCTCATACATAAAATTTTGTTCATACTTAAAATTTGATTCAAATGGTAAGTATTCTCATTGATGTCTGTTGATACCAAAAGGGAGATTAGGATTTAATCAAAAAGATTTCAGAGAAATAAAAGTTAATCATCTTGGAAACAAAAAGTTTTAACTGTTTTGCATGTGAATTTGAGTGCAAAAATCCTTTTGACAGTAATAACACATCAATGGCCTATTTTATCTACGCTTAGTTTGACGATTCTCTTCTCTATTAGGTGCATTTGAAGTACTAGCATAGTAGCAATCAAGAGCTTGAGGGTTACCTCGCTCTTGTGCACCCTTTAGGTAGTAGCAGTCTCTAGCTTCATGGCCATCCTTTCCATAAAATTGAGAGTTTCCCTTATTTGGACAATTAACATTGGAATATCCACTCTTGTTACATATTGTACACCAAATTTGCCTTCTTATGTCCATTGTGGTCTGCAAGTCTTCTAACTCGCGACGAAGTTGAGCCACTTCATCATCATTGTGGTGCGGTGGTGGTGGCTTCACCTTCTCTTCTTGGTGATTTTGCTGCATTCTCAAGGCCCCTGGTTCCTTCTTGAGTTTCCCGATAGGGCCTAGGTCTGATGCATAACTTTGTTGTGTATCCCCTTCAAAATGTTACCTAGCTTCCTCAATGCGTGATGGAACTGCAACAAAATCATTAAGTGTTGCAGATTTCAATCAAAGAGGATCTCAACGCTTCTGTTGAGATGACCTAGGCAAAGAATATTTCACTGATAGCCGTCTTTAAATTAGGTTCTTCAAATGAGATTTTACTATTTCCTACATTAACTTTCTTTGAATCTTCATAGAAATTAGGTTTCCCATTTTGGAGGTAATTGGATAACTATTTTCGTGATTTCACCACTTGAGAGATGTATAAAAGGTGGCTGCAACCATTCACCCACCTCGCACAGATTGATCTCTTTATTTAATGTAGCTGGCAACAAACTCCTCTTCTGTGATATGGCTCCCATTCATGGAGGATTTTCATCCTTTGTACATTAAGCATCCTAGATCTTTACCCCCACTATCTCTCCTTTCTTATTGAAATAATGACCCAACATTGGTATACCCATCATCCTCGAACTCCATAGGTGTGATCACAACTCGAGTTCCTAGACATAATCATAGGATTTATTTTTTATCCCATAAGGGAATCCACTTCCAAACACCTCCACTTACTGTGCTTACACTTCTCCAACCTCAATGGCCTAAACCCTCACAGTTTCATCATTAAGAAATGCATGGCATCCTTCAAAACCAACCTCACCATAGGCAAGAGCAACTAACCTTAGTCCATCTTGGGGATTGAAATGTGTTGTTCTTCATATAAGTTCTCGTGCTCCTTCTTCATTGGAAAAGCACCATTCTATGTGCTTAGATGCCAAAAGTTTCATCAATTGAGGGTAGAAGTTGGAAAAACTTCAAAGGTGGAGATTCTTAATTCCTAGTGTATCCTACAAAAGCATTCGATTTCTTCATCTTCGTCTGCTTCCTCCGATTAGCACTAGTCTCCATGCTTGCAACTTCCATTTGGCACGATGAGATTTGTCCGAGCTCAACTGAGGAGCTCGAAGTTTGCGGGGCCGATGCCTTGTTGCTCAAGGGAGGTGTAGACTGCCACCAGAGATTACTGCAAGGGCGGGTCTATGGTACATCGGGGATGCGGGGAAGAGCACGTGGCTACCAATAGATTGTGGGTCAACCCAACATGGAGCGGGAAGGTGAGAGGGGGCGACAATTGAGCTGCAAGGCTATGGAGAAGCGCATGGTGCACGGGCTTGCGGAGGCTACGAGACTGAGGGTTGGAGATATGGCGGGGCCACGGGATGGTGGTCAAGCGAAGTCACGGGGAGAGAGACGGATCGACAGGGTTGCACAGAGAGAGAGAGAGAGAGAGAGAGAGAGAGAGAGAGAGAGAGAGGCGTGGCAGGATGCGGGGGGCACTGTAGGATGGGGGGGCACTGTGGGATGATTGGGCAATGGAGTAGGGGCTACGAGGTGGGGGCATGCGGGATAGTGGGTGGTGGGGTAGGGGGCTACGAGGAGAGAGAGAGAGAGAGAGAGAGAGAGAGAGAGAGAGAGAGAGAGAGAGAGAGAGAGAGAGAGAGAGAGAGAGAGCTAGTTGGCGATGAGAGAAGCATTTGAGGAGAGAGAGAGAGAGAGAGAGAGAGAGAGAGAGAGAGAGAGAGAGAGAGAGAGAGAGAGAGAGAGAGAGAGAGAGAGAGAGAGAGAGGGGAATGGCAAGACGGAGGGATGGGGGAAGGGGGGATGGGGAAATGGGGGGAGAGGGAGACGGGGGATGTGGGGATGGGGGGACGCGGGGATGGGGGGATGGCATAATGGGGGGATGGGGGGGGGGGGGGGGATGGGGGAATGGGAAGATGGGGGGGATGGCCGAATCGGGGGATGGGAGGGAAGTACATGGGTGTGCAGAGAAGAGGAGAGGTGGGATGGTGGAGGGTGGACGCAAGGGGTCAGTAGAGATGTTGAGAGATAGGTTGGGGTGCATAGACTAAGGTGAGGGGAGTTCAAGAGGGCTTTATATTGCACGATCAAAGATAAACCAGGATGTGGCGGGTATGATGCATAGCTTCTCCCTCATGAACTAGGCAATAATCCTAAAAGTACATCCTATGAGGATCCGAAGCCCTCAATGAAAGAGCCACAATCAATCAAACTCTTGTACCCCATGGTATGGCATAGAGGAGACAATGGGATATGCTCATAACTCCTGTACTTTACAAGGTTTACACACATGGGATTACACAAGTACATATTCAGGGCTGAAAAGTTATGGTTTTTAGGATTCATAATTTGGATACCACACAGTGCTTTATACACACTCATAGAGTTGGCTTATCTCAGCACTCACTCACTGAAAAACATTCAAGCATCATATATGTACACAACTAGCACGATGTCTCTGCATTCATTATTCCTCTAGGTACTCAAATATAACCATCATTAGTAGCATATCAAATTCACAAAAGTAAAATAACTTTGAGTTTTTATGATCTTCTAGCCACGATGGATCTCATGCCAACATCGCTCCATCCAAGATGAGGCCATAAATAAGATATTGCCTTGCCATTGCTATTAAGAGTGAGATTTTTAGTGAGAAAGAGATTGTGAGTACGATTGTGAACGTGATTGAGGTAGCTGGGGTTGGTGGGGAGATTGAGGCTTCTTCTGGAAGCTATTTTACATATGCTATTGCATTTGATTTAAATATGTAATATCAAATCTTCTTTATCTCTATGTCACACCTTTTCTAATCAACTATGTTAGATTTTCTCTTATTGTGCAAGTTATTCTCCCTTCTATTATGCTTGAGTGACTGGAAGCTTGTGATTAGGGACATCTTCTCCTTTTGTAACCACTACAAGTGGTATGAGAGCATAGTCTATACCAAAAAACTATGGAACGTTTTACACAATTGATTTGTGAATCTTCTTGGAGAATTATGCAAACAACAAGGCTAAAACCAACCATAGGGCACCAAAAATTTCTTTCTAGAACATATTAATGAAGTGGATGAAGGTGCAAGAACATATAGGTTAGCATAGCACAACCACAACATGATCATGAAGATAAGGAGGCCCACGATTTTTTCCTTAAGCAAGTCTTCAAGAGGAAAAGAAAATCAATGTTTTGATAGTGAGAATAGGAGCGGTGGACATCTAGAGGAATAATCAAAGATCTAAAGGATTTTGTTGATCTTTGATAGTTGTGTGAGGAATTCAAGGAAAATGTCCTACAACTCTTTGACATTGCAAAGCCATATTCAAAGTTCTTTATGCACACTTGCAACAAACATGAAAGTGCAAGACATTTCTTTTTTGTTGATGAGTATAAAGAGAAGTTTCTACATCTTGAAAAATATGAATTGAAGGTTACGAAGTATGCTTTGAAAAGAATTTTTGTTAAAGGGTTTCTTCAAAAGCTCTATTACAATGTGAAGAGATCTAGATTTTTTTGACTTTTTGGATATTTCAAGAAGATGGAGAATTTCAATATCTATAAGGCAATTAGAACCAAATTCATTACAATGAGACATAAGCCATAGAGACATGCTACAACAAACATGAGAAACTCAAATAGGATTTCATCTTCTAACAACCAATATGCAAATTTTGCCCAAGTGAAAACTCAAGGGAAGCATCAACTTATTCATTGAAAGCATGACCCTCCTTTTTTTCAGTGGCAAGAAAGACTTGGTTTGTGTTTTTGTCACACCAAATAAGGATGCCAAACATATGAATGTCCAAACAAGTAAATCTTCTACCCTACATATTTGCCAAGGTCTGGAAAGGACAAACTTGTGTACCTAAGGAGATTCATGTGTAATGAGGGTCACATACACTAGGATAAAGTGAAGACAATGGTTGATAGGCGAGTTCCTTAAATTGTAAGGCATGCTAGAAGTTTTTTTCGCATTGACACAATATGGGAGGGCGCATATTAAGGATTTCTCTAAGATAGTAGTTCCCCTAATAAGATTGTCTAAAAAGAATGCATGATTTTTTGTGGAGTGAAACCTTTAAGAAGTGACTTACTTGGATCATTGAAACCAAAATACATTAAAAAGTATGTTTTAAAAATACGAGAAATGGGAAAACCATTTGTGGTTGCATGCGATGCAAGTGGCAGTAAAATTGCACGTGTTCGTCTACAAGATGACAAGTTTATTGCATATGAATTACGGAAACTAACAAACCATGAAGTTAATTATCCTACACATGATCTAAAAATGCTTAGTGTTGTACAATGTCTCACACAACGTAGAACTATCTAAAGAAATGCTTGATATGATGGATAAAGAACTTGGAGAAATCAATTACCACATAAAAGAAGCTTAAAAACGTAAAAAAACAATTCTATGATCTCAAGAGAACACCACTTGAATTTCAAACAATTGAAATGGTATTTATCAAGTTAAATCCTCACCTATGTAGCTTTTCACTAGGGAAAGCTCATAGAATTTCTTTAGGATGTGCAGGTTCTTTTAAATATTTGAGGAAGATTCGATATCTTGCTTATTTTTTTGAATTGCATGAACATTTAAATGTGCATCACGTATTTCATGTTAACTTAATTTAAAGACATATACCTAATGTTGTTCATGTTTTGGAGAACAACTATAAGGTGAAAAACAATGGCTCTTTCGAAGTTCAACGTGAAAGAATATCATATAGGAGGGAAATATTATTTTCAAAATAGTATATAGTAGTGATTTTGGTAAAGGGCTTCCATATGGAGACAAAGGGTAAATTTAGACAATTCTCTTACACTATATTCTTGTCCAACCTTGAGAACAAAGCTCTTCAAAGGACGGACTTGTGATAAGCCTTTTGATAATAGAATAATTCATTTTGAAATTTGTATTAGATATTGTGTGGATAGTGTTAAGAATGAGAGCCTACAACATTTTATGTATTAAAGAAAATCCAAGGATGAAAAGTTTTATATTCTCTCTAGAAAACTTATTTGCATCACGTTTTCCAGCTAAAATTTGGACGGTCCTCATGCATATGTGATCTTATGCATATTTTTTCTTTTATCAAAGAACATATAGTTTTTTTTGTACTTTTGATAGGTGCTGAGTAACTAAGCTTCTTTGAAATACAAATTTTTCCCTCTTTAAAATCAATAAGTATTCTCCAGATTCTCTAAATGGGCAAGTTGATCAAGGAAATCAACTGATAATCTTCCTAATTATGTTCTTATGATTATGCTCGTTAGGGTCATGAATGTGTTGGGGGCAGTTTTGTGTCCAAAATGCATGACTGAGAATTCAAAAGGACGGTACTTCGTTTTGAAAGGTAACTTGGAGAAATATTTATATTTAATCTTAATCTCCTAATATTCTTGTCAAAGATCAAGTTTAGAGAGTATTTTTTCGTTTTAAAGTGATCAACTTTGTTGTCTATTCACGGCATTGGATATTTATTTTTCATTGTAACTTTATTCAAAGATAGATCTCCATTTTAGTCTCCCAAAAGTAATAATAAAACCCCTTGCTTTATGGAAATCATCCAAGTTTTGTAGAATGAGAAAGTTTTTCTCAAGAATCTGAGAAATGTAGATGGAGAGAGGACGTTTTCCTTGCAGGACCTTGCCCTTAATTTCCTATTATGTTTTTGCTTGTTCTTTGCCAATAACTCTTCTTAAAGATCTCTTCAAACTGATTCCAAGTCATCGAAATCCTTTGAGATTTCTTTAAGCTGATTCACCACCTATAGGATTATTCCCAAGGGACAAGCTTGTTTCTAGGACAAGGAAGGACTCAAGAGTATCTTTGAGTTGATGCGAGTCTTGCTGTGTCTCTAGAAACATCAAGACCACAAATTTATTTCTTTCTTTGTCTCCTCCTAAGAATAGAGATGGATTTAAGACTTTTGGGAAATCAAGACTTCTAAATCTTAGATAATTAGTATGTTTACGATTCAAAATCAATATAATAGCTTTATTTCTAAGTGAAACATTATTTTGGATTGGTAAAGTAAATCTAGTTCGTTAGTCCTTAATGGAATCCTTCATTGAATCGAAAACGATTCTATGTAGGAAGAGGTTGCGTTAGGTAGATCATACATAATATTTACTTCATTTTCCCTTTCACTTCACGTACGGATGCGTGGAGGCTTCCTATCGTCTTTGGATTTTTCTACCCATGCAATATCTGCTTGGATATTGTTATTTTTTTACATCCAAGACATATAAATCTTGACATATATTAACCTCATGTGTTTCTTTTTAGACTTCTGTTTTAGTCCCTTAGGTGTGTGCTATTCTTCTAACCCTTTTGCATGGCATATATTCTACCTCTTGCCTAGGTTAAACAACTGGAATGTTAGTAGTTTCAAATGAATCCCCCTCCATGAATACGGTGGAACAAGAAAGCGATGCAATGCCTGTTCCTAATTAAAGAAGAGAGAAAGACACATCTCCATGGAGTACTCTCCAACTAGTTTCAAAATCTTTCCTTCTTATTGTATGTTGCCTTTGGGAGCCTATGGATGTGTTGCAATTGTACTTATACATGTAGGATCCTTCTTGAAGTACCAATATTCCATGTGCAAGTTCCAAGCTTCCCAAACTTCCAAGCTTCCTTCTTGATATGAAAACGTTTCTTGAAACCTTGTTTGGAGTGTCTTTGAGTATCCTTGTGCACTTTAAAATGGTAAGCAGATCTTCTTGTAATGTCTTTCAATATTGAAACCCCTGGGAAAATATGGCTTCAATAATAAATTCAAAAAACATTTCCAAATCCTCCTAGTAGCTCGAAAGTTTGGAAGATATGTACAGATAGCACTAGCAGAGAGAGATGATGGTTGAAAAAGCTTGTCTTGCAGAAATGCATTGTTTTGAGGCTCAAGTATCCATTATATGATAGGAAAGACTCTAAAATGGCTATATAAGTGATTTCTCAATACTTCTCATAAATCCACGAGGGAGGGAGAAGCGAGGATATGCAACACCATCTACTTTATTGAAGCTCTACCCAAGCCTATGGCAAGGTAATGCCTCTCCCTTGCCCATTGGGAATTTGGGGCCATTGGACTTGCTCTTGTGCCTTCTTAGGGGGGTTTCCTATGGAGCCTCTTTTTTCTTCCTTCAAGAATTCCCATGGATAGGGCTTTAGGAGTGATAGTTTTGGATAGAAAAGATCTTGAGAGATAGAAAGGAAAGATAAAATGCATGCAAACACCTTCTACCTACCTCAATCGGCCTCCTTCTATAATCAAGAAAAGGGCATACCAAGACCAAGCCTTAGCTCAGATACCAATTTTTAGAGTCTTCCAAGATGCCTTGAAGTGAATTACCACCCTATGAGACATGACTACCTACCCTCCATTCCATCTCCACCTCTATATAAACTTCTAGAGTACGGGGGTCTAGCCTTGCCATGTTTCTTACTCACATGGATTCCAAGAAAGGATTCTTCACATGGGTTTCTAAGTCAAGCAATCACATGGTCTCACATGGAATCACATGGGATCACTTGAAATCACATAATTTCTTAAATTTGCAGCTCTAAACTTGTATGGGATCATTTTTTAGCTTGGTTGTGTTTAATGCTTTGGTGAACATTTTAGGACATTCACCCTTGGCATTTATGTGTTGGACTTGTACCTCCTTAGAGAGAACCTATTTTCTGTTCTAGTGGTAATGTAGCAGTATATGTCTGTTTCTAGCATGGAACATTGAATTGGAAGATATGTATGCACTACTTATGTCGATGCACATGATTGGAAATTATTTGACTTTATAATTTAATTGAAAATTAAGCTTATTTAACCACATGATCTTACTTGTAACTGTAGAAGATCCAACATAAGTTGCTTCTTGGCCATCAATGAAATCATGTTCTTGCCTATCATCTCTACATATCCACTTGTGCTCTTATGGTCTTTGGATCCATCCAAATGATCATCTTTGTATGCTTTCACGTGGAACTCACCCTCAAAGGGATAGAAAATTCCATCCAATGTAACTTTGAGATATCCAAGTACTATTTTAGTTGAAATCAGATGAGGAACATCAAGTGTGTTCTAAAACTGAGATCGCACACCAACTATAAATGCTAGGTCAAGACTTCTCATACTTACATATTCCGGAGAGGCCACAAGTAACCTCTATAAGAAAGCATCTTGAACTTTAATTAGCTTCTGTTGAATTCAATTTCATACTCACTTCCATCGACTTGCTCAATGGCATGCAAACTATAAGCCTTTTCTTCTTCAACACATCGAAAATGTAGTTCCTCTACACAAGATTGATACCAGGATGTTCATGATATGACTTCAATACCTTGGAAATATCATAGGTCTCCAAGATCTAAGATCTAGAATTCCTTCAAAATCCCTGCATTGATGGCCTTGATGATTTCTTCATGATTTCCTCTAATAATCAAGCCATTTACATACACATGTAACTAGACATATGAATCACCTTTGCTTTTGTAGAATCATGATTGATCAGCTTTTCCTTGTTTCTATATAGATTGACAACGTTCTACACACGGCTTTGATTCCATGCCCTTCGGCATTTCTTCACACTATAGAGTGCCTTCTTTAACTTGCAAACATATTATCTAATGAGTTTATATTCAAAAGATAATAACAACTCCATGTTTACTACCTTCTCTAGCTCTCAATTTCAAAAACCATTCATCACATAAAGCTGATAGATCTTGCAATGGTTGGTAGATAGAATCACCATGATTTTGGTGATGTCAATCATCTTGGCCATTGGGACAAAGGTCTTTTCAAAGTCCACTTAATATGTTTGAAAAATGCATTTAGCCATAAGCCTCGCTTTATCCCTAGATATACTACCATATGAATGCTTCTTTATCATGTATACCCATCTATTTTGAATGAACTTCATGTCTTTGTTCCTCTACACTAATGTCCAAGCATGGATTTCCTTTGAAGCTTTTATCTCATAACCTCGCCATTCATTGCATGTATTTCCTTGTTCAAATCATGTGGAATCTTTACTCCTACTCGTACATGCATAGTGTCTAACCATGAATGAATCATAGATAAGTCTATCAACTAGGTTCCTTACCATAGCAGAACTTCTTTGAGCTCTCCCTCTTCTTTGCATGATGGTGTGCATCAAAATCAATATGTAAGTCTTCATCTTCTCCTATCTTTTTGATGTTTGCCTTGCCTTTGCTCCTTGCAACATTAGGTTTGCTTGATGTAGGAATATCTCCATTCAATGATGTTATCAGGATCTTCAGTGCACGCACACATAGAGGCAGAAAGAAGACGAAACAGGAATCAGAAATAGAGAGAAAATCAACACGATAATGGGTGCAATCTCCCCCCATGTACTCTGATGGACGAGTCTCTCAGAGTACACGTATTTATAGGTTTATTTCTATTACATCCTGAAAATAGAAGTTACATGAGGGCCGTCGCTTTTAGAAGCAACTTTTTAGGAAAAACTACTTTATTTGCAAAAGGAGTCGCTTTCTAAAGCGAGCCACTACTTTTACAACAAGATAAACCTAAATATAAGTATTCTAGAAGTCTTCGATTTAATCTTCAGATTTATTTATTTATGCGCATCCACTTGTATCTACGCCGTCATGCTTCTTCACCTCCTAGATCAAACACAACCACATTAAAACCTTCTAGACATTTAAAAGAGTAAAAATCCATTTAACCTTCCATGATTCCATAATATACTACATGCCTCCTAGTTGACAAGCAATTGACCTCAATTGATAAATAAAAAAATAGACATCGATGATCAGTCGCATCTCCCATCACTGAACAATAGTAATCATGAACCATGTAAAACACATGCATGGAATCGGAAACCTGAAAGTTTAATGTAATTGGGAATGATATGCAAAAATTAAATTATCATAATGAGGTGATAATTGTGTTTTAAATAAGTCAATATTCTTATTCATTTTCAAAAGTATATCTAACGTATGATCCTACATACTAGATTCTATGAGTAAATGCATTACATATAATCAAAGAAAACTAGGTTGGCAAAAAAATTGTTGTTGATGTGGCTGCTGCAAACGAATCCTCTTGATAAGCAATTGGTACTCATTCTCCGCATCATGAGCAAAGGCAATAGCTTCATGAAGTGATGTAGGCTGGCATGAGCAAAGCTTTGCTTGAACCTTCTTATATATCCCATCATCATACTTCTTCTTTATAGTATCGTTGGAAACATCTTCAAGCAAGCGAAGAGTTACTAAGTATTGGTAGAACCTGTCCGAATAGGTTGTCAATGTATCACATTCCATCCATGTAAATTTAGCCCACAATTATCGAACATGTAGATTGAACTATAAGGGTAGAAAAGAATCCTTAAACTCTTCTTGAAAGGCCTTCCATGTGCATGGACATTCTACACTATGACAAAGATCATTCCACCATAGCTGCGCTCTTCCTACCAAGTAATTGGTAGCAAACTTGACTTTCTTATTTTCTTAATATGACTCATCAAAATAGAAATCATCAAATAAAGAGAGCCATAAAGCGTTCTTGTATAGCTTGTTGAATCGCTTGAAGTTCTTGTTGCATAATCTCTAACTGTTGCTCGAATGAAACCCCAAGTAAAGGTGAATTGCCAAAATCCTCCATTGTTGTAGGATCCATAAATAGAAGACAAAATCCCTCTTTCAAACTATGTTAGATTCTCAATCTAATATAGTAGCTACAAAGCTTGTTCCAAGAGCTTTCCGACGATAAAATATATGCTAAAATCTGAGTTATATAGTGAAAGTTATGCCCTTTTTATGATGCACTTCCCTAGGAAAATCGAGGGGTGCTTCCACATGTGTGAGCTTAACTTGGGAATTGGAAAAGGAAGAGGGAGGTGAAAATTGATGTAAATATCACAAAAGGGAGATAATGTGATAACTCAAAGAGATGGAGTAGTGGTTAAAGTACTTCCCTTGTAAGTAGGAGGTTGTGGGTTCAAATCCTCCTACCTTAGGGAGTCTTAAACTCTCTATTTCCACTCAAAATTAAAATTGCCTCGCGTGTAGCCAACAACTGCCAACGGTCACCAAGGGAGCCTTGGGTGCCAATGTTGCCAATGTATTGCCTAAGTTCTTTGGTATAAACGTAGGTATAAATGTAGGTATAAATGCAAGTATAAACGCAAGTGTAAACACAGGTATAAACACATGTATAAATGCAGGTATAAACGCACGTATAAACGCAAGTTCAAGTTCTGGAACTGAAATTGAAACAGAGACAGAAGCCAAAGCAGACGCGAACGCTGTCGGAAAGATTTTATTTCTCTTAAAATATTATTAAAAATTAAAAGATTAATTGATTAAACTAAGTTTGAATAATTTTTGAAAATTTTGACTTATGTTTGATTTTAAATTTTGCAGGATAAGAAGTTTTGATGATCAGTACAAAGATGCAAAGTACTTAAAAAGGTGTTTTCTAATGTAGTTGTGGGTATAGATTAAAAATTAAGGGTTAGCAAAGGTTTTATGTAAGGTTTGAAAGTAAATTCAAGAGTCAAATGTAGGGTTTGATTATGTTTTATAGGGTAAAAGCTTAATTTTAAGGTTAATTTAAGGAAACACCTATGGTTAAGAGGTTAATTAAGTAGGTTTTGTCTTTAAAAGGAGTAAATAAATAGGAAAAAATGTAATAAATGAAACCTTAGCAAATATTTTTATTATAAATGAATAATTAAATATGTAAATTAGTAATTGATATTATTTAAATATTATTAAGGTTATGGAAATATATTTAAATTTAATCATTGATAGGTTAAATTTAATTAACTCTAAAGTGAATAAATAATTAAAGAGAATTGAAGGGTTGCATTTATTTGAATCTAAATGGATGATAAACGTCTAAGGTCAAATGAATATTTATTTTAAGTGGTTATTGTGAATTTGGGAAAAAGAATAGAGAAAAAAAATCCACGCCTATTTTTTGGTTGAGAGAAGTTGAGTGAATGTGGAGTAATTGTAGGCTGCATGATTGAGTTAACTTAGGAAAAATGTGGGCTATAGTGGCCTACTCTCATGTATATAAGGAGGAGAGTGGTATTTAGAAGCTCGTGTTATTTTTCAGGTACTTTATTTACTCTATGTTCTAGGCTATGGTTGTTTGTGCACTCATTTTCATGCTATCCTATGCAGGAGGAGAGAGAAGAACATCTCTCTTACTTTTGCATTTCATTTAATGTAAAGAATTTTTTTTTTTGCTTTTTGGTTCAGTCTGCACAGAGATGAAGAGATGGAGAGAGGAAATTTTTATCTTGATTATCAATTCATTTCTCTTTCTTCTTTTTCCGCTTTTTTCCCTCTTCCTTTCCTTTTTTTTTCTTCTTCCTTTTCTTTATTCTTTTCCTCCCTCCCTTTCCCTCTCATCTCTACTGGCGGTGCAACGCATTGTGCGCAGCATAGAGAGAGAGAGAGAGGGAGGGAGAGAGAGAGAGAGAGAGAATCAGAGTCAGTGTTTTTTTTAGTTTCTCTTTTATTTTATTCTTTTTTTTTTAATCTCTTTCTTCCCCCTCCCTATAGCCGATAGTCGCAACCAACACAGGAGAGAGAGAGAGAGAGAGAGAGAGAGACAGAGAGAGAGAGAGGGAGGGAGAGAGAGAGAGAGGGGGAGAGAGAGGGTTTTTTTTATTACTTTATTTTTCTTTTTTATTTTCAAGTTTATATATATTAAATATTTTATTTCTTTTCTTTATTTTATTTTATTTTATATTTATATATTTTAAATATTTTACTTTATATATAATATGTTTAATTTTTATGTATCTATGTTGTATTTATGTTTAGTATATTTATTGAATATATACTACAAATATATGGAATGAATATTTATTTATGAATGTATATGTATTTATGTATGTATATGAATTTATGTATGTGTGTGTGTATAAGTATTTATGTATTTATGTTAATGTATATGTATTTATGTATATGAGTGAATGTATATGTATTTATGTATGTGTGTGAATGTAATTATGTGTGTGTGTTTTAATTAGTAACTTATTTAAAGTTTATTACATTTTTATTTTAATTTATATATTTTATTTACATGTAGTAAGTATTATTTTTTTTACTTTCATTAAATTTATGTCATGCATATGCATTAAGTATATTATTTATGCTTGAGATGAATGATATGAATGACTAAAATAGTTATAATGTATATTTGGAGAGAATAGGAGGGTATGAAGGGTATGTCTGTGTGTGTGTTCATTTAACTAGATTCATTACATAATAAATGTTTGATTTCCTAAACCTCTTTTATGTTTCCCAGGTTAACAAAAAAAGGATCCATTTAGCCATTATCCCTTATCTTTCTCAAAGATTTCATCATATTTATCCAACTTCACCTTTTCCAATCATTTACCATATCTGATTATATCCTTTCATTACTTCTTTATCCATTAGCCTAACTTCTCCAACCCTTACTTGCTAGCTTATGATATAAACTTATGAAAAATGCATTAGATTTAATGAATGTTTGTATCTAGGCTAAATTTTTGTGCATGCATATTAGATGTTAGTGCATGTTAATGCATGCATATATTAATGCATGTTAGATGTCAGTTAGTGCTTGCATGTTAAATGTTTTGCATGTAAATGTTAGGCATGTTAGTGATTGTTAGGCATGTTAGTGAATTTTAGGCATGTTAGTGCATGTATATGTTAATGCATGTTAGATGTTAGTTAGTACATAGATGTTAGATGTTAGTACATGCATATGTTAATGCATGTTAGATGTTAGTTAATGCATGTGCATGTATGCATGTGAGATATGTTTGCATGTTTGTGTATGCATGTATGCATGTTCATGTATGAGTGTATGTATGTTCATGTATGTGTGTTAGCGCATGTAAGTTCATGTATGTATGTTAGTACATGCATGTACATGTATGCATGTTATGTATGCATGTTTGAGTATGCATGTTCATGCATGTGTGTTAATGCATGTAAGTTCATGATAGGAATGTTATGCATGTATGTGTGTTAATGTAAGCATGTTCATGCATGCATGTTAGTATGCATGTTCATGTATGCATGCTAGTATGCATGTTCATGTATGCATGTTAGTATGCATGTTTATGAATGCATGAGTTATGACGCATGAATGCATGAAGCATGTGTATGCAAGTAAAATGTATGCAAGTGTATGTTTGCATGTATATGTGAGTGCATGTGTGCAAGTATGTTAGGTTGTCTAGGTATGCATGTATGCATAAGTGCATGTATAAGTGTGAGCGCATGTATATATGTTAGTAAGTGTGTAGGAATGCATGCGAGGAATGCGCATATAGATGGATGTTAGCATGTGTAGTAAGCACATATATGCATGTTAAGTGTATGATGCTTATGTATGCATATAAAAAATATAAGATGTATGCATAAGTTATGCATGAATGAGATATGTATATTACAATGTGTATATTAAAATGAATGTAAGTACTTATGTTATATATGTATAAGAAGAGTTAATTAATTTATATTAACATGCATTTTTAATATGTTAAGTTTTAATGAGTGTTTAATATTTTATGAAATCATACTTATGGTTCTCATGTTATTTTTCAGATGATATGCAGCCTCTGTTGAAGACGGATTGAAGAACTGAAGAGTGGAAAAGAAAAGAATTCTATTGTTTAGCCTTTGTATAGGATATCATTCATATAAACAGTTTATATAATAAAAATAAATAAATATATTAATCTATTTACATTTTATCTTTTATGTCTCAGGAATCTTCATCTAGCAATACTTCTTTACCTTCATCTTTGTTTGAATTACTTTTTCCTAGTCCATTAGAAGCTAATGATACACAAAATATAGAAATTGAAGAATTAGGTAAGGATAATATTGTAGAGGAAACTTTGCATTCATTAGAGTTTGATCATAGATTGTCTAGAGTATTACCTTTAATTTCCATTGTTCTACCCAGTCCTGAAAATGGTGAAAATCTATTCCCTCTTCTGTAGTTAGAAATACTGATAAGTCTTAAATAGACTCAAACGTAACAGAAATTATTAAAGATAAAGTAACTAGAGAAGAATTGATCCTTCCATCTTATATAGATGCAGTCAATAGATATAGAAATGCTTTGCCTTACGGTCCTTAGTAAAAATACTTGTTCTGCCATAGACACCCTGTATGCGCCGTTAGCGAGACGATTGACTTGATCCACCAGTTCTCACGAATCGCTCCCACATTTGAACCCAACGTGAACAATGGCACAGCACGACAGATATAATCTCTTTTCCTTTTTGCATATGCAATAGTTTCTTTTAGGTTACCTGGTTGCAGTATCTGTTGTGATTCATCTTGCAGAGGCAGAATTCACAAACCTTGTAATTCCCTGGGTATTGAGGGTTGGGCTTATGCTTTGAGCACCTCCACAGGAATAGGCAAGTAGATCAACTTTGTCTCACCACCCTTACCATAAAGAAATTGAAGAATTATGTTTGCACACACAGCATTTAGTTTCTTGTATTAGATATTTTCTTACTCAAACAATGTATACTTGAAATTTTCACGTGCACTTTAGCTTCATCATCAAGTGTCAGGTATATTTACTAAACTTGAATCTGTTTGTTACTATTTAAGTAGGATTTTAGGAGAACCAATATAAAATATTAAAGTTTTTAGTACGACTTTAGTTTGAAAATTCAAAAAGAGTTTTCATTTGAAAGTTAGTATCTACGTTACAAGAATTGTTTAAAGGGTTTAAACCTTAGTAAAACTGGAACCAAATAATTTAGTTAGTTTGATAAGAGAACAAAAAACTAAAGTACAAGAAGAAATTAAACATTTTATTTAAAAACTTAAGTCTAGTTCTAATATACAAAATAAAATGGATGAATTATTTAGAGATATGATGTCGAAAATGAAAGGGCAGAAAGTAGTAGAAGCAATGCTTAAAGAAAAAGGGAAATTCACTGGAGTAAATGCAACTAATTATCTAGACACATTTGAATACATAGCAAAATTGCATGGTTTTCTTATAACTAAGCGGAGCACAGTAGGGAAGGGTTTATGAAATGGCTTAGCACTCCTAAGACCCAAATTTCCCTTACACAATTGCATGGTGAATTTATGAAAAGGTTTTCACACTTGCTAGAGCAAGATAGGACTACACTCACACCTGATATAGTTCTATATTTTCTAAAGGTATTACCTTCTAACATTAGAAGTGAAGTAGAAATGAGACTAGAAGAACCTCAGAAAAGATATGGCCTAACGGAGGACTAGGGAGTATTTAAACAAGTAGTAGAGGTAGTCGCACAAATGAAACAAATGCAAACATTACTTTATGAAATGAATCTAAGTTTTCCACCATTAGGTCCAACTACTCAAAATCCTAAAGTAAATATTAATTCTAGTTCAACTGAACAAGCTTCTACATCTAAAATTCCTAGTGAACTACAATTTGAAATATTATTTTAGTAAATTAGATAATATGATACAGATGCATACAAATATGTCTAAGGAAGTAGCTACACTTCAAAATACAGTCCATTCATTAACTACTCAAGATAGGACAATTTTAGGACCCCAATTTACTCATGCCCCACAAATAAATCCTATATTGTAGCACCTTCTATGAATCAACCAGTAGCTCAAAATAATGAACCGAGAGGAGCACCTACCTGACGATGTGTTTGGTGCGACTCTAGAGAACACAGTCCTACACCTGTGAATCTTTAAAAGAATCAAAGGAAAGAAAACTAGTAATAGATATAGATAAAAAATTATGTGATTACTACACCCACCTTCCACTAGCTGTAAATTGGGGAAAAGGGGGTATGCAAAAACTATATGAAAATATATATGAAGCACAAAAAAGTTCTTCTGTGGTTAGGTTAGAATGTGATGAGAGTGATCTAGATGATGAAACCTCTAATGAAACTAAAAGTTATTCAATAGAAGCACTAATAAAAGCTAGAGACGATATAATACATAAAACAACATGGGAATCACTTGAAGATCATTTCTCTATGTTTTCATAGATAGAAAATGTGGAAGAGAAGAGAAAAGTAGATGAAACTTAGGATATAGATGAAACCAATCGAAGGGTAACTAGAAAATAGTTAAGAGAAGAACCTAAAAATATTCAATTTAAGGAAATTACAAATTTAGACTCAAATGAACAAAAAAGAAGAGAAATAAGGCAAGAAAAACAACCTGAAACATCAAATAGACCTTTAGATTCAAAGCCTAATGAACAAACATAACAAAATGAAGAAAAAACAAAGAAACCTAAAAGAATTTCTTAAGCCATTTTAACTTCTGAATTAGAATAGAAAAATGATGCAAAAGAAATACTTTACAATATACTTTTGAAAAGTCAAGTGACTACGTCACTTGAATAATTATTTTCTATAGCTAACCTTGAATTTAAAGATAGCTTTATAAAAATGATTAAGAGAAAAGGATTCCCACTTAATACTTATATTGAAATGCAAGAAAATGTAGATGTGTCTCATATTTCTAAAGATTCTTTTTCTTTTGACTCTAATGATGAGGAAGATAGTGATGGTTATGTCAATAAAAATTTTCTAGGTGCGATTCTTCCAGATAATATAAATGAACAATCTGAAAGTAATTATAAAAAGAGTTTTTGGGCTAGGGGAACACCTGAAATAAAAGTAAACTTAGGAGATAGAAAAAAGTCTTGTATAGCCTTAGCTTTATTAGATTCAGGTTCTGAAATTAATGTAATCTCAAAAGAATTGTATAATAAATTTAGATGGCCGATAGATAAACAACATGGGTGGATAATGAGAATGGCAGATAATGATTGTGGTGCACTTTTTGCAGCTTGTGCAAACATTCCAATTATAATAGGAGGAATAACTGAAACATTTCATTTTTTTTCAAGATAATTGCTCTTACAAAATCATTTTAGGACAACCGTTTATTTGTGAAACAAGAATGGAAACAAAAGTAATGGAAGACGGCTCTGCATATACTAGAATTAGGTCAAAAGATGATTTGCAATCATTACAAGTTATAACTGTTAATCCAAATCATACTAGAAATAGTGAACAAATTAGAAAAACACCAATTTGATCACAAGAGAATTTGCAGGAGATTCATCTATTTCTTAGTAATTCTAGGACTTATTTTGATCAACATTTTTATTAGACACCATTGTTGAGCGAGACAACAGAGGTAACTGGTTTGAAATCTCGCAAAAATGTGTACATAAATTAGAAAGTTTTTTTGTATATTTTATATCCTCAAAATTACAAGTTTTAAAAAGTAAAGATATTCCTAGGAAGATAATGAGAAAACATGAAAAATGTTTTAAAAGTAAAGTTTATATGTCTACAAATGAAAATATTGAAAATATAATTGAAACATCTTTTTCTTCTTCTTTACTTGATGAAATTTATCAAACTTTACATGATGAAAAATTAATGCAAGTTATACTTTTGAACTCATTAAATGAATATGAACTAATTTTATAATTTGTTTCTGATTCTTATAATGAAGCTAAAATTAATACAAAGTATAAAATAGTTGATAAAAAAGTTAAACATGTAGCCCAGGCTTTACCTGAAGGAAGTGAACAGAAAATAAAACAAGTAGCTAATGATCCCATTTTACATGATATTTCACAAATAGGACATAATTTTACTGATAAAACTATTAAATTAATAAAATAGGAAATGAAGATTCTTTTTTACTGCCTACTAAACGTGAAATGTTTCGTGAAATGATAAGAAAACATGGAAAAGCTTCCTCTCTTTATCCTCATGAAATAGGATGTGTTGATCCTAGAGTAGTATCTCCAATGATTATTATTGCAGAGTAAAGAAGCACAAGAAAAGAGCCCCAAAATTTTCAAATTAATGGGCATAATTGTTCTTCTTCGAGGTCTTAGAGAATTCCCTCAAAGCCATATAAATGCACTAGAGGAGTCCTCTAGTTGCATAATCCCAACTTGCTGTAAAATATCCCTTGTAAATTAGTAGGAAATTCACTTTTTTGGAATAAAGTACCGGTCTCTTGTGTGAAAGGACCAAACTTAGAGCACATGTATATAAGTCACTTTGCGGCTCTTTGTAGAGACTTTTTACCATTGTGAAGAAGGAGCTCTTCAATCTCGAATTTGCCTCTTTTCTGTAGATTTCCATCTTCTCTTTGATCTTGTATGTGTGTGTAATGCTTGGAATGTGTGTGTAGGACTGTTGTCTACCCCTCCCCACTGTTTTTGAGCTAATGTAGTGTGTGTGTGAACTTATAGGAGTTGTGGCGTGAGTGTGGGTGCTTCCAAACATTCACTATTTTCGTCATAACTTGAAGCAGGGTTGTCAGAATCAAGTGAAACTACTTCCAATAGATGCGTCTCGTAGAGAGCTTCGAAATGAGTACATTATTGACTATATTGGGAGCTTGAGCTGAGAGAAATCCTCAATTTATTGAAAACTATTGTAAGAGGTATCGGGGCAGACACTTTCAGTCTTTCAATGAGTTTGAGAGATGGACTAGTCTTCTCTCATGCATATTAGCTGAACCACTTCATTTTCCATCATGTGTGCACATGTCTTCATACACTTGGTTAGGTCGTTTGATCGGACTAACATATAAGCGTGTGTCAATTTCCCACTATATGCACTTGTGTTGCAAATGAGGTTTAGGCTCTTTGGCACAAGTCCTAGAGTCTTCTTGGCTTAAGTGCACACGTTTTTGGCGCCATTTCCGGGAAACACTCAGTCAAGGTGCCTTCGTGATGGTTATAGATCGAGTGTGATGGAATCGTACTTGTAGAAGTGAACTCGTTTCGTGGCAACTAGTCAATCACTTCAGCACTTGTTACTTCACATCCGGGAGGTGTGTGTAATGAGTTTTTATGTTTAGAGTTAGTAGGAAGGAAGAGGAGGAGTTAGGGTTAGGTCAGAAGGAGAGGAGAGGAGAAGAGAAGTGAAGTAGGAGTAGGCCGAGATCACCAAAAAACCCAAAAAAATTACCAAAATTAGTAAAATTCAGTTTCTGCCACAAAAAGTATAAAAACCAAAAAATTTGAACTTATTTGATACTTTCCTGCATTCTGGTATCGTGTGCGAGCAGCCACCAGTATCGTGAGAGTGGTATCGCGCGTTATAGGCTGACAAGGCTAAGTATTGAGCTCAAGTTGCAATCAGGACACCACAAAGGTAAGATTCAACAAGAATTCCTTGGCAAAAACACACTAAAAGTGCACAACACGTGATTAAGTACGCATTTGGTATCACCGGGGAGGGGGGGAACATTTTATTTTTTGAACTTTCTTGAAAGAGACAGTGTGTTAGGAGTGAAGAGGGGTGAGGGAAGAGAAAGGGGGTGCAAAAATTTTGAATTTTGGAGGTATTTTGGCTTGAGTATTGTGATCGGTTGAGTTTTTGGTATCGTGATACCAAAAATTCCCTTGTATCGCGATACTCACCGAAGTATCGTATCGTCGGTTACCAATCTTGGTATCGCGACACCACTTATGGTATCGTATCACCAAGTTGCTATCGCGATCTCACTTTACCCCGTGGTATCATATCGGGTGCCACCGTGGAATTGTATCATCTCAAGTCACACCTAGTATCGTGATACCATAATAGTATCGTATCGGTGCAAGTGGGTGGTATCATATCGCCACTTGCATTGGTATCGTATCACGCCCAACCCTAGTATCGTATCGTCTCACTCTCAGGAGTCATATCGCGATACCAAGTTGGTATCATATCAGCGCTTTGCGAGTGGTGTCGTATCGTCTGGATTTTCAGTGTCGTATCGTGAGGACCGTTGGTATCGTATCATCCCAGATTTTGGTATCGTATCGCCAACCCCTGAAGTATCGTATCGTGCCATGTCCAAGTTTAGTATCGCGATACCATACCAGTATCGTATCGTGATCAGCAGTAGTATCGTATCACCTGACTCATTCAGTATCGTATCGTGTGCACCCCTAAGGTATTGTATCGTCAGGAAAGTCAGTATCGTATCATGATCAGTAGCAGTATCGTATCACCTAGCTCCTAGGTATCGTATCTTGAGTTGTTGTGGTATCATATCGTGTGAGGGAATCGGTATCATATCGTAGGAAACTCTGGTATCGTATCGTTGAATTAGTTCAGTATCGTATCATCGGGTGCATCAAGTATCGTATGGGCCAAGCATTAGGTATCGTATCCTGACCAACTGTGGTATCGTATCGCTGACTACGACAATATCGTATCGCCTAGATATTTGGTATCATATCATGGCCAAGGAAGTATCGCCTAGTGCAGTATCGCCTAGAAGTGGTATCGTCTAGAGCTTTTGTAGCATTTGGTAGGACAAACTTAAGGCATTTGAAGAGCCACTCAAGGAGAGTTTTGGAGACCTAGAGAGCCTCAGGAGGGTGAATGAACTTGAGGTCAGGGAGAGTGCTAAGTAGTCAAAGAAGTGTCATATCCTCTGTAGGGAGTACCACTCAGGCCAGTCACCATTCTGTCTATTCAGATACCTCTAGTGATTCTGAGGAGGAGATACCAATGGCCTCAGAAGACATGCATGGTCCAGCTCAAAGTAGAAACTTCATGACCACAGTAGAGGGAGAGTACCGTACCTCCTTACAGTATGTGTCTACTAATGCCCAGGAGATTCCCATCTTCCTGGATGGCTTAAATAGATCAGTGGCTAGGTTGATAACCTCTATGGCTGCCACAATTGTGCCTAGACCTATTGTTAAGTACGAAGGAGGAGCATATATGGACAAAATAGGTCACATATACATAGTGACAGAATATCCTGAGATGATCAATGAAAGGGGAAAGTTAGTGGAACAAGAAAACCCAGGAAGAACCAACCCTGAGGAACTAGTGACGACCCCTAGAGGCAGATCCCAAGTAACACGAGTCTTGAGAGGAGACTTGATACCTCAAGATGATTACCTGTTGGAAGTCTATATAATTCATGGGTCACATGTATTACTTCAAATAGACTTACCGACTCAAGGAAGAGAAGAAAGCTCTATGACATTTTATGAACTGAAGGATCTAGAAGACAAAACTAGAATCACATACCTATACAAAAAATCAGAGAGGATATTGGTTGGTTAGTGCTTTGGACAGAGCTCGTCTGAAATACATGGGTTTGCCTGTATCTCCCTAGAGAGATCAGGTAACTACCTTGAAGAACCCCTTTGGAAATCAACAAGAGACAGAACACACCACGTCAGGACAAACTAGCCAACGGAGTGTTCCAAACCGTTCTCATGTACAATTTGCGACTCCAGGAGTGCAAACAAACAATCAAGCCCACCCAGGAGTAGGGAATCAGTACCGACCACCAGTGCGACCACGACCACCAGTAGGAGGGCAGCCTGGAATACCTCCAGGTAGACCAGCTGTCCCGATCTTTCCTGTAATGCCTAGACCGCCAGAACCAATGAGAAGACTCAGACCTATCCAAGTGGCCAAGTGTGTAAGAAATCATTATGACGGATTAAGAGAACCCTATGATCACATTGCTGAATTTAAACAAGTACTAAGGGCAGAACAAGTAGAGGACTTCTTTGTGCAGTATGAGTCTTTTGGACTCACCCTCACAGGAACGGCTCTGACTTGGTTCCAGCTATTAGATCCTAACAAGTTTGGAAACATGGAGAAATTTTTTCAAGAATTCATTGGGGAATTCACTAAGAGAGGGATTAAACACAATTCTGCGTCTTTAATCCATAGTTTCAAAATAAACCCTAATGAAACAGTGAAGACAACTACCCAAAGATTCAATCAGTATGTGGATAGATGCCCAGTTGCTGAGAGGCCCACTCAGCAAAAAATGATTTCATTATTTTTGGACGGACTCACAAACGGAACCCTAAGAACGCTAGTTTACGTGAAGAGGCTACAAACCCTAAGTGAGTGTCTTCAGGAATGCATTGACTTAGAAGACAATCTAGCTGAGGACCTCAAGAGCACGCCTAGCCCCACTAAATCAGAAGACTCTCGGAGTACAATTACATCCAACTCCAGTAATATGGAAGAACCAACAGATTTATTAGCAAAGAAACTAGGAGTTCAGGGACAAAGAACTTACCAACACCCAGCGTTAAGAATGCCCATGTTACGGAGATGTAGTCTATGTGGAGGAGATCACCCCACACACATGTGTGCACAAGGAGAGACTGACGCATATCCGACATATCCTTACAATAGACCACTCCAACAAGGGATTGCCCTATACTGCCACATAGAACAAAAATACACCAACCATACTACAGAAAACTGTCCATTCAATAGGCAGTCACGCCCCTTACAGCCACCACAGTATCGACCATACGGGTATCCACCTAGAGAGCCAGGCAGAGAGATGCCCAGATATAACCCCTATCCAACACCAGCAAGAGCACCGAGACCTTATGAACAAGCGGCATATCCACCACCCCAACTAGTATTAGGACCACAACTGTCACAACCTCAACAAGTGGTACCTGTGAAGTATGCTCAGCCAGAAGAAAATTTGGAAAGAGCCATAGTGCCAGCATCCATGATGATCACTGTAGAGTTAGCGAACCCTGGATATGAGCTAACCTCTCGAGATTATTATCCCTATGAAGCCAACA
This sequence comes from Ceratopteris richardii, assembly GCA_020310875.1. Taxonomy (NCBI): domain Eukaryota; kingdom Viridiplantae; phylum Streptophyta; class Polypodiopsida; order Polypodiales; family Pteridaceae; genus Ceratopteris; species Ceratopteris richardii. The sequence continues at coordinate 98,260,050 of CM035441.1, read as the reverse complement.
TGTTAGAGTATGAATCAGCATATGATTCGGCTTACTCTGGATATGATGGTTATGATCAGGCTTATGGAACGGAGGTAGCAACTTTGATGTATACTGCGTCTAAAGCACAACCACCCATGAGACCAACCATTAGACCACCTGTGCCAAGAGGACCGTGTTATAGATGAAGAGGAGACCATTTTATTAGAGAGTGCCCTCGACCTTACAATCCACCATCACCTAGGACTTGGGAAGGATACTGCAGTGACTGCGGAAAGGAACATCTTTTCAGGGACTGTCCTAAGAATCCAACCAAAGTCCAAGATATTGCACCAATCAACGTAATTGAAGTAATAGAAGGATCTGGAAGTGATAAGGAATACACCGTGCCTTTAAAGGCCATCACGCGAGCTCAAATGAAAGAACGAAAAGGAAACCAACCAGATTGGGAACAAGACACTAGGAAGGAAAGTCTCAAAAACCGAATGATGGAAGATTCAAAGGACCCACGTGAGAACACCCAAAACATTAAAGCACAGAAATGGAAGGAAAGAAGAGAAAAACTCAAAGACAAATGGATGAAAAACAAAAGTCAAGATAATAAAAAACAAACCAGAAGTATGAAAGAACAAGAAAAACAGGAAATTCAAAAGGGAGTACCCATTCCACCTATTCAAGAAGTAGAGAAACCGGAATCCATTTTAGCTCACCCAAAATCCGATGATCTAGACATGTGGCTGAAGGCCTACCAAGCTAGAATTAAGACTGGACCGAATGTAGAGCAACATGAAAGACTTTACCCACAAAGGGAATTAGAATAAGAGAGGCTTGCAATATGTTGAAAGCTTATAGAGGTTGCACAAGCTACCCTAGAAAACACTATTCCAGCCCTACCAGAGACGAGAATACCAGATGATCAATATAAAGAACACGTCGGGGCCTTGGATAAAGAACTTAGAGGGAAGGATGAAAAGCGTGAGGGAACTAGAACCCAGGATGAACCACTGTCAACCATACCGGACGTAGAGGCAGAATGGCCAAAGGAGTTATGGAATAGAATCCGAGATGAAAAATGGAAGAAAAATGGAGTATCGAAGCCTTCTTTTGAGGAAATAGACGTGGCAGTCTATCAACCCAACCCCAACCTAGAAGAATTATACGAAGAAATATCAAGACTCGACAGAAATAGAGAAGAAAGCCAGAGCATTTCAACATTTCCTAATTACATGGGAGAATACGAAAATGAATCCATGATAATACGAGCAGCCAGAGTACATGGAAAAGGAAAAGAAAACTCAGAAAAGAGTTCACACAATCTAGCGGAGCTAAAGAAGAAAAAAGTACAATGCAAACTGACCGTGGAAGAACTACTTTGAATTAAGCTGCATTTATGGAAGTAAATAGCAAGCCAAATGCAATTAGGGCAAGAAAAGGAAGAGGAAGAAGTTAAGAGCAAAGAAAACACTTCTAAAATACAAATCCTAGTTGATAAAGTGGGAGATTTTAGTGAAGGAGACGAAGGTAATACGTGTCTACCTATCACTTACAATGGGTACATGACCAAGGCTATCCTAGACATGGGAGCCGGGGTAGGAATTGCCACCAAGGAGATTTGAGAGAAATGGGGAAAACCTGCCTTACGACGCACACGCATGAAACTCCAATTAGCAGAAGGTCATGTGGAGAAACCCTTACGAATACTGGAAAGAGTCAAATTGATTACCTGTGGGGTTGAATTTGAACACACATTAGCCATTTGTAAATTCGAAAAGGCTAATAATTACGAGATGCTATTAGGACGACCCTTTATGAGATAAATGTGGGTAGTACAAGATTGGGGAAGAGATTCATTGTACCTACAACATCAAGGAAATACCACTAAAATAAACTTGCACACCTTTTCCTATAGAGATGTCCCTCCACTACAATGGAATCCCATACACAAGGAGGAAGATGACCTATCCATTCACAGTGCTGGATCAAGTGATCAATCATGGATGCACGAGGACGCTCAGTTATGGATGTGCAAAGAAGCCAAGAAAGAGGACAGTAAAGGACAAATGTGGCCTATCGGACATCCTAACTACAGACGTGTGGAGGACCCAAGGTACATACCTCAAATCTTTCCACATGAGACCTTTGAACCGCATGGATGGATGGAAATCCTAGCAACCTTAGATGTGTGCGTAAATGAGGAAGTCTTGACAATGAACGAGTGCATAGACGAGGAAGGCTATGATGTAAATCATTATATGGTTGTCCTTCAAGAAGTGGAAGAAGGGGAAATATTGGAAAAAGAGTGGAAGGAGGAATATGAGAGTATCAAAATGGAACTCGAATTTGATTCAGAAGAGAGCTATCTAGACACCATTCAAACCAAAGCGAAACAGGAACCGACAAAGATCTTAGCAATAGAAGACGCTCCCACAGCACAAAAACAAGAAACCGACATGAGTAAGACAGAACCGGACCCAAATCTTTTTGAAGTTCCTGAACATTTCAAAAGATATGAAGTAGAAGAGAGAAAGGTAGCCATTCAAATGCCTAAACAAGAGGCTAGAGACGGAGAAGCGTACGACAACAAAGAGCAAACAAAAAAATATATAGTTACAGTGGAAGACGGAGAAGAACGATGCACATACATAGGCAAAGATGTATCAGTAGAGGAGGAAGAGGAACTCATACAACTGATCCAAGAATATCGGGACGTGTTCGCATGGACATATAAGGATCTCAAGGGCGTGGAACCTTCGATTTGTTCTCATAGGATACCAATGACGGCAGATGCAAAACCATCAAAACAACGCACATATACATATAACGAGGTCTACGCTGCTAAAATTAAGGAAGAAATAGAAAAACTATTAGCAACAGGATTCATATACGAGATAGAACACACCAAGTGGGTATCGCTATTAGTAGTTGTGCCTAAGAAAAATGGAAAATTGAGGGTGTGCATCAACTTGAAAAAAGTCAATGCAGCGACCATATGTGATAGCTACCCATTACCCATCACGGACCATCTATTGGAAAGAGTAGCAGGAAAGGAAGTCTATAGCTTCTTACATGGATTCTCCGGATACAACCAAATAGCTATTGCTACTGAGGATCAACATAAGACCACGTTCGCGACCGAATGGGGAGTCTATGCTTTCAGGGTGATGCCTTTTGGACTCACTAATGCACCTGCTACTTTCCAACGATTGATGTGTCATGTTTTCAAGGAATTCCTGAAAAAGAGCATGGAAGTGTATGTAGATGACCTATGTACATACTCGAATCCAATACGAGATCATATTCCCGAGTTGAGAAAAATATTTAATAAATGCGGCCAATATCGAGTTTGCCTAAACCTAGAAAAATGTGTCTTCATGGTGAGACAAGGAAAGATCCTAGGACACATAGTCTCCAGAAATGGAATATCCACGGATGAGGACAAGATTAAGGTCATCTTAGAGCTACCAAGACCTAAGAATGCGAAGGAAGTACAAGCATTTATGGGACATTGTGGATGTTATCGTCGATTTATCCACATGTATGCCATAATCGCCAAACCCTTGTATGGCCTCTTAACTCAATTCACTTGGACAGAAGAGTGCGAGAAAGCATTCAATGAGTTAAAAAAGAGACTTAGCACAGCCCCAACTCTGAAAACGCCAAATTGGAACAAGCCTTTTCATACTCATGTTGATGCCTCTAATTATGCAATAGGATGTATCTTAGCCCAACCAGCTGATGAAGGAAAGCTAGATCATCCAATTGCCTATGCGAGTAGACAACTGAATCAAGCTCAAAGGAATTTTACCACTACCGAACGAGAAGGATTAGGAATGGTCTATGCACTGAAGAAATTTAGACACTATCTTTTAGCCAACAAATTCAAGTTCTTCATAGACCATCAGGCTTTACTGTACTTAGTTAATAAACCTTGTAACACGGATTAGTAAGATGGTTCTTACTATTAATGGAGTTCGACTTTGAAGTGGTAGTAAAAAAAGGAAATATGCATGTAAGAGCAGACCACATTTCTAGGTTAACACAGAGAACCACCAAGCGGAGTACCCAATGATTTGCCAGACACGTATTTGTTCAATCTGGAAGCTTGTTCAAAGTGGGCAGAGAAATTAATTCCTATACTCACCCATGGCCCACAACACTCAATCAATAAGGTTAGCAAAAAGGAAATTCTCTAATCGAGAAATTTGCACATTATTGCTGGAAGCGTGTACTATAAGGCACCCAATGGAGTTTTGCTAAGATGTGTCAAGGAGGATGAACAAAAGAAGCTAATCGAACAAGCACATTTGAAAAAATGGAGAACACATCAAGGGATTCATGGAACCATCCGAGAATTAAAAATATTAGGAGTGTGCTAGCCTGACATATCCAAGGATGTCCATGATTATGTAAGTAATTGTGCATAATGCTAGGAGACAATCCTAGAGGATCATATGTCCATACCTTTCTCAATCATAACACCCAATTGGAGCAAAAAATTAGTGAATTTCCTAAAGACAAGAGAACATGAGGAAGGAGTTAGCTTGGCTAGAAAACGATCCCTAGAGGAGATGAGCAAAGACTCTGTTCTCATAGGAAGAAACTTGTTTAGAAGAGGAAAAGACAACCAATTACGATTATGTGTTCATGAGGGAGAATATTTGCCCATATTAGAGATGGCACATGCCGGTGCAGCAGGAGGTCATTTTTCAGCCGATAGAACAACAAAAATGATTCTCTTCGCAGGCTTGTGGTGGCCAACTTTACATATGGACGCTGAAACATATGTGCGAAGTTGTGAAACATGCCAACAGGCTAAATACCTAATTCGGAGAGATGACATGCCATTAAGACCTATGGTGTGTGGGAGAGCATTCTCCAAATGGGGTATTGACTTCATAGGGCCCATCAACCCACCAGCCAAAGGATCACATGCTGAGTACATCATAGTAGCCATAGATTACTTGACCAAATGGGTAGAAGCAAAAGCTACGAGAAAGAACGATGCTCAAACCACTGCTAAGTTCCTTTTTGAGCATATATTCACCCGTTTCAGATTACCAATTGAGATTGTGAGTGACCGAGGAATGCATTTCCTTAACGAAGTAATAGAGTCCCTAATGAATGAATTTTTAGTGATCCACAAAAAATCAGCCCTTACCATCCCCAAGCCAATGGTCAAGCGGAAAGTTCCAACAAGGTATTATGTACAGTATTGACAAGAAGCCCTAGAACGCATCAAGAAGAGGAAAGAGTGGATTAGGCAAAGAGATGAACGATATCTCCAAGGAGGGGAACCTATCCCTATGGCTAACTATCAAGTCCATACATCTGATGCAATTAGAGCTTACAAGTCACAACCTTACCTAAACCTAGGGATTGGAACGACAGAGTACAAATTGATAGATGCATTGATAGACTCAGGAGCAGGAGTTAGTTGCATACGTAATACGGTCATAAAAGACCTTCAACCGAGGATGACGCCCACATAAGCTCAAATGATAGGAATTGGGGTCAAATCATAGAATGCAGCACACACACACATAGAGAGAGAGAGAGAGAGAATGAGAGTGAGTTTTTTTTTTGTTTCTTTTTTATTTTATTCTTTCTTTTAATCTCTTTCTTCCCCCTCCCTATAGCCGGCAGTCACAACCAACGTAGGAGAGAGAGAGAGATAGAGAGAGAGAGAGTGAGAGAATATTTTATTTTTTTATTTTACTTTAATTCTCTTCCTCCTCCCCCCTGCAACCGGCGGCCACACAAAGAGAGAGAGAGAGAGAGAGGGAGAGAGAGAGGGAGAGAGAGAGAGGGTTTTTTTATTTACTTTATTTCTTTTTATTTTAAAGTTTTTATATATTAAATATTTTATTTATTTTCTTTTTTTATTTTATTTTATGTTTATATATTTTACATATTTTACTTTATATATTGTTGATATATTTAGGTAGTGATGTGTGTGAACACTCTAGGACCGCCGGGGCACTTTTTTCCCTCTTTAGGAGGTTTTTTTCCCCCGGCTTGTATATACGCCTATTGCCCTAATGGGCTACTTATCTTTGTACATTCTCTAGTAATACATTTAGTCTTGTGTGTTGTGCTCCAAGCTTCTTCTTCTTCCTTGTGTTGTTCGCGTGCTTCCGCAGACGTCTTACTCCAACAATTGGTATCAGAGCAGGTCGTTGCTTCTTCTAGGGCGCCGTCGACACTCCTCCGTTTGCAGTCTCCGATTCGCACAAAATTTGGTGAGCATACTTAGGGTGTTTTCGAGATCAAAACAGCTTCGTTCTGTGGTGCCGAAATCGCGATCTGAGCTCGTTTCGGCCTCCGAACGCACTATCGCAGTGCTTGTGCAGGCTATTTCATCCTTTTGTGCCAAAGGTATATACCAGTTTCTGTTCGCCAATTTAAGCGTCTCGAAGTCTGCTACAGGTCTAGCAGAACTCGTCTGGGCAGTTCTGTTCAACTTTTTGAGATACAGTCAATTTTCTGCATCAAGGTATTTTAGTCACTGGCCATGGCTGAAAGCAGTGATGTATTCCGTATGTTGGCTGTTGAGGATAAGTTGGATGGTACCAACTACCGATTATGGGCTTATATGATGCGACATGTACTGGTTGCAAAAGGATTGTGGAACATTGTGCAGGGTGTTGAAAGACGTCCTGTTACACCTGTAACGACAGGTACTGCAAATATAGGTGTTGGAGCTGATGAAGATGGTGTCGAAGATGATATTCCACAGATTCCTGTTCGTGCTGCTGTTTCTGTTGCACCTACTGTAGAGCAGATTCGTTGGGATGGCAGAGATGCCCAGGCACATGCATTGATAGCTTTGTCTGTCAAACGTGCCATTATTCCTCATATTCGCTCTTGCAGAACAACAAAGGATGCTTGGGATACACTTACCACTTTGTACCAGACTAGGAATGAGGCTCGTGTTGCTTACCTCCGAAAACAGTTGGAGAGTGAGCACATGAATGAAGGTGATTCGATGGACAGTTTTCTTACAAAGATCAAAGACCTGAAGGAACAATTGATTTCTGCTGATGAGGTTATACCAGATAGCTCACTTGTGCAGACCCTTCTGAATGGCCTTCCTGATTCATATCAGAGTTTTGCCTCTACTCTTCGATTGATGATGAAAGGCAATCCGAATGCCTTGTCATTTGAGGAATTAGTCTCTGTTCTGTTGCAGGAAGATCAGTCCAGGCAGAACAGGTCCATTATGCGTGTTGCAGATCAAGCTTTCCTGGCTAGTCAGAAGGGCAAAGGAAAATGGAGCTCTTCTACTAGTAAGCAGAAATCTGCAAATGCTGCACAATCGAAGAACCAGGATAAAGATGAGAAGAAATCAGAAAAGCAGAAATTGTTCTGCAAGTACTGTAAAGGAAATGATCATATTATAAAGAACTGTCCAAAACTGGCTGCTAAAGAGGCAAAGAAGAAAGAGGCTGGAATGGTTGTTGCAGAGGCCTCTACACCAAAAACAGAGTCTGCAAATCTTGTGCAGGAAGAAGAATGGGCGTTTACTATTGTCTGCAGTTTTGACCCATCTTCTCATGATCAGTGCATGTCTGCAGTAGACTCAGATGTTTGGTACTTTGACAGTGGGGCGACCAAACATATTACCTCGCAGCGCAGTTTCTTCTCTTCACTCGAGCCTGCCCCTACAGGGAATACTGTCACATGCGCCAATAACTCCTCTTATCCTGTTATGGGAGTTGGTAAGATCATTCTGACTACTGCTGATGGTAGTTCTTTCACTTTGTCAGATGCTTTATTTGTGCCAGGGATCAAAAAGAACCTGTTATCAGTTTCTGCATTAGCCAAGATTGGCTTGGTTGTGAAATTCGTTGATGACAGGTGTACAGTCCATGATCTCTCAAATGGCGATGTGATTATTGCTTCTGGCATTTTATGTCGTGGTCTGTATAAGCTCATAGACTATGAAAGATCTGTGAATGATTCGGCATGTGCAGTTCATGATTCTCAGGCTATGTCAGATGCAAAGCTTTGGCATGCACGCTTTGGTCATCTGAATTTTGCTAGTTTGTTACGCCTGCAGAAATCTGAAATGGTGTCCTCCTTGCCCAAACTTGAGGCACCTGGAAAACATGTTTGTGAAGGCTGTATTTTGGGCAAAATGCAGCGTTCTTCCTTTCCAAAAGATGGTTCAGTTCGGGCTATGAAGAAATTGCAGCTTGTACATAGTGATGTCTGTGGTCCTATGCAGACACCCTCTTTTGGAAATTACCTTTACTTCGTGACTTTCATTGATGATTTTTCCAGGCATGCATGGGTATATCCACTCAAAGCAAAGTCCGAAGTGTTCATGTGCTTCAAACAGTTTTTGGTTTTGGCTGAAAATCTGTCAGCATGTAAAATGGGCACCCTCCGTTCTGATCGAGGGGGGGAATATATGTCTTCAGATTTTAATGCATTTCTGGCTGAACGTGGGATAAAACACCAGTGTACAGTGCCGTATACACCTCAACAGAATGGAGTTGCTGAACGAAAGAACAGGTCACTCATGGAGATGGCGAGGTGCATGGTCAAAAGTCAGGCTTTACCACATAGTTTCTGGCTTGAGGCTGTCATGTGTGCAGCATATGTACTGAACAGGTGTCCCACCAAAGCGTTGCAGTCCATCACTCCATATGACGCTTGGCATGACCGCAAGCCATCTGTTGCTCATCTGCGTGTTTTTGGTTGTTTGGCATATGCATTAGTGCCTGAACAACATCGCAGAAAATTGGATGATAAGGCAGTAAAATGTATTTTTGTTGGATACAGTTCTGAAAGTAAAGATTATCGTCTCTATCATCCACAGACTAAACGCATTCTGGTTAGCCGTGATGTTGTCTTTGTGGAAGATGCTATTCAGCCATTGCTTTCATGTACTAAGGAGACATCTGTTAGCTCCAAAGACATGTATGATACTTTGATGCCTCTTTTTACAGGTGGACAGGCTAGCGCTGGTCCTAATGAGGCAACTTCTCAGCCTTTGCAGGTTTCATATGATGATGCAGATCATTCCATTTCTGATGCAGATTTACATGATGCACTTGTTGATGAGAGAGCTGATATTGAACAGGCAAAAACTATGCCAAAATGGCTGGTGCAGACTTTGCATGACAGCAAATTAGATGCACCTTTGTCATATCGTACTCGTTCAGGCTCTCATAGTACCTCCTTTGCATCAGATTGCTATGCTATGGCTGCATCTAGTCTCTGTGATGAGAATGAGCCTGTTTCTTTTGATGAAGCACAAAATTCAGAAAATTTGATGGCTGCTATGCAATCTGAATATGATGCTATAATGAAGAATGGTACATGGTCCTTATGTGACTTGCCTCCTGGCAAGAAGGCCATTAGCACTAAGTGGGTATACAAGCTGAAGCGTAAACCTGATGGTACAGTTGACAGGTATAAGGCTAGGCTTGTTGCAAAGGGTTATGCGCAGGAAAGAGGCATTGATTTTGATGAGACCTTTGCACCTACATGCCGTATGACTACTGTTCGGAGCATTTGTGCACTTGCAGCCCATCATGGTTGGAATGTACATCAGTTGGACATTAAAACAGCATTTCTGAATGGTGACTTGCATGAAGAAGTGTATGTTTTTCAGCCCCGTGGCTTTGTGCAGAAAGGGCATGAAAACCAGGTGTGCAGGTTAAAGAAGGCCTTATATGGTTTAAAGCAAGCACCACGTGCTTGGTATGAGAAAATACATGCCTATCTGATTGCACATGGTTTTGAGAACAGTCCAACTGAAAGCACCTTATATGTTAAGCGTGCTAATGATGTGCTTCTGATCATTGTTGTCTATGTAGACGACATGCTGCTCACTGGTCCTCTTGAGAAGCATATTGCTGATTTCAAGGCTGATTTGCATGCCTCATTTGAGATGTCTGATTTGGGGCATTTGCATCACTATTTGGGCATTCAGTTTATGCAAGTTGATGGTGGAATGGCTTTGTGTCAAACGAAATATATTGACACATTATTGCAGCGTTTTGGCCTTGAAGACTGTAAGCCTATTGCCACTCCTATGGAGACAGGTTTACGATTGAGTCTTCATGATGCTGGAGATGCATTTGATGTTGTTCTCTATCAGCAGGCCGTTGGATGCTTGATTTACTTATGCATTACTCGGCCAGATATTCAGTTTGCTGTCTCACAGATGAGCAGGTTTATGCATTGCCCAGGAGTCACGCATTGGAAAGCGGTTAAGCGCATCTTTCGCTACTTGAGTGGTACTCGGCTACTTGGGTTGTTTTATCCCAAGGGGGGATCACTACCGCCAGATTTGCATGCTTTTTCTGACTCAGATTGGGCTGGTTGCTATGACACTCGTGTGTCCACCAGTGGTTTTTGCTTCATGCTTGGTAGCTCATGTATATCTTGGTTGAGCAAGAAGCAGCCTACTGTGGCCACTTCCAGTTGTGAGGCTGAGTATAGGGCAGCTTTCACAGCGACTGTTGAGTGTGTGTGGCTCAGACGCCTTATGGCTGATTTGGGTGTTGGCCAGTCTTCTGCCACCACCATCTTCACTGACAGTCAGAGCGTATTGGCAGTTGCGAGGAACCCTATGTTCCATGCTCGCACTAAGCACATTGAGGTGCATTATCACTATGTCAGGGAGAGGTTCTCTGCTGGGGAGATCAGCTTGGCATATGTGCCCATGCAGGAGAACATTGCAGACCTTTTCACGAAGGCTCTGCCTAGGGAGAAGTTTGAAGCTTTCCGCAAAGCTTTGGGCTTACTTCCTTTTGTGGAGTGATTTCCACATAGCTCGGCACTTCCTTATACATGAGTGCCAGCTCCTTGTTCACCGCATCACTTCCAGGGGGGATTTGTTGATATATTTAGGTAGTGATGTGTGTGAACACTCTAGGACCGCCGGGGCACTTTTTTCCCTCTTTAGGAGGTTTTTTTCCCCCGGCTTGTATATACGCCTATTGCCCTAATGGGCTACTTATCTTTGTACATTCTCTAGTAATACATTTAGTCTTGTGTGTTGTGCTCCAAGCTTCTTCTTCTTCCTTGTGCTGTTCGCGTGCTTCCGCAGACGTCTAACTCCAACATATATATTATGTTTTATTTTTATGTATTTATGTTAAGTATTTCTATTAAATATATACTAGAAATATATGGAATGAATATTTATTTATGAATGTTTGTCTTTATGTATGTGTGTGTATAAGTATTTATGTATTTATGTGAATGTATATGTATTTATGGATGTGTGTGAATGTATATGTATTTATGTATGTGTGTGAATGTACTTATATATGTGTGTTTTAATTATTAACTTTTTTTAGGTTTATTACATTTTTATTTTAATTTATATATTTTATTTACATGTAGTAAGTATTATTGTATTTACTTTCATTAAATTTATGTCATGCATATGCATTAAGTATATTATTTATGCTTGAGATGAATGATATGAATGACTAAAATAGTTATTACGTATATTTGGAGAGAATAGAAGGGTATGAATGGTATCTGTGTGTGTTCATTTAACTAAATTGATTACATAATAAATGTTTGATTTCCTAAACCTCTTTTATTTTTCCTAGGTTAACAAAAGAAGGATCCATTTAGCCATTATCTCTTACATTTCTCGAAGATTCCATAATATTTATCCAACTTCTCCTTTTCCAATCATTTTCCCTATCTGATTATATCCTTTCATTACCTTCTTTATCCATTAGCCTGGCTTTTCCAACCCTTACTCGCTAGCTTATGATAGAAAGTTATGAAAAATGCATTAGATTTAATGAATGTTTGTATCTAGGTTAAATGTTAGTGCATGCATATTAGATGTTAGTGCATGTTAGTGCATGTTAGTGCATGCATATATTAATGGATGTTAGATGTTAGTTAGTGCTTGCATGTTAAATGTTTCGCATGTAAATGTTAGGCATGTTAGTGAATGTTAGGCATGTTAGTTCATGTATATGTTAATGCATGTTAGATGTTAGTTAGTGCATAGCTGTTAGATGTTAGTACATGCATATGTTAATGCATGTTAGATGTTAGTTAATGCATGTGCATGTATGCATGTGAGATATGTTTGCATGTTTGTGTATGCATGTGTGCATGTTCATGTATGAGTGTATGTATGTTCATGTATGTATGTTAGTGCATGTAAGTTCATGTATGTATGTTACTACATGCATGTTCATGTATGCATGTTATGTATGCATGTTTGAGTATGCATGTTCATGCATGTGTGTTAATGCATGTAAGTTCATGATAGGAATGTTATGCATGTATGTGTGTTAATGTAAGCATGTTCATGTATGCATGTTAGTATGCATGTTCATGTATGCATGTTAGTATGCATGTTCATGTATGCATGTTAGTATGCATGTTTATGAATGCATGAGTTATGATGCATGAATGCATGAGTTATGATGCATGAATGCATGAAGCATGTGTATGCAAGTAAAATATATGCAAGTATATCTTTGCATGTATATGTGAGTGCATGTGTGCAAGTATGTTAGTTTGTCTAGGTATGCATGTATGCATAAGTGCATGTATAAGTGTGAGCACATGTATATATGTTAGTAAGTGTGTAGGAATGCCTAAGAGGAATGTGCATATAGATGTATCTTAGCATGTGTAGTAAGAATGTATATGCATGTTAAGTGTATGATGCTTATGTATGCATATGAAATATAAGATGTACGCATACGTTATGCGTGAATGAGATATGTATATTACAATGTGTATATTAAAATGAATGTATGTACTTATGATATATATGTATAAGAAGAGTTAATTAACTTATATTAACATGAGTTTTTAATATGTTAAGTTTTAATGAGTGTTTAATATTTTATGAAAGCATACTTATGGTTCTCATGTTATTTTTCAGATGATATGCAGCCTCTATTGAAGAGGGATTGAAGAGCTGAAGAGTGGAAAAGAAGAGAATTATTCTATTGTTTAGGTTTTGTATACGATATCATTCATATAAACAATTTATATAATTAAAAGCAATAAATATATTAATCTATTTACATTTTATCTTTTATGTCTGATGAAGCTTCATCTAGCAATACTTCTTTACCTTCATCTTTGTTTGAATTACTTTTTCTTAGTCCATTAGAAGCTAATGATACACAAAATATAGAAATTGAGGAATTAGTTAAGGATAATATTGTAGAGTAAACTTTGCATTCATTAGAGTTTGATCATAGATTGTCTAGAGTATTACCGTTAATTTCCATTGTTCTACCGAGTCCTGAAAATAGTGAAAATGTATTCCCTCCTTCTATAGTTAGAAATACAGATAATTCTCAAATAGATTCAAACATAAAAAATATTATTAAAGATAAAGTAAGTAGGGAAGAATTGATCCTTCCATCTTATATAGACATAGTCAATAGATGTAGGAACGCTGTGCCTTACGGTCCTCAGTAAAAATACTTGTTCTGCCATAGACACCCTATGTGCGCCGTTAGCGAGACGATTGACTTGATCCACAAGTCGTCATGAATCGCTCCCACAACGCGGATTGGGATTCGGATTCGGATTTAGATTCAGATTCGAATCGCAAACAAAGAACGCAAACAATCCCCTCAGCAAACAGTTTCCTCCGGAGTGATAGGTGCCAGGCTCTGATACCACTATTATCAGGATCTTCAGTGCACGCACACATAGAAGCAGAAAGAAGACTAAACAAGAATAAAAAACTGAGAGACAATCAACGTGATAATGGGTGCAATCTCCCCCCCGTGTACTCTGATGGACGAGTCTCTCAGAGTACACATATTTATAGGTTTATTTCTATTACGTCCTGAAAATAGAAGTTACATGAGCGCCGTCTCTTTTAAAAGCAACTTTATAGGAAAACTTACTTTATTTACAAAATGCATCCCTTTCTAAAGCAAACCACTACTTTTACAACAAGATAAACCTAACTATAACTATTTTAGAAGTCTTCGATTTAATCTTTGAATTTATTTATTTATGCGCATCCACTTGTACCCATGCCCTCATGCTTCTTCACAGGCTAGATCAAACACAACCACATTAAAACCTTTTGGACATTTAAAACATAAAAAATCCATTTAACCTTCCATGATTCCATAATATACAACAAATGATGAGTGCTTGTTCCAATCTGCTCATCCACTAAGGATCATGCTTTTTTTTCTTCATTTCCTCTTGAAGTCCTTCCTTTCTCATCTTCATTTGCCTATATACACACATTTGAAGAGTACCTAGGTAAAAGCTCATCAAATCTGACACCCCTTGATAGCTTTAGTTTCTTGATTATTAAATTCTAGCATCTATACCGCTTCTATTCACCTCCATAGCCTATGAACACACACCATTTTGATCCACCATTGAGTTTTCTTCTTAATCCGCTTTGTTTTAACACATGGTAAGTACAACCAAAGAATCTAAAGTATGATCATCTATTATTCTATCATATCAATCTTCATAGGGTGTTTTAGAATATATACATAATGTGGATCTCTGTGTTCATGATGTATATAGATGTGGCTATTGCATCAGCCCAATTGAAATTAGGCATTCCCTTGATTCCATTTTTTTTAGGTGTGTCCCTACATGTGAAAATGATCCCTTGATTCCATTTTTTTCCCAAGATATCAAATAATTCATTGGAGAATTATTCTCCCCCTCCATCTTACCTTAGACATTTGACATACCGATCCGATGCCTTCTTTACAATAGCTTTGAACTTCTTGAAGCAACGAAAGACATCTGATATATGCTTCATGTAGTAAGGCCAAGTCATCCTTTTGCAACCATAAAATAGGGTAACAATGTATATATTACCTCAAATTGACCTTTTCTTTGTTGACCCCTAAACATTTTTATGAACTAAGTAAAGTGGATGACGGCTTGCATAGCTACTCTTCTTGAAAAGTAACCTATTTAGCTTACCCATCTGAGAAGCTTCATAGAAGTCCTTGATATTTTGATTATAAATCATCAGTAAAACCAGCCTTTATCTATTCTTCACCATATCCTTCAAACTTTAAGTATTTGCATGTCCATACATTGTGCAAAAGATCCAATTATATCACCTTTCTGATTTCATATATGAAACGATAGTGGGGTTGAAGTTTGGGTTGCGAAACAATGTGAGTAGCCATCCCTTGTTTCTACCACTGGCCACCAACATGTAACCTTTAGTAGGGCTTTCCACAAAGCATCTTTTCTAACTCAATTCGATGTACAATCCATCATCAACCATTTCACCCATAAAACAAGCCTCTTTGTGATTATGGGAACATGAAGAACATCCTTTTAGAATCTTAGACTTATGTGACCCATCCAACATAACATCACCTATAGGTGTGATGGCATCAAGGGTATCATCACCTATATCCACATGCCCTGTGTTTGGTGGTACCTACATATCTAAGAGGAAATTCTTATTGTAGCTATGTGGTTGTTGCATCCAATATCAATGTACCATGTGCTTAACTCTTTTGTTTTCTCACCACTAATTTGCAACGTAACTCACATACATTCATTCTCAATTAAATTTGATGCATAATTATCACGCCCTTTTTAAAATGAATTGCTCTTGTCACTCGAAGAGAAATCCCTTGTAGAGTATCCGTACTCTTGTACCATCCATTCCAGTTATTGTTCTCTCAAGTTTCTCTCTACCTTCATCCTCTTCCTCTAAAATTGCCTCTTCCTCTTGATCAAGTGAATTCGCTCACTTCACCTTGTTCAGAGTTTCCATTTGATCATCTTCTTTTCCATCCTCTAGATCAACCTTAATTTATTCCTCTACTTCTTCCTTTACCTGCATATAATGCTTGCAATTCATTGCCCTTTGCCTTTGAGCCTCAAGTGTTCATCTCCTTAATGACACTAGTTGCTCAAAGTTTGGAAGGTTGTCTTTGACATATACTCAAGTAGAGAAAGCCTTCCACTTATGAGTTTATTTTTCAATTCAATGGTCATAGCTTTGGATGATGTAGAGGATAGTCCTTTTATGGTTTTCCACACTTTTATTAAAGTTTCTAGATCTTAAATATGCCCTATCATTGCCTTACGAATATGACTAGATAGGATGAAGATAACCCTCTTATCTCTCTCATTCCATTCTCTAAAGATTCTCAACCGATTAAGATTTAGATTATCCCACAATCTAGGCCTATCATCTATATGACTAAAAAGCCCCCTTGAATCGTTTTGCACTGGAAATGTAGACAATCTAAACTTCAATGAATTATAGTTGTTCTTGTCTAGGTTTTCAACCTTGGTGCTATATTCTAGCATGATCTATTCTAATCTACTCTTTTGATGCTCCTTGATTCAAAAAGAGTGATAACTATCAAGATCTTTAACTCTATACGTTAATAGTACCTAAAAGAGATGGCTTAGATGCCTTGATTCTTCAGTAGTAGTCTTCCCTTGAAATGTTTGTATGCCCCTAACCTCAAATAAAAAAATTCCTCTTCTACTAAGCCCTTTAATAGCTCCTTATATTTCTCTTTTAGTGCATTTGTGTGTTGAAACTCAACAATACCACGTGAGATAATTTACACTTTTCTTATGCAGCTTGAAGCTTGAATGACCTCATAGGTATATTCATAGATATCTCTATTGACTCAAAATAGTGATTATCTAAGTTCCTATGTATAGAACCTAAAAGTTGATTGCATACTAAGTGGATACTATCATACTCTCCTAATGCAAGTTACCCAGCTCAAAATGCTCGCTTCTACTATGATATTTAAAGCATTCAAGGCACACTACTCTATGCCTTCACTAGACATGTACATAGAGAACATTGTTCACTCAAGCATTAATTTCATTTAGAATATGTTGAGATTGGACTTGAGCTTCAAGAAAAATTTAGAGAACTATAATAGCTATTTAAGAAATGAAATATTGTAGTAAATGAATATGAAATGATCAAGGAACTATGCTCATCACACATAGATAACTTCCTCCTACACAAAGAAATCAGAGTGGAAGCTATCATTACACAAGATATGAAGAAAATCCTTAAGCACATAGAGGGCTTCCTTAGCAAGGCGACTACTTGCTTATTAAAACTCTCTAAGTGATGACACATGTGGGATCTATCTAGTTCAAATTACAAAATTTGTTCATGTAACTTTGAAAAGACTCCCTAAATGATAAGGTTTTCCTTCCCTGTAATATAGGCTTTATCACAGCTAATTGTGATAGTTCATTGATCTAAGAGCTATGAGGGGATTCAAATTTCAAATTTGAACAAAATACTTGTGCTTGTTTCTTTGCTAAAAAGCTCATAGGCAACCATTCAACATGAAATGATACATCCATGAAGATTATTTTGAGCTTGTACATAGTTATATGTGGGGTCCTTGCAAAGATTCATCCATCTCAGGTTCAAGGTACTATGTCTCTTTTATTGATGATTATAATAGGTGGACATTTCTCTGTTTCATGAAGCATAAGGATGATGTGTTTTCATTTTTCAAGAAGTAATTTCCACTAGTTAAAAACCAAACTGGAAGGAGCTTGAGTAGAAACAGCTCTGATGGAGGTGGTGAGTATTTCTCACATCAGTTTGGTATATTCCTACAGGATAGAAGCATAAAGAGGGAAGTAACAACCAAGTATAGTCCTGAATTGAATGGAGTGGCAGAGAGAGCTAGGTCTATGATAAATGAGAAAAAATTACCTAATTATTTACGAGTAGAGACTGTTTCTACAGCCAACTATTTGGTTAGAAGGATTCCATCCAACTCACTGAATGGTATGACACCATATGAAGCTTGGAATGGTAGGAGACCCTCATTGGATCATTACAAGATATTTGGGTGCATTGCCTTTGCACACAGCCATCACAAATCAGAGGGAAACTTGACCGTAAGACTGATAAATGCATATTCATTGGGTATAATTAGAATCAAAAGGGATATATACTTTAAAATCCCACTAACAAGGCATTTATTGTTATTAGGGATGTAGTGTTTGATGATAATAATTCTTGGCTTGAAGTTGATTGCAGGAAAGTCAAATTACCATACGATTTGGAAAGTGATTTTCCAGCCCTAAGTCAAGAAGACCAACACCAAGCAGAGGATATCAACTCAAAAGATGAGGAGCATGTTGACTTCAAAGCTTGGAAGTCAAGAGTGAAATGCAAACACAAGCAACTAGAGGATCTACGCAAGTCTTCTAGTCAAGCTTTAAGGTGGTCACAAAGAGAAAATAAGAATCCTATAAGGTATGGATATAATACCTCTTTAGTCCCAAAGCACTCTGTATACATCACCAAAGATTGAATGGTAGAGGAGCCTTCTTCATTTGAAGTGGCTTAGAACAAGAAAGAGTGGATAGAAGCCATTCAGGAGGAAGTGGCAACATTGCAGGAAAACCACACTTGGGACCTAGTTCCCAAGAAACAAGATATGAAGGTAATTGATTCAAGCTAGATGTATAAAGTTAATAAGAACTCTGATGGTTCTATAAACAGGTACAATTCAAGACTAGTGGCAAATGGATTTGCCCAACTAATGGAGTAGATTATGAAGAATCATTTTCACGTATGGCAAAGATGCCAAAAATCAATGTATTGGTAAGTCTTGCTGCATCCGAAAATTTGAATTTATATCAGTTAGATGTCAAGAATGCATTTAAATGGTTGGATATCAGAAGAAGTATATATGGCACAACCACCAAGTTTTGAAGATGAAGAGAAAGTAGGATATGTATGCAATCTTAGTAAGGCACTCTGTGGTCTCAAGCAAGCTCGTAGAGCTTGGAACCATAGACTTGTTACCTATTTGCAAGATCAAGGCTTTGTAGTAAGCAAGGCAGATTCTTCTTTATTTGTAAAGAAGAATAAATCAGAGGCCATCTATTTATGTGTCTATGTAGATGATATCATTATTATAGGTAATGATTTTGATGGTATCAAGTAGATAAAGGCTCAATTGATGAGGGAATTGAAAATTAGTGATGTAGGGTTGTTAAACTATTTCCTTGGCTTAGAACTTGTGTATACAGATTCGGGTATATTCATCACACAAAGAAATTACATAAATGATATGTTGATAAAGTTTAAGATGGAGAACACTAAAGATGCAAGTATTCCCATGGAGATCAATCATAAGCTAGGTTCACATGAAGGTGAACTACTTGAAGATATTATAGGGTATCAAAAACTTGTGGGTAGTCTTAACTATGCTACTTTGACAAGAGTGGATATTGCATATGCTATGAGTACATTGAGTCAATTCACGCATGTACCATGGAAGCCACACATGGAAGTTGTAAAGAGGTTGCTTAAGTACCTAAAGGGTACAATGAATGAGGGATTATTCTATCCCTTCACTTATGACATAGATATAAAGTGATGCTCCGATGCAGATTGGGCTGGCTCCAAGGATGACAGGAGGAGCACTTTAGGGTACCTATGTTTTGCAGGTTCAAAACTCATATCATGGTCATCAAAGGAGCAACCAACTATGGCCTTATCTTCCATAGAAGCCGAGTAGAGAGGCTTGCCTAATGCATCTCAAGAAACTATGTAGCTTAAGCAATTGTATGTAGATTTGGAGATACATTCCTACACTCCAATTATATTTGGAGATAATACTAGCTCACTTCATTTGGCTCCTAATCCTGTGTACCATGCTAGGACTAAGCACATTGAAGAGCATTATCATTATGTTAGAGAGAAATTGCTAAGCAAGGATATTCACTACAACATATTGAGGGTACACTCAAGCTGTTACTGAGGAAAATGAATGGGCACAATTTCTCCGTGACGTCGGTGTCGCAGTCCGTATGCACGTCGGAAACATAACATCGGTATAGGCACCGGAATAGTCGTCGGTATAGGCATCGGTATAGGCATCGGTATGGGCATTGGTATAAGCATCGATAATACCAATGCTTGTACCAACGCCCATACAGACGACTCTGTTGGGTGTATCGATGCCCATATCGACGACTCTACTGGGTGTACCGATGCTTATACCGACGACCATATCTGCACAAATGTTTTTGGGCAAAGTGTGTTATATTTTGCTACAACATGATGTTCTTTAGCAAAATACAATACACTCTAACCAACTCTAAACCAAGTACATGTGATATGTACTCTAACGGCAACCAAAACATGATTTTATATGAGCAAAAATGAACCATGAACCATGTACAAAAAGTTGTATATTCCATAAATGAAGGATGTGCAAGAGTGTTGCCAAGAAGTTCCATAAAGGCAATACAAAATGTGACAAAGCACTTCCATATAAGAATCGAATACAAAATTATGGTACATCATTGCCACATAGGAGTGTAATACAAAATTGTGGCGATGTGACAAAGCACTTTCATATAGGAATCGAATACAAAATTATGGTACATCATTGCCACATAGGAGTGTAATACAAAATTGTGGCAAAGCACTACCATACATATACGCAAGGGGATCAAAACATTTACACCTACAATCTTGCAACAAAGCATATGTGTAAAATGAGAAAAATTGACATGACATTTATAAACAACAACTAAAAATACGAAACCAAGCTATAAGTTTACCTAATCATAGATTCTCGCATGAAAGATTGCACCGTGTCCCTCTAAGTCCTACAACAATGAAACCAATCCATGATGATATCCATAATCTTCTTTCGTTCGTGTCGGAGGATGACCTACTACCAACTCCTATAATAAATACGCAAAATGTTACATGAACATACATGATGTGCTTAATGCAAAAAAGTTCAATAATTAAAATGATACTTACAAATTGGTAGTGCATACTACCATATCTGCTGCTACCTAAATGGGACGTTCCAACCGTATCTAAACGTTTGCATATGCATGTCTATGCATATGCATGTGTATGAATATGCATGTGTGTATCCATACACACATGCATATGCATACACACATGCTTATGCATACACACATGCATATGCACGCACATGCATATGCATGTGTGTATGTATGTATGCATATGCATATGTGTGTACATATGCATGTGTGTATGCATATGCATGCCTATATGTGTGCATGCATATGCTTGTGTGTATGCATATGCATGTGTGTATGCATATGCATGTATGTGTGTATGCATATGCATGTGTATGCATATGCATGTGTATGCATATGCATGTGTATGCATATGCATGTCTGTATGCATACACACATTCATATGCATGTGTGTACGCATATGCATGTGTGTATGTGTGTATGCATATGCATGTGTGTATGCACATGCATGTGTGCATGCATATGCATGTGTGTATGCATATGACATGTGTATGCATATGCATGTGTGTATGCAGATGCATGTGCATGCATATGCATGTGCATGCATATGCATCAGTGTATGCATATGCGTGTGTATTCATATGCGTGTGTGTATGCATATGCATGTGTGTATGCATATGCATGTGTGTATGTACATGCATGTGTATGCATATCCATGTGTATACATATGCATGTGTGTATGCATATACACATGCATATGCATGTGTGTATGCATATGCATGTGTGTACGCACATGCATGTGTGTATGCATATGCATGTGTGTATGCATATGCATGTGTGTATGCATATGCATGTGTGTATGCATATGCATGTATGTGTGTTTGCATATGCATGTGTATGCATATGCATGTGTGTATGCATACACACATGCATATGCATGTGTGTATGCATATGCATGTGTGAATGCATATGCATGTGTGTATGCATATGTGTGTGTGTATGCATATGTGTGTGTGTATGCATATGTGTGTGTGTATGCATATGTGTGTGTATGCATATGCATGTGTGTATGCATATGCCTGTCTGTATGCATATGCCTGTGTGTATGTATATGGATGTGTGTATGCATATGCATGTGTGTATGCATATGCATGTGATGCACGTGTGTATGCATATGCATTTGTGTATGCATATGCATGTGTGTATGCATATGCATGTGTGTATGCATATGCATTTGTGGTTGTCTGAATAAACACCGAAAAGAAAATGGATACGGATACACTTTTGGTTGTCTTGATGTGATTGTCTTGATTCCAATATCTCAGCTAACAAAAGGTTCGTGTTGTATCAATACAATACAACTCCCTAAAGAAGATCTATGGATATGTGAAGCTATATTGTATTAATATGTACAACACGAACCATCTATTAGCTGATATACATTTTTGGGGATGCTATTGATCTTCACTTCTTGATACCTTCTCAACCTTTGAGCTATTAAAAAAACATATGCAGACATACTCACATGCATTATAAAAACAAAACATAAAATCATATAACGAATAATGCAACCTAGTGTGTATGCATTCGTGTATGCATATGCATTTCTGTATGCATATGCATTTGTATATGCATATGCATTTGCGTATGAATGTATGTGTGTATGCATATGGATTTGTATGCATATGCATTGATGTATGCATATGCATGTGTGTATGCATGTATGTGTGTATGCATATGCATGTGTGTATCCATATGCATGTGTGTATGCATATGCATGTGTGTATGCATATGCATGTGTGTATGCATATGCATGTGTGTATGCATATGCATGTGTGTATGCATAAGCATTTCTGTATGTGTGTATGCATATGCAATTGTATGCATATGCATTTGTATGCATATGCATTTGTATGCATATGCATTTGTATGCATATGCATTTGTATGCATATGCATTTGTATGTATATGCATTTGTATGCATATGCATTTATGTATATATATGCATTCTGTATGTGTGTATGCATATGCATTTATGTATGCATGTATTTTCGTATGCATATGCATGTATGTGTGTATGCATATGCATGTGTGTATGCATATGCATTTGTGTATGTGTGTGTGCATATGCATTTCTATGCAACATTTATGTATGTATATGCATTTGTGTATGCATATGCATTGTGTATGTGTGTATGCATATGCATGTGTATGTATATGCATTTGTGTATGTGTATACATTTGTTTATGTGTATGTGTGTATTTTTGTTTGCATATGCATGTGTGTATGCATATGCATTTGTGTGTGCATGTGTGTATTTGGTGTTTGCATGTGTGTATTTGTGTATGCATATACATGTGTGTATGCATATGGATTTGTGTATGCATGTATGTGTGTATGCATATGCATCTGTGTGTATACATATTTTAGTGTGTATGTATATGTATATGTCTCTCTCTCTCTCTATGTCAATCGAAAGCAAAACAATCACTTATATCGATGTAATTGTTTGAATCGTTGTCATCAAAATCCACTTAAAGTTATCTTTCGTCGAATTTCCAAAGACTTGATCCCAAAATGTCTTGCAAAACTAAAGAGAGAAGATACTAGAAAAGGAAAAACATAAAGAAAGAAAAAAGTGTGCTTTAATATGTGCGATATACTTACCAAAACTTTATATGTAGAAAAATAGAGGTGTGCTTAGAGAGAGAGATGGAGGGAGAGAGAGAGAGAGAGAGAGAGAGAGAGAGAGAATGACAAACAAAGATATGTTGCTCGCACATGCAAAGTTGACAGTAGCAGATCTAGTTTCAAAACGTGATGAATGTCAAATTTTTGCTCTCAAGCCCGGTTAAAAGATGGCATCAGTATGAGCGTCACTATGAGCGTCAGTATAAGCATCCGTATAAGCTAATACCGATGCAGATGTACCGACGCATACATTGCCTAGTTGTTTTTCTAAAGTTTTTCAATGGTCATACAGATGCGGATGCATGACCTTCAGTATGTAGAACGTCGGTATGCCCTTGATATGTAGTAGTGATTCAGTTAGCATATATGTCAACTCATTTGCAATGTGCAGATTTACTCACAAAAGCATTGGATGGAACAAAGATGAACAGGTTCAAATTGATGATTGGGTTGTAAGAGATCAAGGAGCAATGAAGATCCAGAATGTTAGCCTTGAGGGGGAGATGTTGGCGCAATTCATCCCAAGCCTACATACTTGATGAATACAACGCTATTTACGAAACTCTTTTGCCTCTTTATCTCCATTTTGGGCCTTCCTAGCTAATCCACCCGTGGCTTATAGTATGGGTGCAGCAGCACATTATTTCAATAATAAAGGGATCGTTGATGTATTATCATATCACTTGAAAAGCTTCATATGTACAACCTCTTGTAACTTTGAGTCTAATTACTCATTATAAAAGTGATCTAGACCCATGAGGAGTTAAGAAGCTTGAAACCATGTATCATTTGGTTTTTAAAGTCAAGAGAGAATCAATCCTATAATTTAGGATTATTTTTAGGTGAGGATTTGAATTTGAATTCAAATGCTTGGCTCCAACACAAAGCTATAAAAGTTGAGAAGAAAATCATGCGTGTATCTCAAGGTTTTGAGATCATTTCCATGTACCTTCATTGAGAAGAGGAGCTAACCTCATATCTCTCTCATCCTAAACTCATTGAGCAATGCCTAGTTGCCAATGACTTTGTAATTCTACATGATTTAGTCAATACATGTTCATTACTTCCTAATCTCATATCTCTATCACACTCTGTTAGAATAGTGTTTTTGTTTGAGCTCGTTCTAACTCTATGCTACATCATTTTGCATGATTTAAAGCATGACATATTCAGAATATTGTTTACTTTATGCTTACAAAGTCACATCCATAATGGTTCACTCCATCCTCAGTTATTAATCAAACGTTGCACACTTGTCTGTGACTATCAAGGCCCGTAAAAGTCGAGGTAGTTGCTTTAGTTGCTAAACATAATTCTCTGCATATACTTTGTCATTTTACATGATTCCAATCATGAATGGTATCTTATTAAGCTAATTGAAGTCCCCTAAAAGGAATTTTATTCATTGCTGATGTACATAGAGACTCGAGTAAAACACTAAGCAAGTGTCTCAACCAAAATAGCAAGTTTTTTGCATTGGATCATATGCCTACCTATCTATTTTGATACTATCATTTGTACATCATCTTCCAAGCAACATATATGATCATTTATGCCTATTAGGTACCTAAGGAGGCCCACAACACTCTCCACCCATCAATTATAACAAGTTTGAAGCAAGAATTAGCTACACCATCTCATCTCTTGTGATTATCCACCATCTCCCCCAATATAGAAGAATTGTGATACATAAATCAAGTTTTTTAGGAAAAATGATGGGGTAGAGTACTTTTTCCATGAGTTGTCAAATTTCTTTGCATCAAATGGAATCAAGAGGCAAATCTTATGTGGGTACACACCACAACAAAATGGTGCAACATAGAGTAAGGTTAGGTATATAGCATAAGGTTCTAGGGCTATGATGAATGAGTTGGGAATGCCGAATTTCTATTGGGATGATGCAGCAATCACTTCCATATAGGTCATAAACAAAGCACCCACATATGTTTTCATGCCTCAACGACAAAAGAATTGTGGTATAATATAATAGTATATGTTTCACACTTAAGAGTTTTTGGATGTAATTACTATGTTGTAATAGCAATTAGACTAAGAAGCAAACTTCATGATAGATCATAATGATATGTATTCATACGGTATGGAGGTGAACAAAATGGCTATATATGCTACATCCCTCCACACAAGGAGATAAAGATA
The DNA here is from genome assembly GCA_020310875.1 of Ceratopteris richardii. NCBI lineage: Eukaryota > Viridiplantae > Streptophyta > Polypodiopsida > Polypodiales > Pteridaceae > Ceratopteris > Ceratopteris richardii. Next base: position 98,234,493 of record CM035441.1, on the reverse strand, counting down.
TAAAGGGATGTTAGATTTGATGATATTTTACTTTTGTATTCTTGAAATGTATCTATGAATGGAAAAGTAGATGATGAAGTAAGGAATACAAGAGGAAATGAAGAACCAAAAAGCATGGTTCATAGCGGAACAAAACAATAAAGCATATACATATCATGTACTAGAGATAGTCTTACATCAAATCAACTTAGTGATGCAAGTAACAAAGTCAGGGCCAAGACAAGAGAGATTGAAGAAGATGAAGAATTGTAGATAGAAGTTAAAACTATCATGCAAAGAAGGGGGAGAGATCAAGCACAAATAGCAAACATCCAAATCAATGCAAAGGTGAGTGAAGAAGGCATGATATGATAAGGTATCTCATTGAAAGGTTGTCTTATGGCTCACCCATGGCTAGGAATTATACATACATGGGCAAAGTTATTGAATAGCCCACATGCTTTGAAGAAGCAAATAGACACATGGAATTTCACGAGCCTATGGACAAGGAGATCAAAGCCTTGGATTACAATTAAAACATTAGCACCTTAATGTGTGTGCTAAAGTTTATTAGTTAGGCTTAAGTAAATACCATGAATGTTTTACATATCTTCTTTATCACCTAGATTTCACTTGTTTACTTAATGGCTATGGTTAAGCCTATTTGGGGAGAGTTGAAAGATTAGTTATAGGTGCATGATTGATTAGAAAAAACTAAAACAACGACATGGACCTAATTGGAAATGAGTGTGTATATTATACCTAAAAGTTTTCTCAAACAAAGCAATTGAATATGAAGAGAACTTTTGCCCTCTAGCTAAGATGACTACCATTAGGAAAAACATTAGGATTGGTGCTAGCAAGCACATGAACACATATCAGCTAGATGTGAAGCATTCTTTCCTAGATGGACAGCTAGAGGAGGTGGTATGCATGGACCAAGCATGAGAGAATGAACACAATATCAGAGATGATTTAGTTTGCAGGTTGAAGACGACACTCTATGGTGTCAAGAAAGCCCCAAGGGCATGTAATCAAAGCCTTGTTGACTATTTGATCAAATATGGATATAACCATAGCAAGGCTGATTACTTGTGTATCTAGATGAATGCTTTATTATGAGTGATCATGAAGAAGGAATATTGAAGGACATGAAGGAGAGGCTTGCAAAGGACTGCAAGATCTTAGACCTTGAAGGTCTTAGATTATTTCTACAAATTGTTGTCACAAACAAAAATCATCGTATGAGGCTCATGCAAAGGAAATACATCTAGGATGCATCAAATATGTATGGACTTATAGGTTTCAACCCATTGATGAATCCAATTAAATTCAATATATAATTGACTTTGATAGAAGGTAATGAAGATTATGATGCACTTTCATAGATGTATAGAGTAGTATCTTTGAATTATGTCACTATCAAAAGGACTAACCTAGCATATAAAATTTGTCTGCTATCTTAATTTGTGCACATACCTAGGGTTTCTCTTTTCTTGCATCTAAGAGGGTACTAAGAATTTGTATAAATAAGGTCTGAAGAAGGGATAGAAATGGGCTTTGAGGGTTCAAATTCACTTGGAGAACGCATGGAGTTTATGGAGAATCCCTTGGGAAATTTTCTCCAAAGCTATGGTTTGAACCCCTTGCGTTATTTGGATTTATTTACCCCCATTTGAAGGGTTTTGACTGTGAAGATTGATCTTTCCTAAGGTAGGTTATTTAATTCTTAGAGAGGACTCTCAAGCATTTAGAATTGTATGTAAAATATCGAGACAAGTCCTTTTCAAACCCACATAAGAGCCATGTGAGCACATGTGATTTCGAAGGCTAGAGGCCTATGGGTTAGTCTCCATGTGAGTAAGGACACTTGGCATGTTGCCCTCAAATTTTCCCCCTTATCCTAGAGTTATATATATGTGTGGAGGTGATTAGATGGATATGTGTATCTTGCATCTCTTTTGGGAATAGAGAATGACTTAAACCTTGGTCTTGTTGTGGCTTTCTAGTTTAGTTCTCTAGTTAATTTGATTATGGAGGCTAGGCATCTCATAACATTGGCAAGCAAATAAGTTTTTATAGATCCATGGTCAACACACTCACAAGAGATCCCTTCTAAGCCTCCCTACATTCTCATCTATGTTTCATTTGCAAAATCCTTTATAAATGCTTCGAGCATAAGTGGAGGGAACGCCCACTAAGATGCAAGAAACAAAGGCAGGGAGAATATTAGAGAGATTGAAAAATACGGAGACTTGTAGATAGAGGTAAAATCAAACCATCATGCAAAGAAGGGGAAGAGATCAAACACAAATACACAATCATCAAATCAGTGCAAAGGTGAGTGAAGAAGGCGTGATATGGTAAGATATCTAGTTGAAAGGCTCACTTATTGCTCATTCATGGCTAGGAGATAGGCATATATGGGAAAGGAGACCACATGCTTTGTAGAATCAAATACATGCATGGAATTTCAGGAGATTATGCACAAGGAGATGAAAGCCTTGGATGAAAATCAAAACTTTAGCACCTTGATGGGTGTGCTAAAGCTTATCAATTAGGCTTAAGCTAATACCAAATAGGTTTTACACGTCTATTTTAGTAGGTGGTCCTCCATTATTTACTTAATGGTTAACCTTAAACCTGTTTGTCAACAATTATAAGGTTAATTTTGGAAGCATTAATGGTTAGAACGACCACAATAAATACATGAACTCCATTGAAAAGAAGTGGCTATATAAGGTTAGACAACATTGAAATGGTAGCATTGCTAGATATAAAGAAAAGCTTGTAGCTAAATGGTTTTCTCAAACATAGGAGTGGAATATGAAGAGAACTTTAGCCCTCTAGCTAAGAGCATTACCATTAGAAGAATCATTGCAATTGCTACTAGCAAGCACTAGAAGATGTATCAAGTAAATTTGAAGAACTATAGAGGAGGTGTTATTCATGGAGCAACCATTAGAGATTGAATATAATATCAAAGCTGATCATGTTTGTGAGTTAAAGAAGGCACTCTATGGTCTAAAGGAAGCCCCAAGGGTATGGAATCAAAGGCTTCTTGACTACTTGATCAGTTATGGATATAACGATAGCAAGGTGGACTATTTGTATATCTAGATGAATTTTGTATTATAGATGATCATGAAGAACGCATGGAGAACAAGAAGGAGAGGCTCAGGAAGGAATTCAGTAGGAAAGGGATAAGAATTTCTAGTAAATTGATTATTCCAGAGTTCTTTTTTTGTGATCAATAATTAGATAAGTCATTCCAAAATCGAATCATTACTTGGCGTTTATGAGCAAAAGACTAAGAATTTCAAAATTTCAATTGTAGCTCAAGGATTTTCCATGTACTTAGGAGTTCAAGATTATGATAGCGGATGAATGTTCCAACAATAAATAGATGTTCTAAGTCTACAATGGGAGGTGAAATCCATAGTGGAAGATAGTAAAAGTTATAGTGAAATTTATAGGAGATGAATATTTCGAGCTAAGAGTAGTCGTTCATTGTTTAAAGTAGCAGTCGAATGTATTGACAGAGACTAAATATATAAGGATTTTTAGTAGTAACACAAAGTCTCACATGAAGAATAGACTGTTCTAAATTTCCATCACAGTGAAGGTCTTGTTATTAGATTGATGTCAAAGGCCTAAAACAATGATATACTACTTTGGTAGATGCGTATTCTACTTTCAATGGTGGTTTTGAGTTGTCCCACAATCCTATACTTTTAAGCTTTCCAAAGAAGACGGGAAATGCCACGGCAGAATTCTTTTACGGAATGAAGAATGCTTGTCGAGAGAGAGAGAGAGAGAGAGAGAGAGAGGTTATATGGACTACAATCATTTTTGTCACTTTATGGGAACATGTCATGCTATGTCTACGCTGAATATTTGGGGACCCGAGGGAGCTGTTAGTTTGCATTTTTGAGAAAAGAACTTTAAACGAATAAAAAAGAAAGAGATATAGATCATTTGAGGCAGATACAAAAGAGGTTGACTATTTTTTCAATCTCGTCATGGGGGATTCACTTGTTATTTGATCAATTGTTCTTGACCTTACTGTTTTCCTACAGTGAATTGAAAGGGAAGATCATTTACAATTTAGAAATATCCTTCTACGTAGAGAGTTTAGGGATTTCTCTAAGGTCCCTTTTCTAGAGGGTTTATGGAAGTAGATGGCACACCTATCCGTCCAATTTTTAACAGAACATTGGTTTGAATGGCATTACAACGCGCCGCTAAGCAACTGGTTTGATTTCCCAGCACATATTCCTCGATCTGGCATTGGCCCCGAGGGAAGATCCTCTGGGAGGAATTTAGAAGGGTCAGGCTACACTCTCGTTTTTATGTACGCCCTCTACTAGCGCTGAATTGCGTACCACTTTTACACAACAAATATATAAGAGAACTTGTAATTCTGTGGAGGCGATAAGAAAGGAACGAAGTGGAAATACATCAAGGAAATACTCTATGTGCTTCTAAAACTAACTGGAAATACATCATGAGAGGTTATGTGATCGCCGGATCAATTAAGTATTTCTACGTGATGCTCCGTTCCGTGTACAAAATGTGTCGTCCAGTCACATCAACAAACATGGATGTGCTCTCTCTACTGGATTCAGGGATTTGTTTCCTGTTCAGCCATGAGAGAGAGAGAGAGAGAGAGAGAGAGAGAGAGACTTAATATTTGTCGGATGACATCTCCGTCTCAGGGAGTTGCTTTTCCCGACCAGGCATTCCTGCAGATATGCAGCTTTTACAATCTGCAAGCTGATATACTGCAGCGAGTGAGCATTTATACATCTTCGTGGACGACGGGCTGATCACATCTGGTTATCCGATAGCTCTGAACGACGGAAACTTCATAATATCCTAATTGACATCGCCTTTCTGAGAACTGTATTAATTAGAACTACAGGACTTTGCGCTCCTGTTCTGATTGATGAGCGGCCTCTTAGAAAAGGGGCGCCAAGCTCATGGGCTCGAAGCTTTGAAATGGAACGGAGGTACTAGTGCCCTGTGTCAAAGGGTTTAGAGGAAATTGATCGCATTTCTGCTCCAGATACAGTCGAGACGGATTTTCCATCGTTGGCTGCTTTGCGGGATGGCGCTGTGTCTCTTTCCAGGCCGTTGTGCTTACGGAAGTCTGGTTTTTCGGAAGATCGTAGGTTGGTTGGAGAAGTAAGTAACCCGTTACTGCCTGCAAAGTATGCAGACTCTGATATATGAGATTTACAAGCGCAGTATTATCGCATGACGTGACACGACCATAAGAGTGGCAGGAACAAGAAGATCTATACGCCTGAACAGGAGGCGCGGCATTAAAGATAGCAGTGGCGGAAGTAGACAGGGTATGCTTTCCTGTGAAGTGGTGCACGACATGCTTAAAATCTTTCTTATCTACAATGATTTTTCTGGCGACAGGGGTAACTCCATACTCAGAGCTCCCGTCTATGTGGCTTTCGGCTGGTTTGATGCGCTTATGACAGGGAGGAAACTCCCTGCCTGATAAGGGAATTGGGGCTTGTCTCTTCTGTCCGACGCTTCTTGAAGGGATGTTGGCCGATGGGGAGCTCATATCTGCAGCGGTCCCATGGGATAGTAGGACTTGATTTCTCCCTTGCATGGCTTCTACAGCACGTCCGATCTCTATGACTGGATCTCTACAGGTGCTTTCGTGCTGATATAGCTCTCACTCAACAGAAGCAGCTGGACTAGTTAGAAGGTTAGAGCACAAAACAGCTTATGCAGGGAACTGAGTAGAGCAGCGACGCTGGATATGTAACCCTCGTTCTCATTACAAATGTGTGAAGTTCAGAGCACGAATTTATATGGCATGTCCGAATATGTTGCATATACACACGTAGGCTTTAGCATATTATCTACGTTGATGTTAAAGCAAGCCGACAGGGGTTGTTGTCTATTCACGTTTAGGATCACCGTGTCAACCGGAGGCGTAGGCTGAGTCCTGACCTTCGAAATTCCACCTGCTTGCGTACAGATGGTATGTCATCCTCCCACATTTATTATGAAAACGACATTGATGTAACTCAGACCCAAATAATTTTAATCGTTGATAGTCAAAACCTCCACTCCTTCAGTGCTCTTAACTTGTTGCTTGACATTTTCTACACGTCCTGGAGTCGACAGGTTGCGTAAAGTTTTCCAGGCAATGGTGATGTACAAATGCTTCTTTTGTCATGTAACTTAACAATTAAGTCACCCTCCTCGTGCTGTTATTTTAGTAGTCTTTCGTCTCTTGTGGCAGAGGTTCAGTGTTCAATCTCAAGGATGGACATGTCATAGTTTTGGCTAGTTGAAACCGGTTGAAACCAACTGTAGTGTTGTGTAACCCCTCCTTTGTGGGATATGGGGATCCTGCGAGTACTATGCCCATTTACATGTATAGTTGTTCTTTTAAAGTTAAAGCTATAGAGAGTAAGCACTTGCCAAAAGTCCATTTAAAAAAAAAACCAATTAAGTCACTACACTCAAGAAAAAGACGACCCCGTCCGACCATCATCTCATGTTTGAGAAGCGTCCCGTGTGGGGCCCCAACATTGGCGAATTCTGGCGTTTATTACTCAGGCTAATAGTCATGGTCTATTCAAACATGCCTCTACCAGTCCAAATTACTGTTGTTCAGAGAGAAAAGATGCAGATTCCTCTAATACAAGTAGAACTTTGAGAGACGAACACATAATATCTTTTAAAGACGACAAAAAAGATCGAAATTGCTCACACACAGGTTCTTCTTTGTCAGATGAAGATAAAGGACTTGCTCGACAACCAGAGAAATTTGCCCCGAAATTTAGTCTTTTTCAGTGTAGCTTCTTAGATCAAATGGTGAAGAACTATAGTGACCGAAAGAGGGCCTTGATTACATTTGTTAAAACGTTCTTAAACGCAAAAAACGTTATATCCTGCGATTAAAGGTCATTCTATCAGGCCTTAAGTATCCTGTTCATCTGTAAGTTTTTTGAATTAAGGGTACTTGATTTCATTTTTCGTGGCTCCCCTTTGAGCTATTACTAGACAAGTTCGTATCTTCTGATGTAGTTCAATAAATCATCTAATTTTTGCAATGGAATATCCAACATTCTAGGGTCTGCAATTCCTACAAGGGATTTCAAAATAGTGCAAAGAAGTATAAATAGATCCACATATAAAAAGGACATAATAATTGAAGCTAAAAGACTATGTTTGGACCATCTTACTTAGAGATTCGATTTTTTGGATATGTCAGATGACTATGGGTTTCACATGAAACAATTAGTAGTATGGGGTAAACGATAAGGGTACAAGGCTGGAAACAATATAATATCGATTAACATTCTCAAAAATACGTGGAATGTTACATGTAACGTTGATAAATCCATCCGTATATCTGAGCACACAACTATTCATTTTTATTCTCATGAAGAATATCTAGACTATGATCTAGATTTTGGGTGTGAAGCTCTATAAACTACGTCAAACTAATTTTGTTCGTTCTAGGAGTGTGTAATGAATTGGTTGCTTGGCACGACACATTCAAATTTTAAGATCAAATTTCTACTTTATAAGGAGCGCAATGTGGTGGAGACTCACTTATCTACTCTCAGCTCTAGTTGCTTCGAATCCACACATCATTCGGAGTAAAGATGCAAACGATCATTTTGTAGTGCAATAAAAGGTGTCAGATTTTGTCAAACTTATGACTTCAAAGCTATGCAAAGTTAAGAAAAGATTGTTCAATGCTATTGGATGAGAAAAGAACGGGGGTTCCATCCTCGGAGCAAGTAACACTATCCTCTAAGCTCTAAGGCCTTGAAGGAAGTGCAAACTTCTTTCTGTTTGGTTTGTTTTACCCCATATGGATTGAATCATAAAGTTTTTTGTGAATGGGACAGTGAAGGAAGTACTTTATCTGAAGCAAAGAATGCAAGAGGAATGTACAATCGATGCAGACTTTGTCAACAGTGGACAAGGAGACACACTTCGATCACATCGTGGCTGCCAATTAACTGAACATTCAAAGAATTTTGAATTTCAACAGCCAGTCAATTGCAGACATAATATAAAATAAATAGGGCAGATAGTTCGATAAGCTTTAGCCTTTTCAAAAACGGACGAAGATAGTGTTTTTTTAAGCAAGGCTAAATCCCAATAACTTTTTCAGAGAAAAGACGGTCGATTTTTTCTTTCAAAGCTAGAGTTCAAAACTCTATAAAAATCAAGGGAGATCTTGAGATCAAGGGGCAAAGCGGCGGAATAGAGTAATCCATGAACTTCAAGCTTCGTTAGACAACAATGAATCTAAGAAGCACCGAAGTTCTCTGACTCCGATCTGGATATCTGTTCTTGGCAAGAAAGTGTAGATATATGAATCTACTTTGAAGGATATGGGCAGTAATCATAAGAAGCTAATATTTTCCCTAAACCACTTGGAATAAAAAACCATAATAAATTCTGAAAGATGTTTGGGTTATAGGAAATGACATTGAGCTTGAGGGGTAGTATTGAGATATCATGATAAATGTGTGAAGATTGACGACGATATATACCACCTTTTCATCACACTTACATTTAATGTTACGCTGATATATGTCAAGGATATTTTTTGTGTATTAAAATTACTTACCAAGAGTTTGTTTTCTTGCCAAATCACTCATTCGTAGACATTAGGCTTTTATTCATGTAATGCTTTTTATATATTATACCGATTGTATTGTTGTGTCCGTTCATTCTTATAAATTCTTTTTATGTAATAGAAGAAGAAGATCATTCTTTCTTGCATCAATCTATGTGTGCTCATCTCTTTGTACCTAAGAGTGTGTGATGATTCTCTTCCATATCTCCTTTATCTTGACTTACATACCCTATTAACACAGATCGTTTTGATCGATCATTGCATTTTCTCCATATTTCAATTGCTATTTACACATACCAATTACAACCAACAATTTTTAAGTGTGCTAAATCAGGTTATCTATTATACCAAGTTTACACTACAACATATCGAGGGTATACCGAGGCTGCTAGCGAGGCAAATCAACGGAAGTGATTTCTTCGCGACATCGGTGTTAGAGTCGGTATATGCGTCGAAAAGAAAGCCTCGGTATGGGCGCCGGTATAAGCGTCAGTATAGGCGTCGGTATAAGCGCCGATATATACACCGGTATATACACCGGTACATACACTGGTATTACCGATGCTTATACCAATGCCCATACCGATGCCGGCACTGGGTGTACTGTCGCCTATACTGACGTCCATACTGGAGCTACCGATGCGTATACCGATGACCCTATCTGCACAAATTTTTTTGGACAGAGTGTGTTGTCTTTTGCTACAGGATAATGTTGTTTAGCAAAAGACAATACACTTTGCCCAACTGAGTACATGTGTTATGTGCTCTAATGGCAACCAAAACATAAACTTATATGAGCAAAAATGAACAATGAATCATGTAGAGAAAGTTGTATATTCCATAAATGAAAAATGTACAAAAGTGTAGCAAAGCACTTCTATATAGGAATCGAATACAAAATTTGACAAAGCACTTCCATATAGGAATTGAATACAAAATTATGGTAGATCATTGCCCCATAGGAGTGTAATACAAAATTGTGGCAATGTGAAAAAACACTTCCATATAGGAATCGAATACAAAATTATGTTACATCATTGTCGTATGGGAGTGTGATACAAAATTGTGGCATTGATCAAAATATGTACACCTACCATCCTGTAACAAAACATATGTATAAAATAAGACCAATTAACATGACATTTATAAACAACAACAAAAAACACAAAACCAAGATATAACTTTACCTAATCAAGAATATTCTCCCATGAGACGATTGTACCATGTCCCTCTAAGTCTCGTAACAGTGCAGTCAGTCCATGTCGAAATCCATATGATTCTTCAGTTCATGTCGCAGGACGACCCACTGCCAACTCCTATAATAAATATGCAAACTGTTAGATGAACATACATAATGTGCTTAACACAAACAAATTCAATAATTAACATGATACTTACAAATTGGTAGCACATATTGTCGTATCCGTCGCTACCTAAATGTGACATTCCAACCGTATCTAAACGTGTGGCCGCCGCATCTCTCTGTTGACAATATCCATCAGGAGTATGTTGCTGCTCATCCTGAATCGATTCCCATTCTTCGACATCTAGCCATACAAGCTTCAGAAATCCTGCTCTAAAAGCATCGCAAGATTCCGATCGTCGATGCGACATCACTTCACGTGCCGTATGTTGAATCCATTCAGAACTCACGATAGGATTCCCAGGTGCTGGCCGGTACTCTTCATATATCCATTGTGTGATATGATTTTTAGAGTCCCTATCCTGTTCGGTCCATTTTAACATTACTGAATGACCGAATTCGATGGAGCAGAGTTGTCGAATGTGGTGATGCATTGACTTTCCAGCCGCATCCATAACTGGAGCTCCATTACGGATATGATATATCTTTGAGCCGTCATGATCATGTGCACCCCAAGGTGTACGTGGAGATCCCATTTGATGCAATGTGAAGATCTCATCTCATCCAATGTATGTATATATGTATACATGTATGCATATGCATGCATGTATGCATATGCATGCTTGTATACATATGCATTCATGTATACATATGCATGTGTGTATACATATGCATTCATATATGCATATGGACGTTAGTAACTCCAGAAAATTACCGGTGCTTATACCCACGCTTATACCAACGCAGTCTTTTCGAGACAAAGCGGCTTTCCCAAATTGTCCGAGGGTCATACGGACGCCGAGAGCTGACCGTCGGTATACTGAGCGTCGATATTCCCTCGATATGTTTTAGTGTTAATACGATGATATATGATTTATAGTAGATCTAGGTGCTCTATTCATGATGTACACCGTAATGATTGCTCCATCAAGCCAATATGAACTTCGAAATCCCATCTCCTTCATGATAAACCTAACACATTTTGCAATCCACCTATTTTTCCACTCAATTATGCCATTTTGTTGAGGGGTGTGAATCTCAATGTCATTTGTCTTTTGATGCCATTTCTATCAAAAAATTTCAAATAACTCATTGGAGAGGTATTTTGCAACTCCATTCACCTTCAACACGATATACCTATCACATTTGTTCAGTAAAGTAGATTGAAATTTCTTGAACTAATAAAAGACAATTGATCTCTCCATTTGAGTTCTCCTTCGTTGGCCCTCAAAACATTTGTATCAGCTTTATTAAGTAGATGATAATGCACGTAGCTACTCTTCATAAATGGTATTCTAGTTTTCTAACTCAATTAGGAAGCGTCCCACAAGCTCTTAATCTTATGATTGTGAAGACTTTGCAATCCATGCACTAATCTTCTGTACTTTAGGTCCTCTGGATCTTTGATTCTGGATATGTTCTCCACACTACCATATAGAGAAGAAGATGGAGTTCTACAATTTTCGTCAACATGAAAGTGATAAGCATAGCTTGTTTGTTGATGAGTACAAAGAGAATTTCCTATGTCTTGACAAATATGTAGTGGTGGTTAGTGGTGACACTCTGAAGAGCAAGTTTATTGAAGGGCTTCGTGAGGATCTTAGTTATCAAGTCAAGGGATCTAGATGCATCGCCTTTCTCGATGTTTTTGCAATGGTTGGGAACCTTGAGAAGATGGAGAAGTTCAATTCTTAGAAGGAAAATAGAAGCAGATTCATTGTGATGGGACATAGGCCACAGAGACCTATTGCAATGAACATGAATAATTAAAGGAAGACTCTATCTTCTAATAACCAAGGTAAGAATCCAGCTCAAGTCGATAATCAAAGGAGGCGTCAACCAATCTATTGGCAACAAGACCGTGCCTTTATTGAGAGGGCAAAGAGAGTTGGTCTATGTTTTTGTTGCAGGAAGCAAGGGCATCGGACATATGAGTGCCCAAATAAGGTAGTCTTTTGGCCTGCCCAATTGAAGGCAATAAGCATCATCGAGGAAGAACCAAAGATTGAGAAAGGAGATGATGGAGATAAGTTCTCTAACTCTACTTTATGTTGCATGGTGGCTGATTCTTTCCCAATGGCTTCTGTAATTATGATTTTAGGTATGCTTTCTACACATAAAATCAGATTTCTGATTGTTTAAGGTATTACACATTGTTTTCCATCTTTCAAATTGGTATAGAATTTTGGGAAACCTCTAAATATGCAGATAATTACACGTCTGTAGATGGCCAATGGATGTCTCCATTATAGGAAAGGATACATTGAAAACTTGCATTTACTTTTTCTGATAGGTATCTTCCTCAAAATTTTCATGTGATTGAGATGAAACAGAGTGATGCACTCATAGGCATGGATTGGTAAGTTGAGAATTCTACAACAATTGATTGTGAGCAATGAACAATCACTTTAAGGCTAGACGCTGAATCTATCCACATTCTAGGTGATGCATATAACCCTAAACCTATTCTTATTTTTACTATGTAGATAATTAGAGGTATACGTGATGGTTGTAAAATATTGGTAGTGTATGTGAACAATCTGCATGAGGAAGATAATGATGAAAGTATTCCATATTATGTAGAAAATCTTTCGAAAGAATATGCTGATGTATTTCTAGAAAACTAGCCTTGTATACCTACACCTATGCAGATTGACCATTCCATTGACCTATATGTAGGGAGTGAACCATATTTTAGAGCACCCTATAGATTTAATATTGATGAATTAAAGCAGCTTAAGATTCAATTAGATGATCTTTTGAAGAAAGGCTTGATAAGAGTGAGTGTCTCACCTTAGGGTGCATCTGTTTTATTTTAGAAAAAAAAAGACGCCTCTTATAGATTATGCATTGACTATAGGGTCTTCAATAAAAGAACAATTAAAAATAAATATCCACTACCTCACATAGATGAATTATTAGGTCAATTAAGTGCAGCCACTGTATTCACTAAGATTGACTTAAGATTGGGATATCACCAAATTAGGATCAAAACAGAGGATATTCCCAAGATAGCTTTTTAAGCACGATATGGTCACTATGAATTTACGGTGTTAACTTTTGGATTAATAAATGCTCCTACCACATTTATGGGCTTGATGAACAATTTCTTTCATAATTACCAATACAAATTCATCTTAGTATTTATTGATCATATATTTGTATACTCTAAAGATGATTCTGACCATGTGGTACATCTCAAGAAGACTTTGCAAACCCTTAGAGAACACAAATTGTATGGAAACAAGAGTAAGTGTTTCTTTGCTAAGGATAAACTTGTGTATCTAGGAAGATTCATATCGAAAGAAGGAATCCACATAGATGAAGATAAAGTAAAAACAATAATTGAGTGGCCGATTTGTAAGATTGTAAGGCATGTTAGAAGTTTTCTTCCATTGGCACAATATGAAAGAGCACATATTAAGGATTTCTCCAAGATAGCTACTCGCCTCAGTGAATTGACTAAAAAGAATGTAGAATTTTCATGGAGTGATTCCTATCAAAAATCATTCAAAACATTGAAACAAAAGTAATTGGGAATTGTGTCTTGAAAATTCCAAAAATGGGAAAACCTTTTGTGATTGCATGTGATGCATGTGGAAGTCCTATAGGATGTGTTCTTTCACATGATGGTAGGATGGTTGCATATGAGTCTATATAATTAAGAAAACATGAACATGACTATCCTACTCATGATCTAGAATTGCTTGTTGTTGTGCATGCACCAAAGCATTGAAGATATCTATTGTTAGGGGTTGAGTTTGAATTGAAAACAGATCATCAGAGTCTAAAGTAAATTTTCACAGGACCATTACTTAATAACAAGAAAAAGTGTTGCATTGAATTATTAAGCGAGTATGATATTGACATTAAGTATATCGCTGCTAAGGAAAATAAGGTCATTGATGCATTGAGTCAAAGACCTTTATGTAATCTTCTTTCACTAATAAATTTTGATTTTCTCAATCAAATTCAAGAAGAACTGAAACATGACTCTTTTTATGCACCTATTTTGAATTTTCTGAATGCAAACAAGGGATTGATGTATAAGGAAAAATTTCATTTGCAGAATGGATCCTTTTATTGTAATAATTAATTGTCTATATCTTCCCAGTCTCGGTTAAAAGTTAGAATATTGCATGATTGTCATGATGCACGTGTCTATGCACATCGAGGTTATTCAAGGACCTATTTTAAAACAAAGTATTCTTCCTTTTGGCCATGTATGAAGTAGGATATTAGAAAATATGTTAGTGAATGTTTGAAATGCCAACACGTGAAAATTGAGTTTAAGTGAATGCCTACAGTGCTTCAACCTTTGAATGTTCCAAATCAGAAATGGGAGTCTATTTCTATCCACTTTATCATTAAATTAAATATGACTAGAAGTAAGCATGATACCGTATTTGTTGTAGTCAATCAGCTTACCAAGATGGAACATTTCTTTCCTATGCAAAAGACTGATACTGCTTCGAATGTTGCAAGAATCTTTGTAAAAGCAATTTTGCGATTGTATAGAATGCCTAAAAGCAAAATTTCTGATAGAGACTCTAGATTTACATCAAACTTCTGGAAAACGACATTTGAATCGATTGATCTCAACTTTCTATGAGTACAACTTTCCATCCACAAACTAATGGGAAAATCGAGAGGGTTAACTAGGTACTTGAAGATATGTTTCATATGTATGTGAATGAAAAGCATGATAATTGGAGAGAATATTTACCATTGGTTGAGTTTGCATACAATGGTGCATGGCAAGCATCTATAAAAATGACTCTGTTTGAGGCTAGGTACGGTTATAGCTGTTTCACTCCACCTTTACTTTTGTGTTTTCCAAATTAAGTGGAAGTATCCAAAGAAATGCTTCTTAAAATGGATGAAGAACTTGGAAACATTAAGAAACCATAAAAGAAGCTCAAAAAAGAAAAAGAAGTTCTACGATCTAAAGAGAACACTTGAATTTCAAATTGATGATATGGTATTTCTTAAAGTTAATCCTCACCAATCTAACTTGTTGCTAGGGAAGGATCATATACTTTCTCCCTTAATACGCAAGTCCTTTTAAAGTTTTGAAAAAAATTGGATCTCTTGCTTATTTGCTGGAATTAACTAAACATTTAAATGTGCATCATGTATTTCATGTTAGCTTACTCAAAAGATATGTACCTAATGTTGCTCATGTTTTGCAAGAGAATTATAAGCTAAAAGATGTTGGCTCTTTTGAGCTTCAATTCGAAAAATTATTAGTAAAGAAGAGAAAATTATTTAAAAATAGATCTATAGTACAAATTTGGGTAAAATGGCACTCATACATAGTAAATGATTCGAGTTGGGTGAAGTTAGATGATTTTCTAACACTTTATTCTTCTTTTCAACTCTGAGGATAGAGTTCTTCAAGGGGGGCATAATTGTAATAGGCCTCTTTTCGAGTGAAATAATTCATTTTAAACTTTTTAAATTTCATTGTGGGGATAATGCTTAGAATGAATAATTAGTTCATTTTATTCATGTAGGAAAAATTTTGGGATGAAAAGTTTATTACTCTCTCTCTCTCTCTAGATGTTATTTGCATCATGTTTTGTAGTTGAAATTTGAAGGTGAAGATGAAAGAATTAAGAAAAACTGTGTATGAGAGAAAGGTAGAGAAAGTATAGGAGAATAAAAGTGTCTGAGTGAAATTTTTATGAATCATGTTTTAAGTACCTAGTTTAGGGCTCTACATCTAGTTTGTTGTAAGAAAATGTCTTGATTTTACTCTCTCTAGAATCTTGAAACTTGGACGACTCAAGAGTGGCATTTGGATGTGGGTTTGGACCTAGATCACCTCTAACACTATTGTGCAGATTGAAAATTAGAATAAAGGTGTCTCTTAGAAGCTTAAGCTAATTCCTAACCATTTTTGAGTTACACAGCTAATTCTATTTGAATCCTTGATTCTAATGCTAACGTGTCACCATGTCTAATTATGAATAGTTTTGGATATTTCTTTTTGGTTCTTTTCTCCTATTTTGGCACATGTATGCAAAAAATAACACACTACGATTGCATGGCTTCTTGTGAAAGTTTTGGAGAAACTTAACTTTTTTCTAAATTTGGTGGATCACACACTTCTTTGGCAGGACAACGATCAAAATCTGCTATAGGAAGGCCTTCGCATCAACAAAGGGGACGCACAAAAATCAGAGAATTACCCTGTGATTGAGAGTGAGAGTGAGAGTGAGAGTGTGATGAAAGGTACCTATGCTAACTTAAAATGTTGGTTCTATGAGCTCTTCAAAAATGAACTTGAGAGCATCTTCACACTCAATAAACACTCTAAGGCCTTTCTCATGAAAGTTATCTCACTCAAAATTCTTGCTCCTACACCAAGAACCAATGACTTAAAGAGAGGTTTTATGTTTCCTCCACTAGGAATGTACCCATGTTCCGCTCTTCATTAGATCGAAAATAAATTTATCTCAAAAGTTGAAGAGGTTAGAGTTGACTATTGCTCAAACTCTAGAAGATAGAAAAATCTAGATAGTTCCTACACATAGAAATCTAAGAGAGATTTGGTAACTAGATGTCTATTGAAAATCTTCAATGAAGCTATGGGCCTTCTTAGGAAGTCATCTACTCACTTACTAAATCCTACGAGAGTAAAAAGCATAAGATCATACAAACTCAAAGTATGAAATGATTCCCTAATTGATGCAGATCCCTTTTCCTATATTCTAGGATTTATTAGATTTAAGTGAGATAGGTGATATGTAATAGGGCTTTTGATAGTGAAAGAGTACATATTAATCTTTTTGTTTTAGACTCTGCGAATAATGTTTACAATGATTAAATAGGTCCCTTATGCATATAGGCAAAATTTAGGGATGACAAGTTTTGTATTCGTTTTCTAAACCTTATGTGCATCATGTCTTTTGGTTGATAATTGAACATCAAGATGAAAGAATTATGAGAAATGTTGTATAGGATAAAGGTAGAGTAGGTATAGAAGAATAAAAGTGTCTTTATCAAAATTTTGTAAATCATGGTTTAACTACCTTGTTTTGGGCTCTAGATTTAGTTCAATCTAAAATAATGCCTTGATTTTAATTTCCCTCTAGAATTTCTAAACTTGCACGACTCAAAAGAAATATTTTAAGGTGAACCTGGAACTAGGGCATCTCTAACACTATTGTAGAGAACAAAGGGCTGAACATTGTTTCCTTTCGCAAGATGTTTGGAGTTCTGCATTATTTATGAGTTACAAAGATCATAAAAAGTGTGGATTTTTCTATTAAAAAAAGTGAGATTCTGTATTACTATTCAAATCCATTATTTTGATGCATATGTGTTGTCATGCACACTCATGGAAGTCTTTGGATATCTTGTCATTTATTTTCTTCCCTTTTGTTGATAAGTGCCATTAAATAAAAAGCTTGACTACTCCAAATACATGCTTTTGCAAAAGTTTTGCATGCAATAAGGGAATTTAACTTTTGCTTAATTTGGTGCATCATGGAGTTATTTTGTGAATGATCAACTTTTCTTAAAGGACCATTTGCTATGTCATGCATGAATAGGCTCAAAAGCAAATATTTAACTTTTAATTGAGACTAACAATGAGAGTGAGAGTGAGAGTGATATTAAGAGTGTGAGTATGAATGAGATTGTGATAGCTTGGGGCGGTCAAGCGCTAAGGACTTCTTCACAAAGCTATTTCCAAAAGCTATTTCTCAAAGCTTGTCTATTCATACACATCTGACTTTCTCTTATCTTATGCAAGTTATGTTTTCCTCTCTTCTACTATCCTTGAGTGATTGGAAGATTGTGTTTAGGGATATCATGTGATTGAGGAAATGCTACAATAGGTATCACAATAGAATCAATCCTCGACAATGATGGGACGTTTAAGAAGAATGATTCATCAGCAAAAGGAGCTTTTTTTTTAAGCTTGTTGAAGAATTACCTAGAAAATGAGGCCGAAGACAAGGCAAAGACACGAAGCATTTGTTCATGGACTTGAGTAATGAAATGGATGAAGGTCTAGGAATATCTAGTGTCCCAAGAGGAGAGCTGCTGAGGTTGCCCTCAAACAAGTCTTCAAGAAATGATTCCCTAAATGATGTAGAGCCTTTTTCCTATATCCTATGATTTATCACACTTAAGTGAGACCGATGATATGTAATAGGCCTTTTGATAGTGAAATAATTCATATTGATCTATTTGTTTTGGATTGTGTGGATAATGTTTAGAATGAATAATTAGGTCCCTTATGCATATAGGCAGAAGTTATGTTATATGAGAGAAAGGTAGAGGACGTATAGAAGAGTAAAAGTGTCTTTGTCAAAATTTTGGGAATCATGTTTTAACTACCTTTTTTTGGGCTCTATTTTTAGTTTAATGCAAAATCATGCCTTGATGTTAATTTCTTTCTAAAATTTCTAAACTTGCACTACTCGAAAGAAATACTTTCAGGTGAACTTGGAACTAGAGCATCTCTAACACTATTGTACAGATCAAAGGACTAAACTTTTTCTCCTTTTACAAGCTCTTTGAAATTGTGCATTGTTTATGAGTTACAAGGCTCATAAAATGTGTCGATTTTTGAGCCTCTCTATTATTATTATTATCCAAATCTATGATTTTGATGCATATGTGTTGTCATGAAAACTCATGGAAGTCTTTGGATATGCCCTTTCATTTATTTTTTTCCTTTTTTTATAGGTACCACTAAGTAAAGAGCTTGACTATTGAAAATACATGCTTTCGCAAAAGTTTTGCGTGCAACAGAGGATTTAACTTTTCCTTAATTTTGTGTGTCACCGAGTTCTTTGGGGGATGGTGTAGAGGAGGTACTGGGGTATCTACTTTTAACAAGAACATGCAGCAACACTCCAGTACTTCAACTACTCAAGGGAGGTTCTCCTTAGGGAAATATACCCTTTAACACTTCTGTGAGCAGGCAGATATCAATGATTGCACAGAGTTGTGAATACTCAAGAAAGTATTAATGATAAAATGGCAATAAAGGAAGAACATCCACTCCTAAGTTCGAATCAGTTGATTACAACATAGGCAAAGGAGATGCTCAAAAGTTCATGCTCTAGGCTAACCTGCCACTCCAGAACTAAACAACATCAATACAAGGGATTCTTCTAATCCATACAATGGACACAACTAGATGTAGACTAGCACTAATCAATACAAAGTATGAAGACTTGCTCTAAGGGAAAGAGCACGAAATACCGACTCACACTGAATGACAAAACCAAGCCACTCTCTTCACACTATTGTGCTATTAGCCCTCCACTGGGAAGCCCACGCTCTGTATCCTCACCACAGACTGACTTCCTACAGTAGGCTTGAAGCCACAAGGTGCAAAGAGAGGACCTCTGTACATACGTATGTAAATGTATGTATCTGAATGTATATATGTCCCAAATGAACACAAATCCCTTGCTTTTATAGGCTCTAATAGGCCAAGAGGGCCTTGCCGATTCCTCACGTCCACTGATCATGCGCCAGTTGATTACCCAAGATTGGAGGGGTAGATCAAATATTCCACTTGATTTGAATTGGATCCTGAAAAATAGGCAGTCGTCATGAATGGTTGGCGGCAATAGTCATTTTCCCACTTTCACTTTTACCACTTACACCTTTGCTGTCACTTTTGAATGCAAGCTGAGATCCTCATTTTGTGCTGCCCGTGATATTTGAATGACCTTGAGAAGCACATCCTCCACCTAATTTTTGTAGTAGCTTTTGATCCTTCATATTAAGTGGGCGGTGTGGGAGGTGAGTTGTGAGGAGTTGAGAGAGATTATGGGTTTGTGGAGGGTTGTGGAGGGGTGTGGAGTTGTGTGGAGTTGTGTGGGGTTTGTGGGGTTTGTGGGTTGGGTGGGAATAGCGGTGAGTTATGGGAAGTTGTGGGGGTTTTTGGGGTGTGGTCAAAAATTGATCCAAGATTTCAAAGTTATTATTGCACCAATGAAAAGTACTTGTTGAGAGCTTTCCAACGATATATAACACTGTAGGGTTTGGTTGAGAAATGATCCTCCAAATGTCCATCCAAACTGTATGAGAGCCTTATGTAAGGTTGTGGAAAAATGTGGGATTTGTGGCGTTTGTGGGGGGGGGTCTGTGGAGTGGTGGAGTGTTGTGGGGTGGTGGTGTGGTGGAGGGCTGTGGGGTGGTGGTGGTGTGGTGGAGGGCTGTGGTGGTGGTGTGGAGTGGTGGAGGGTTGTGGGGTGGTGGTGGTGTGGTGGAGGGCTGTGGGGTGGTGGTGGAGTGGTGGAGGGCCGTGGGGTGGTGGTGGTGTGGTGGAGGGCTATGGGGTGGTGTGGAGTGGTGGAGGGCTGTGGGGTGGTGGTGGTGTGGTGGAGGGTTGTGGGGTGGTGGTGGTGTGGTGGAGGGCTATGGTGGTGGTGTGGAGTGGTGGAGGGTTGAGGGGTGGTGGTTGTGTGGTGGAGGGCTGTGGGGTGGTGGTGGTGTGGAGTGGTGGAGGGATGTGGGGTGGTGGTGGTGTGGAGTGTTTGAGGGTCGTGGGGTGTTGGTGGTGTGGAGTGGTGGAGGGCTGTGGGGTGCTGGTAGTGTGGAGTGGTGGAGGGTCGTGGGGTGGTGTGGAGTGGTGGAGGGATGTGGGGTGGTGGTGGTGTGGAGGGGGTCAAGGTGATGGTGGGGGCCGTGGGGGTGGCGGGGAAAAGGGAGGGGACGGTGGGGTTGGAGGGGGTCGAGGTGCTGGTGGGGCCGTGGGTGTGGTGGGGAAAAAAGGAGGGGACAGTGGGGTTGGAGGGGGTCGAGGTGATGGTGGGGGCCAGGAGGGTGGTGGGGAAAAAGAGGAGGGGATAGTGGGGTTGGAGGGGGTCGGGGTGAGGGTGGGGCCGCAGGGGTGGTGGGGGAAAAGAAGAGGGCTGGTGGAGTTGGAGGCGGTCGAGGTGATGGTGGCCGTGGGGTTGGTGGGGAAAAAGGAGGTGATGTGGTGGAGGGCTGTGGGGTGGTGGTGTGTTGGAGGGTTGTGGTGGTGGTGTGGAGTGGTGGAAGGCTGTGGGGTGGTGTGGAGTGGTGGAGGGCCGTGGGGTGGTGGTGGTGTGGTGGAGGGTTGTGGGGTGGTGTGGAGTGGTGGAGGGTTGTGGGGTGGTGGTGGTGTGGTGGAGGGCCATGGGGTGGTGGTGGTGTGGTGGAGGGCTGTGGTGGTGGTGTGGAGTGGTGGAGGGCTGTGGGGTGGTGGTGGTGTGGTGGAGGGTTGTGGGGTGGTGGTGGTGTGGAGTGGTGGAGGGCTGTGCGGTGGTGGTGGTGTGGAGTGGTGGAGGGTCGTGGGGTGGTGTGGAGTGGTGGAGGGCTGTGGGGTGGTGGTGGTGTGGAGGGGGTCGAGGTGATGGTGGGGGCAGTGGGGGTAGTGGGGAAAGGGAGGGGACGGTGGGGTTGGAGGGGGTCGAGGTGATGGTGGGGCCGTGGGGGTGGTGGGGAAAAAAGGAGGGGACAGTGGGGTTGGAGGGGGTCGAGGTGATGGTGGGGGCCGCGAGGGTGGTGGGGGAAAAGAGGAGGGGACAGTGGGGTGGGAGGGGGTCGGGGTGAGGGTGGGGCCACAGGGGTGGTGGGGGAAAAGAAGAGGGCTCGTGGAGTTGGAGGGGGTCGAGGTGATGGTGGGGCCGTGGGGGTGGTGGGGAAAAAGGAGATGGTGTGGTGGAGGGCTGTGGGGTGGTGGTGGTGTGGTGGAGGGCTGTGGGGTGGTGGTGGTGTGGTGGAGGGCTATGGTGGTGGTGTAGAGTGGTAGAGGGCTGTGGGGTGGTGTGGAGTGGTGGTGGGCCGTGGGGTGGTGTTGGTGTGGTGGAGGGCTGTGGGGTGGTGTGAAGTGGTGGAGGGCTGTGGGGTGGTGGTGGTGTGTGTGACAACCCGTGGGCAAGAGCCCCCCCCTTCCTGTATTTCTATCGAGCCCCTGTTGGTGCTTATGTGGTTTGCCGACCGGCGCCAAATTGCAAGTACTTATAGGGGGACATAGTGAGCCTCCAACCCAAATGACCCAATCGAACCAAGCGATCCTTGCGCTCAACGTGCGGTAGCCTTCGTACTAGTGCCCTCCGCATGCACCTCTCGAAAGCGCCGTTGTGCCATCGAGGGGCCGTTGTACGCGTTTGTCCGCGACGCTTAACACGGGCTGGATCACTGTAACGTGTTTACCCGCGACGCTCAACGCGGGCCGGCTTAGGCCATTCCTTTTGTAAACGTTCTCTTTCTAATGCAAGCAAGTTTTTCATACAAAAAGTGACTTTCTGCTTTCAAGCAAGCGAACAAAACACTCAAGCAAGTCACCCTACCGACGGGCCAGTGCGAGTCGCCGAGCGAGCTCGGGGTGCTTGTTTTCTTTTTCATCACAGTGTGGTGGAGGGCTGTGGGGTGGTGGTGTGGTGGAGGGCTCTGGTGGTGGTGTAGAGTGGTGGAGGGCTGTGGGGTGCTGGTGGTGTGGTAGAGGGTTGTGGGTTGGTGGTGGTGTGGAGTGGTGGAGGGCTGTGGGGTGGTGGTGGTGTGGAGTGGTGGAGGGTCGTGGGTTGGTGGTGGTGTGGAGTGGTGGAGGGCTGTGGGGTGGTGGTGGTGTGGAGTGGTGGAGGGTCGTGGGGTGGTGTGGAGTGGTGGAGGGCTGAGGGGTGGTGGTGGTGTGGAGGGGGTCGAGGTGATGGTGGGGGCCATGGGGGTGGTGGGGAAAAGGGAGGGGACATGGGGTTGGAGGGGGTCGAGGTGATGGTGGGGCCGTGGGGGTGGTGGGACAAAAAGGAGGGGACAATGGGGTTGAAGGGGGTCGAGGTGATGGTGGGGGCCGCAAGGGTGGTGGGGGAAAAGAGGAGGGGACGGTGGGGTTGGAGGGGGTCGGGGTGAGGGTGGGGCCGCAGGAGTGGTGGGAGAAAAGAAGAGGGCTAGTGGAGTTGGAGGGGGTCAACGTGATGGTGGGGGCCGCGGGGGTGGTGGGGGAAAAGAGGAGGGGACGGTGGGGTTGGAGGGGTCGAGGGGATGGTGGAAGAGAGGGAAATGCCGCGATACAAATGGTCAACTTTAGTTTGAGGACCATTTGTTTTGTCATGCATAAATAGGATGAAAAGCAAAGATTTACCTTGTGAATGCAACTAACAATAATGATAGTGAGAGTGATACTGAGAGTGTGACTCTAAATGAGATTGTGATAGCTTGGGGTGGCCAAGAGCTAGAGGCTTCCTCACAAACCTATTTCAGGAAAATAGTCTTATCTTATGCAAGGTATTTTTTCCTCTCTTCTACTATCCTTGAGTGATTGGAAGATTATGTTTAGGGATATCATGTGGTTGAGGAAGTGCTATATTTGGTATTAGAATAGAATCAATCCTCAGCAAGGATTGGAGTTTTAACAAAGAAGATCCATAAGCAAGATGAGCTTATTGAGGAGCTTCTTCGAGAATTACCTAGAAAATGAGGTCAAAGGCAAGGCGAAGTCACCAAAAGTCTTTTCATGGAGTTGAATAATGAAGTGGATGAAGGTCTACGATTATCTAGTGTTCGAAGAGGAGGACAAACACATAATTTCTAAGATATGGAGGTTGGTGAGGTGTCCCTAAAACAAGTCTTTAAGAAGGCAAAACTCAATGATTTTGAGAGTGAGAATAAGAGTAATGGAGATTTTAATGCATGGACTAAAGAGCTAGAGGATTTCTTCTATCTTTGACAATTTGGTGAGGAACAGCTATGTGGCATCGCAAGGCTATGGTGGAAATTATATATGCAAACACAGACACATTCTGGTTTTGTTCTATGGAAGTCATTTTGACAGAAAGTAGAAAAAAAGTATTGTTCTACATAGTACCATATGGAGAAGAAGACAGATTTCAACAATTTTGAATAACACAAGAGTGAAAAGGATAGCTTCTCTATTGATGAGTATAGAGAAAAGTTTCTACATCTTCACAAACATGGATTGGATGTTAGTGGTAATTGTCCAAAAAGCAAGTTTATTGAAGGGGTTTGTGCAATGCTTCATATCAAGTGATGATATCTGGATGTGTTTATATTTCTTGGATGCTATTGTGATGATTGAGTGTTTTAAGAACATGGAGAAGCTCAATATGGAGAAAAAAAATAGAAGCAGAGTTATTACAATTGAACATCGGCCATGAAGAAGTGTCACAAAAAAACATGAACGATGTGAAGAAGACTTCATCTTTTAAAAACCAAGGTGAGAATCCTTCTTAGGTGGATAACCAAAAAAGGCATCAATTCATCCATTGGTACCAAGAGCCTACTTTTATTGAGTCGGAAAAAGGGACTTGATTTTTGGTTTCCTTGCACAAGCAAGTGCATCACACGTATGAATGCCCAAACAAGGAAATCTTCTGCCTCCATAATTAAAGGTGACAAATATCTTTGATCAAGGTACATCAATTGACAAAGTAGATGATGGAGGTAAGTGCCTTCACTCTATTTTATGTTGCATGGTGGCTAGTTTTTTCCCAATGGATTCTTTAATTAGAACTTCACATATGATTTCTATGCATAAAATTTGATTTGTTATCAATTTTGGTAGTATGTATTATTTTCTAACTTTCAAATTGGCATATAATTTAGGAATAAACCTACATATGCAGATAACCAAAACTATGAAGATGACCCTTGGATGACTACACTGTATGAAAGGATCTGTTGTAAATCTTACATTTACTTCATTTCATAGGTAGTTCTCTTGGAGATTCCATATGATTGAATTGAAACAAAGTGATATAGTTATGGGCATGTACTAGTTAGATCAAAATTATATAATCATTGATTGCAAACTAAGATTTATCACTTTAAGGCTAGATGGTGAATCTATCAACACTGTAGATGATGTGCATAATCATAAGCGTATTCTCATTTCTACTATGCATATAATTAGAGGTATATGTGATGGTTTTAGAATATTTGTAGTGTATGTGAACAATCTGCATGAGGAAGATAATGATAAAAATGTTTTGAATTATGTGGAAATTGTTTTGAAAGAATGTACACATGTATTTCCAAATGACCTCCTTGGTATACCTACACCTAGACAGATTTACCACACAATTGACTTCAATCTAAGGAGTGTATCATATTCAAGAGGATCCTATAGATTTAACATAAATGAAATAATTAAGGAGCTTAAAATTCAAGTAGTTTATCTTTTGAAGCAAGGCTTGATAAGACTGAGTGTTTCACCTTCGAGAAAACCTCTTTTGTTTTAGAAGAGGAAAGATGGCTCTTATAGATTATGTATTGACTATAGGGCGTTAAATAAAAGAAAAATAAAATTAATTATCCACTCCCTCACATAGATGATTTATTAGATCATATAAGTAGAGGGACTATATTCACTAAGATTCACTTGAGATTTGGATATCACCAAATTAGGATCCAAATAGAAGATAAATCCAAGACCACTTTTTGAACATCTTATGGCCACTATGAGTTTACGGCTTTAGCTTTAGGATTAACAAACACTCCATCCACATTCATGTGCTTGATGAATAATATTTTTCATGATTGGCTAGAGGAGTTCATCTTAGTATTTCTTCATGAAATATTTGTATAGTCTAAACATCATTGTGAGCATACTATACATCTAAAGAATAACTTCAAACTCTTAGAGAACACAAATTGTATGGTAACAAGAGTAACTATTCCTTTGCTAAGGATAAACATGCGTATCTAGGAAGATTCATATCTA
>CM035441.1:98163834-98203834 GCA_020310875.1 Ceratopteris richardii | reverse complement strand
CCAATATCACGGGCGGCACATAATGAGGATCTCAGCGTGCATGCAAAAGTGACAGTGAAAGTGTTAGTGGTAAAAGTGTAAGTGGATAAATGACTGTTGCCGCCAACCATTCGTGATGACTGCCTATTTTTGAGTATTTAATTCAAAACTGGTGGCCAGTACCATATTTGACCTACCCCTCCAATTTTGGGCAATCAATTGGTGCATATTCAGTGAACTTGGGAAACCCAAAAGGCCCTATTGGCCTATTGGATCCTATAAAAGCGATGGACTATTACTCATTAGGGATATACATATATACAGACAAGTATAGAGCTTATTTCCGGCATCTCTTTGCACTCTATGACTACAAGCCTACTGTAGGAAGTCACTCTGTGGTGAGAATATAGAGCGTGGGTTTCCCAGTGGAGGGTTAATAGCACTGTAGTGTAAAGAAGTGGATTGGTTTTGTCATTCGGTTTGAGTGAGTGGTATTTCTGTGCTCTTCCATTAGAGCAAGTCTTCATACCTTTGTACTGAGCAGTGCAAGTCTTCATCTAATTGTGTCATTTTATTGGACGAATCTCTTGTATTGATTCTCTTTTGGTCTGGATTGACATGCTAGCATAGAGCATCAGATTTTCGAGCATTTCCTTTGCGTACGTTGTAATCATTTTTTTGAACTAAGGAGTGATTTGGTGTTCCACTATTGTCATTTCTCATTAATCTTCTCCTTGAGTATTTACAATTCAATGCAATTATTATGATCTGCCTGCTCACAGAAATGTTAAAGAGTATACTTCCCTAAGGAGAACCTCACTTGAGTAGGTGAAGTACTGGAAGTAAATATTGCATGATCTTGCTAAAAGTAGATACCATAGTACCTCCTCTACACTCTCTGTCCTTCAATCTTTGATAATAATAGCTCAAAGTATAGAGTCTCCAACAATGATCTACTATTCAACTTGCTTGATTCTTGTACCATGAGATGATCGACAATGAAACATGACCCTCCCTTACATAGTTTCCAAAAGCATGTGATCGCTTTTGGTGAAAATTGAAAAGAAAAGAATTAGGGTTTACTTTTTGAGGGTCATTCCAATACCAAATGGTATAGTGTAATATATCGTTGGAAAGCTCTCGAAGACTACTTTCCAATGGTCCAATAAAAAGTTTACTCCTCTTTGTCCAAATTTTGACTATTTTTATTGTTGATTTTGACCATGGTTGACTTTCTCTGAAAGTGTTAAAAAGTGAAATAATAAGAGAAATTTTTTAACATTGTCGATATGCATTTGAAACAATGTGTATGCATGTGTGTATATGTATGTATTTATGTCGATTTATGTGTTTGTGTATGTATGTGTAAGTATATTTTGGCTAATATGTGGGAATGTGTATATATTTTGTGTATGTGTGTACGTACGAATTTGTGCGTATTTGTTTATTAGTGTATTTAATTATGTTTGTTTGTATATAAGTATATGTATGTGTGTGTATTCAAGTGCGTACGTGTGTGTGTTTGTTTATTTATATTTATGATGCTTTGTGTATGTTTGTATGCTTGTATGTATGTATATGAGTATTTATGTGTTTAAATGAAACGTTGAAATAACTTTAAGGTTTCACTTACATGAAACAATGAATAAAGATGGAGGTTTGGAATAATAAACCTGAAGCGTCTTAAATCAAATAAAATTTGGACTTCCCCAAATTAACAACGCAGAATTTTAAATTAGAACAAAAACACTAAATTAGGGTGAGAGATAGAGAGAGAAAGTAAGAGGGCATGAAATTAAACAAGAGAGGGTGAAGCCGACAACATCAGTCAAAATGCGTAAAGATGCGTAATACATTGAAAACATAGAGTTACTTACCTTATTATTTTATGCACGTTTCCAAAATGAATTAAGAAATCGTCATGTTTGGCAGGGGTATTTTATTTAAAATTAATTTATTTTTCTGTTGTATGTTCTCGAGGCCTAAATTGTTGGCTATATCAACTACATCATATATTCCTCGTCTAGACTAGTGCTCGTCATCAATAAATGGCTGTACAGCGGAAAAAAAATGCCCAATACTTTCATTTGAGTTTGAAATAATTCAATGTAAATCCCAACTATGATGACAAAATGGATTTACGGAAGATATATTCTAAAACATTGTTGCTGAATAAAGGTTTTCAATACAACCGAGGAGATATTGTAGATCCCCCTCCCTTCTCTCTTTCCCCCTTCTCTCTCTTTTTCTCACTCTCTCTTTTTCTCTCTCTTTCTCTCTCCCTCCTTCTCTTTCCCATCTCTCTCTTCTCTTCCGATTTCCCCCTCTCTCTCTATTTCCCTCTCTTTCCCGTTCTCTCTCTCTTTTCCTCTCTCTCTATTTCCCTCTCTTTCCCGTTCTCTCTTTCTCCCTCTCACGGCCTACCCCCTCACTTTCTCTCTCTATCTTTCTCTCCCTTCTCTCTCCCCACCTTCTCATCCCTTCTCTCTCTCTCTCTCTCTCTCTCTCTCTCTCTCTCTCTCTCTCTCTCTCTCTCTCTCTCTCTCTCTCTCTCTCTCTCTCTCTCTCTCTCTCTCTCTCTCTCTCTCTCTCTCTCTCTCTCTCTCTCTCTCTCTCTCTCTCTCTCTCTCTCTCTCTTTTCCCCGCGTATGAACCCCTCTCTCTCTCTCTCTCTCTCTCTCTCTCTCTCTCTCTCTCTCTCTCTCTCTCTCTCTCTCTCTCTCTCTTCCCTCTCCCCCTCTCTCTCTTCTCTCTCTCTCTCCCCGCTATCCCTCTCTCTCTCCCATCCCTCTCTCTCTCCGCCCCGCCCTCCGCCTTCCTCCCCCGCCTCCGCAGCCCTCCGCTTTCTGCACCCGCCCCCGCCCTCCGCCTTCCTCCCCTGCCCCCGCCTCTGCCTAGTCCCCCCACCCTCCTCCCTACACTTCCCCGCACCCTGCCTGGACCCCACCCCGCCCCCACATCCCCTCCGCCACCCGCAGCCCGCCACCCGCCCTCCGCCCCCCGCCCCTCACACCTCTGCCACCCGCCCTCCGCCCTCCGCCCCCCACCTCACACTTCCGCCACCCGCCCTCCGCCCCCCACCTCACACCTCCGCCACCCGCCCTCCGCCCCCCGCCCCTCACACCTCCGCCACGCGCCCTCTGCCCCCCACCTCACACCTCCGCCCTCCTCGCGCACACACTCCACCCCCTCACTCTCTATCTCTCCCACACCCATGCACATACACGCACAATTATACATACACACATATGCATTCACATACACACACACCCACACAATCACACACACACACCCACACACACACACCGAGACATACACTCATATCCCCACACATGCACACACACACCCACATGCACACATACACACAGATACACTCATACATGCAGACATACACCCTCACATACACGCATATGTGCACCCACTCACATACATACACCCACATCCTCAAATGCACACCCACACCTACCCCCTTCAATTACACATATGCACCCCCTTGCACGCACACACCCACCCACACACATACCTCCACACACACACACACACACACCATCACGTACACACATGCACACCCACACATATCAAAGAAGATTGTCCAGAAAAGGATATCTGTCGGAGCATGAAGTAACGGTGCAGACAGAGGAAAGACCAGACATAAGAGGTCCACTTTTGCAAAGAAAACATGAGCGAAAAGCAGAGGCTTCCACACTCAGATAGTCAAGTGAATGATTAACCTGGTTGGATATGACCAGAATTTGTTTTTCTAATATTCGGAAGGTTATGTGAAACAGCAAAACCACAAAATGAGAACCTCAGATGGCAGGTAAAAAGAAGAAAAGTTTGCAGGGTAAAAAAAAAAAGTGGAAGAACAAATGTTGCCGCCAACCACTCACGGCGACTACCTATTTTTGTGGATCTAATTCAAATCAAGTGGAATATTTGACCTACTCCTCCAATTTTGGGTGGTTATCCGGCGCGTGATCAGTGGACGTGAAGATTCGGCAAGGCTCTCTGGGCCTATTGAGGTCTATATAAACAAGGGATTTGTGCTCATTGGGGGACACACTTTTTGGTACATTCTTAGAGTTACATTGACGCGTGTATACGTGCAGAAGTTCTCTCTTGCACTTGGTGGTTTCAAGCCTATTGTAGAAGCTACTCTGTAGTGTGGATACAGAGGGTAGGCTTCTCAGTGGAGGGCTATGAGCACTATAGTGTAAGAGAGTAGCTTGGATTTATTTTCCTTTCTGTGAGTCAGTGTGTTGATTAATCTCTATTCTCTTGAGAAATTCTACCATTTGTATTGTTCTGAGTTAGCCTGCATATCAATGGCCCTTATGCTGATCTGTTGTATTGAAGTTAATACTTTTAGGGTGGCTTGTCAGCCCTAAGCTTGCACTTTCGAGCATCACTCTACCCAACCTTGTAATTGATTCGAATCAAGAAGTGTATGGTCTTCCTTGGTCATTGGTTGTCCATATTTTCTGAAGTATTTACTACTCTGTACAATTCTTGTTGTCGGCCTGCTCACAGAAATGCTAAAGGGTATACTTCCCTAAAGAGAACCCCCCTTGAGTAGGTGACGTACTGGAAGTGTTATTTTCTCTAAAAGTGGATACCCCAGTACCTCCTCTACAGTTTGGCACGCCCGGTGGGACCTTTTGCATTTCTGTGAAAGGTATTCTTGCCCTATTACATTTGCAAGTAGGTACATGACCCATACACGGGTAGATAAGGAGTCTCTTCGTGTTCGGAGGAGCCTTAACAAGTTAGCCATAACCACGACTAGTAAGTCTACCTCTCCTCTGCCCTCCCTAAATTTATCAATTGATTTGGGTGTGACACCATTGTCGAAAGAGGGGTATAGGAGAACTCTAGACTTCTCCTCAGATACGTCCGAAGAAACACCAGTACAAATGGAGGATCTCTCTCATTTACTCTCCAGATTAAATATCAAAATCCCTACCTTCAAGGGACAAGCTTATGAAGATGCTGATGATCATGTGAGGAGATTCATCTCTTTATGCCGTGGACGAGGTCTGCAGAATAGAGAAGATGCAATGTTGGCACTCTTTCCATCCACATTGGAGGGTCTTGCAGATAAATGGTATAGTCAGTATGCAGATGGCCATTTCACTACATGGGAGGCTCTGAAGGCGGCATTCTCACAGACATTCCGACCAAGTGATTCCTCGGAAAGAGCTCTAGATCAGCTAGAGAATTTGAAGGTAAGACCAGGTGAATCTTTTCATGAACTTCACACTAGAACAAAAGCACTTGTTGCACGACTACCACATGCTCGAGGTGATTTCTTGGTTAAAAAGTGGATTGAGAAGGCTCTGCCCAGGTCATCTCAACAAAAGCTTTGTGAGTCTCTTAGATTGGATGCCACTCTCAATGATTTTGTTGCAGCGGCATCACGCATTGTAGAAGCAAGGCAACATTTTGAAGGGGATACACAACCTAAGTACGCTGCAGACCTGGATCCTATTGAGCAATTAAGGAGGGAACTGGAAACATTGAAGATGCAACAAAATCAACAAGAAGAGAAGGTCTTGCCGCCACTGCGTCGCACTGATGATGAAGTAGCCCAACTTCGCCGTGAGTTAGAAGATTTGAAGACCACTCAAGATATAAGGAGACAAATTTGGTGTACAATCTGTAACAACAATGGACATTCCAATGCTAATTGTCCTATTAAGGTAAGCTGTCAATTTTGTGGAAAAGATGGTCATGAAGCCAGAGATTGTTATTACCTCAAGGGTACACAGCAGAGAGGTAACCCTCAAACTTTGGATTCATACTATGCTAGTACTTCAAATACATCTAATAGGGAGGAGAATAGGCCTGCAAAGCCTAGATATAATAGACCTTTGATGTGCTATCGTTGTGGTGAGTACGGCCACATGCAAAATAGGTGTTCTCTTCCAGAAGATGCACCTCCTTGTCAATATTGTCCAGAGTCCAAAGATCATTATACCAAAGATTGCCCGAGAGGTCGTCCTGCTCCAATCCACATGATCGCGGTCTCTCCACATGAAGAAGGAAAAACTACTCAGTCTTATGCCGTTTCATCCTCTGCAATGCCCATAATGACTAGAGCTAGGCAAGCAGCTGCAACCCATAGAGATGAACAACAAGGAAAACAGGATAAAGAGGAAGAAAAGAAGCCTGGATGGAAGGACCAAGTGGAAATTGAAGGAGCTTATGAAGAAATGACTACTTCTCTAAGGGGCCAACCAACACGTCTACAAGAGGATACTCAGGAGGTAAACATTGAACAGATCTTGAAAGGTATTCATCACAAGATTAGTCTCTATGAACTTATAAGGATGGATTCACAAATAAGAAGTGATTTATTAAAGATTATACACTCTGCTCACTTGGTCCAATCACCTAGTATAGATGGTTTCATGGTTGATTTTCCCCCTGCACCCTTAGCAGACTACCAAAGCTCAAGATTATCTGTTTGTATAAAGGATGAAGCTCTCACAGGTGTGATCATAGATGGAGGCTCTGGTATCAATTTAATGCCAGATTTTACAATGAAGAAGCTGAAATTGAGCCCCACCAAGTTGGCCCCATTCACGGTTACATTGGCAGATCAACATCCGGTTGCGCCACTGGGCATTATTGAGAAGGTATTGATGGTAGTACAGGGTTGCCACTTTGTGTTGGATTTTGTTGTTATTGCACTTCCACAGGAGACTTCCTATCCTTTGCTCCTGGGGAGA
Source organism: Ceratopteris richardii (assembly GCA_020310875.1). Lineage (NCBI taxonomy): Eukaryota > Viridiplantae > Streptophyta > Polypodiopsida > Polypodiales > Pteridaceae > Ceratopteris > Ceratopteris richardii. The sequence goes on along the minus strand of CM035441.1, from coordinate 98,197,124 downwards.
CCTTGGCTGAGACAAGCAAAAGCTTTGCAAGATTGGGGAAAAAATAAACTATGGATTTCAACAAATACCAATAGCCAATTGCAACTACATTTGGAAGAAGGATTCGACTCAGGAAAAACTACTGGTTATACTATGGATACTCAGGTAATGCCCTCTCTACCCCAAGAAGATGATACATTGTTAAATTGGATGATGGGAAGTTCAGAGTGTTGCACAGTGGAGATCAATGAAATTGAGGAAGAGGTTGCAGATAAGGAAATTACAGAAAAGGGCAATGAAGACCACAAGGTGTTGAAGAATGAGCAACTGAAGGAAAATACAATCTTTCAAGAGGCTACCAATATAAAAGTTTCAGAGAGGGAAGAATATGAACCTAAGAGCAGAGAAGATCTCCCTTTTGCAGATATACCTCAAGGTTGGATGAAAGAACATGTTGCAGAATATAAACTAAAATCCACTCCTGCATATAGTGGAGATGATTTCTCAAGCACGACCAATTTTGAAACATTGGTTCAAGAAGTAAATTTAGGGGATGAAGAGAACCCTCAAATAGTTCACTTGGCATCCTGGTTGTGGCATTATCCTCCTTTGCTACAAAAGGTAACTTCTTTGCTTTTTACTTACAAAAGTGTCTTCGCATGGTCCTACAAAGATTTAACAGGAATACCAGAAGAGCTTGGGTTACATCGGATACCCTTAGTTGAGAGAGCCGCGCCAGTAAGAAGTAGGCCATATCGTCTCAATCCGAAGTATGCAGAGGCGGTAAAAGCGGAGATTACAAAACTAGAAGAAGCAGGTATAATTGTTCCAGTAGAACATTCCCGGTGGCTTTCCTCTATGGTTATTGTGCCCAAGAAAAATAGTGGAAAAATAAGAGTATGTGTTGATTTCCGTGCTTTGAATAAAGTGACTATTCAAGATGGATTTCCTCAGCCCTTCAAAGAGCAAGTACTTGAAGAAGTAGCTGGTCACACTTTGTATAGTTTCTTGGATGGTTTTAGTGGCTACAATCAGATAGTGATCCATCCTGATGATAGGGACAAAACAACCTTTGTCACTCCCTGGGGCACTTATGTCTATACTCGAATGGCTTTTGGTTTGAAGAATGCACCGGCTTCATTTAATAGAACGATGAATCTGATATTGGGCAAGTGGTTAACGACCTTTCTACGCATTTTCATGGATGACTTTTCAGTATTTTCAGGTACAGATAGAAGGGCAGCAGTTCAAGATTTCCATGACCATTTGGAAAATTTAAAAGAAATTTTTGAGCAATGTCTCAAAACAGGTTTGAAATTGAATCCTGATAAATGTCACTTTTTGGTCACTAAGGGCACTCTTCTTGGTCACATAGTATCTGCGGAATTTCTTGGGCCATGCAGGGTATCACAGAAGATTCATTAGGATGTATTCAGAAATTGCTAAACCCTTGTCAAGGCTTACCAGTAAAAAGATCCCTTTCTCATGGAGTGCTGAAGCCGACAAAGCATTTTGTGAACTAAAATTGAGGCTATGTACTGCTCCACTTTTAAGTGTTCCTAATTGGTCATTGGAATTTCATGTGCATACAGATGCTAGTCTTCATGCTGTTGGTGCAGTTCTAGCTCAACCATCATCTCACAAAGTGGATAGACCTATCTCTTATGCCAGCAGACTACTCAACCAAGCTCAAAGAAATTACAGTACAACGGAAAGAGAAGGTTTGGCTATTGTATTTGCTCTTCGGAAGTTCCGACATTATCTCCTTGGTGTACATTTCATTGTTATTTCTGATCATCAGCCCTTGAAGTATTTGATAAACAAGCCTAGAGTAGCTGGAAGGATTTGGAGATGGTTACTCCTATTTCAAGAATTTAATTTTGATATTCATATTAAGCCAGGAAAAGAGCACTACATGGCACATCAAGTGTCCAGGACAGCAATGAGCGAGAAGCCAACAGGTATCAATGACGAACTGGTGGATAGCAATCTTTTTCTAGTAGCGATCCGAACTGGTTGGTATGATGAAATTCTCCATGTTCTTACTACTGGAAAGATCCCAGAACACTTGACGCCTGTAGAAAAGAGAAGATTGCTCCTGAAAACCAAAACATATTCTCTTATAAATGGAAATTTATATAGATACTGTCAGGATGATATATTGAGAAGGTGTGTCTATCTAGAAGAGGTAAATCTTTTGCTGGAGCCTGCACACAATGAAGGACATCTAAAGGGGGAAGAATTGGCTCATAGAATCATCCACAAGGGTTTATGGTGGCCTCATATTTTCAAAGATGCAATGAAGTTTGCTAAAGAATGCCACATCTGCGAGAGATGTGCTCCCGCGCCAACCAGATTAAATTACCAACCATTAGTCATATCTACCGGATGGCTTCCATTTGAACGATGGGGTCTTGATTTCATAGGGCCAATTAGCCCTACTGGGCAACCAGGAGGTAAAAAGTATATTTTGATGGCTACATGCTATGCCACTAAATGGATAGAGGCTAAAGCAACTGTGGACTGTACGGCTTTAACAGTAGCTAAATTTATGTATAAACGTATTTTCTCAAGATTTGGTTGCCCACTGGAAATTACTAGTGACAGGGGCACACATTTTGTAAATCAATTGCTCCAGTTTATATTTGACAGGTACAAAATCTTCCATAAAAAATCTTGTGCCTACTACCCAAGGGCAAATGGCCAAGCAGAAAGCTCCAATAAGATTTTGATTGGACTACTTCGCAAATTATCTTTTGATCATCAAAACTCTTGGCCACTAGCATTAATTGGTGCAATTTGGGCTTTCAGAACCACGAAGAGGGGAACCACAGGCGAAACTCCATTTCGGTTAGTATATGGGAAAGAAGCATTGGCACCATTCGAGTTCATTATCAGAAAGGAACTAGGAATCAAAACCATTGGAATTGAACCCCCCATTCAGAGATTGGTAGCATTAGAAGAATACAGAGAAGGGGCAATGCAGAAACTTCTGGTGACACAAGAACAGCGCAAGAAATTGCATGACAGGTATCTGAGATCCAATGAAGTTCAGGAAGGGTCTATGGTTTTAGTGCATCAGGTTCCGGCAATTTCAACTAAATTGGCACCCAAATGGGCAGGACCATATAAGGTTATCAAGGTATTGCCACATGGTGCAGTGCATCTGGAAGATCTGCAGGGTAAAAAGATGCCCCTCGTCAACATCTCCAGGGTGAAGAGTTATCTCAATTGATGCAAGCAGAAGAAATTCACTCCCTGTACATACCATAATCCTTTCTGCAGTTCATTTTGAATAAGGAAGAAATTGCACCAGGGACGGTGCAAAATCTTGATGTGGGGGTCTCTAGATCCCCCTCCCTTCTCTCTTTCCCCCTTCTCTCTCTTTTTCTCACTCTCTCTTTTTCTCTCTCTTTCTCTCTCCCTCCTTCTCTTTCCCATCTCTCTCTTCTCTTCCGATTTCCCCCTCTCTCTCTATTTCCCTCTCTTTCCCGTTCTCTCTCTCTTTTCCTCTCTCTCTATTTCCCTCTCTTCCCCGTTCTCTCTTTCTCCCTCTCACGGCCTACCCCCTCACTTTCTCTCTCTATCTTTCTCTCCCTTCTCTCTCCCCACCTTCTCATCCCTTCTCTCTCTCTCTCTCTCTCTCTCTCTCTCTCTCTCTCTCTCTCTCTCTCTCTCTCTCTCTCTCTCTCTCTCTCTCTCTCTCTCTCTCTCTCTCTCTCTCTCTCTCTCTCTCTCTCTCTCTCTCTCTCTCTCTCTCTCTCTCTCTCTCTCTCTCTCTCTCTCTCTCTCTCTCTCTCTCTCTCTCTCTCTCTCTCTCTCTCTCTTTTCTCCGTGTATGAACCCCTCTCTCTCTCTCTCTCTCTCTCTCTCTCTCTCTCTCTCTCTCTCTCTCTCTCTCTCTCTCTCTCTCTCTCTCTCTCTCTCTCTCTCTCTCTCTCTCTCTCTCTCTCTCTCTCTCTCTCTCTCTCTCTCTCTCTCTCTCTCTCTCTCTTCCCTCTCCCCCTCTCTCTCTTCTCTCTCTCTCCCCGCTATCCCTCTCTCTCTGCCATCCCTCTCTCTCTTCGCCCCGCCCTCCTCCTTCCTCCCCCGCCTCCGCAGCCCTCCGCATTCCGCACCCGCCCCCGCCCTCCACCTTCCTCCCCTGCCCCCGCCTCCGCCTAGTCCCCCCACCCTCCTCCCTACACTTCCCCGCACCCTGCCTGGACCCCACCCCGCCCCCACATCCCCTCCGCCACCCGCAGCCCGCCACCCGCCCTCCGCCCTCCGCCCCCCGCCCCTCACACCTCCGCCCTCCGCCCCCCGCCCCTCACACACCCACCCTCCGCCCCCCGCCCCTCACACCTCCGCCCTCGGCCCCCCGCCCCTCACACACCTGCCCTCCGCCCCCCGCCCCTCACACCTCCGCCACCCGCCCTCCGCCCCCCGCCCCTCACACCTCCGCCACCCGCCCTCCGCCCCCCACCTCACACCTCCGCCACCCGCCCTCCGCCCCCTGCCCCTCACACCTCCGCCACCCGCCCTCCGCCCCCCACCTCACACCTCCGCCACCCGCCCTCCGCCCCCCACCTCACACCTCCGCCACCCGCCCTCCGCCCCCCGCCCCTCACACCTCCGCCACCCGCCCTCCGCCCCCCACCTCACACCTCCGCCCTCCTCGCGCACACACTCCACCCCCTCACTCTCTATCTCTCCCACACCCATGCACATACACGCACAATTATACATACACACATATGCATTCACATACACACACACCCACACAATCACACACACACCCACACACACACACCGAGACATACACTCATATACCCACACATGCACACACACACCCACATGCACACATACACACAGATACACTCATACATGCAGACATACACCCTCACATACACGCATATGTGCACCCACTCACATACATACACCCACATCCTCAAATGCACACCCACACCTACCCCCTTCAATTACACATATGCAGCCCCTTGCACGCACACACCCACCCACACACATACCTCCACACACACACACACACACCATCACGTACACACATTCACACCCACACATATCAAAGAAGATTGTCTAGAAAAGGATATCTGTCGGAGCATGAAGTAACGGTGCAGACAGAGGAAAGACCAGACATAAGAGGTCCAGTTTTGCAAAGAAAACATGAGCGAAAAGCAGAGGCTTCCACACTCAGATAGTCAAGTGAATGATTAACCTGGTTGGATATAACCAGAATTTGTTTTTCTAATATTCGGAAGGTTATGTGAAACAACAAAACCACAAAATGAGAACCTCAGATGGCAGGTAAAAAGAAGAAAAGTTTGCAGGGTAAAAAAAAAAAGTGGAAGAACAAATGTTGTCACCAACCATTCATGGCAACTACCTATTTTTGTGGATCTAATTCAAATCAAGTGGAATATTTGACCTACTCCTCCAATTTTGGGTGGTTATCTGGCACGTGATCAGTGGACGTGAAGATTCGGCAAGGCTCTCTGGGCCTATTGAGGTCTATATAAACAAGGGATTTGTGCTCATTGGGGGACACACTTTTTGGTACATTCTTAGAGTTACATTGACGCGTGTATACGTGCAGAAGTTCTCTCTTGCACTTGGTGGTTTCAAGCCTATTGTAGAAGCTACTCTGTAGTGTGGACACAGAGGGTAGGCTTCTCAGTGGAGGGCTATGAGCACTATAGTGTAAGAGAGTAGCTTGGATTTATTTTCCTTTCTGTGAGTCAGTGTGTTGATTAATCTCTATTCTCTTGAGAAATTCTACCATTTGTATTGTTCTGAGTTAGCCTGCATATCAATGGCCCTTATGCTCATCTGTTGTATTGAAGTTAATACTTTTAGGGTGGCTTGTCAGCCCTAAGCTTGCACTTTCGAGCATCACTCTGCCCAACCTTGTAATTGATTCGAATCAAGAAGTGTATGGTCTTCCTTGGTCATTGGTTGTCCATATTTCCTGAAGTATTTACTACTCTGTACAATTCTTGTTGTCGGCCTGCTCACAGAAATGTTAAAGGGTATACTTCCCTAAAGAGAACCCCCCTTGAGTAGGTGACGTACTGGAAGTGTTATTTTCTCTAAAAGTGGATACCCCAGTACCTCCTCTACAGATATCTATGTAAAAATCCTTGGATTCTGTTCGAAAAATTATTATGAAGCATACAATAGATCCTCCCATTTAACATGCCATGAACTTTTTAATGGAAGATATCAAGCTTAAAAGAGATGGGACCCTTAGATGACTAGTCCCGAAAAAAAAAATCAAAGGAATCCGAAAGGTATCTTTTTTTGTACATTTGAATGGAAGTGATTAAGACACTACAAGGGAAACTACTTCTCAGATTCATGATTTTCGTTTCAATAACTGAAGAAAAACATAGCAGGTGGTGAGCTAAGCTTTCATATCTACAATCTCAGTTCATATGGAGCAAAAATTTAGTTCTCTCACAATATTATGATCTTGTTTAGTAAACATCAATGCGATTTGAATTGTTAATCACATGAACCAACACCAATACTGTTTCCTAAGAAAACGATCATCACCGTTTCCTAGGAAAACAATCCATCCTGTACATTTCGGTGAGAAAATTCAATTTTAAACATGAAGAATGTAAATCGTCTCTTAATCCAACATGCAGACAATTTTAAGGAGTCAATTGCAACATACCTAGCCAATGCTAAGCTTCTCGAAGAAAAACAAGAAACAAAGTCAGGAGGGATATTCTTTCTCCGCATCATTTGGCAGAAGGGCTGTCAGTATTTAAGATACTTTCCGAAACTTTTGAATTTGTTGATTTAGCAACACTGGACAAATCCCAAGAACTGCGCGAGTCATATATACTCTGGTCCATTCCTTGAATGAAATGCAGCACATGAGACCTTTTAAATTAAAGAAACTTTACTTCCAAATGAGCGGGATGCACATCGTCAATGCCATTTGAATTCAAACATCCTTCGACTCTTATGCATTTGCTCCATGAGGATCATGTCAACTCAATTTTCGAACTTTACTCAAAGCCAGAAAACATCTGCGTACTAAAGATGTAGAAATAATTGAGTTAGACGACCAGCTAGATTAGTAAAGTGCAAGGTTACGGAAACGCTCTTTCAATACCATAAATATTGTTTGAATATCTTCCAATACAAGCTATGATTTCCGCTCCATAATAGAAGGTGATCATCTGTCACGGCAAAATATTCAAAGCCTACATACGTGGACAATTAGCATTCACTTCATATAGTCATTCAAAATCACATATGACTATTCCCTTGTAAAAAAACATTTACTTTTATCCTTGTAAAAGTGCATACGTTAATTGCACTTACTCTCATGTGGAGTTGGGAGGAATCAAATCACAAATCACTTGGTAGGTGATTGATGAGAAAGCAAGTCCTAAATTTTAGTATTCACTTTATGGTAAGAGCTTGAATTTGAATTCAAAAAAATAGGTCCAACTCTAGCTATAAAAGATGGATCAAAATCTCGCATGCAATGAGCCGGATTTGGAGATCATTGGAAGGGTCTATAGTGCTTAGTGAGCTCATCCTGTAGCTCCATCACTACTCTCACATTGTTCACTTATATATTTCCAATGTCCTTGTAAATCTATGTTATTTAATACATATACATTGATCATATTTCATTCTCTCTTCTCTGTCATGATCATAATCTTGTTTTCTAGTGACGCACAACTATAATCTTGTTTAAGTGCTTGTTAGAAAACAATACATTATTCAGGTTTTGTAGTTGGATTTCCGATTCCATCGCAATCATTGCCTTGAATTGGTTCTTTGTGCCTTGATTTGAAGGGGTTCATTGTTTTTTAGTTACATTCAACGTCTCCATTGCATCATTCATCTTTGTCTGACTCGTTGACACCACTCCAAGGTAGACATAACTTGCGGAGAGGCTATCTTATAAGAAAATGTAGACGATTTCAGCACGTTGTAAGCGAAGGGCTTGTATTGTCAAAGCTTGTAGAAGGGTTTTTGGAATCCAAGATATTCTAAAGAAGCTTGGCATTCGTTAGATAAGCAACCTTTCACATGTCCTCTCACTTCAGTGAGACTTGAGAGATGTCCGCATCTACAGGTTTGACCTCCCTTTGAATCAGACCTGTTTATATAGTCAAGTCGAATCAAGAAAGATTCAACTCTTGGTACGTCGTACTTCATCGTCATCATATGAGAATGGAAGATTTTCAGGTATCCTTCACATTATAGCGTCTTCCTTTGAACTGAGCTCTCTATAATCATAGCGTCCTCTCTATAATCATTATAGCGTCCTCTCTATAATCATTATCCTTCACATTATAGCGTCCTCTCTATAATCATAATTCATGTAGATCCTAATACCAAGATATTGATCCTAATAATTAGTAATCCTGACAAAGCTCTCTCAGAATACCCTTGGCTTGCTCAACGAGCACAATCACCGATTTCAGTGGTTATCGGAACGTCCTAGATATTTTCCGTAGAAAACAATTAATTTCTCTAGGTTTTCACAATCATCGCCACTACGTCTGATACCATACATAATCGCTTTTTTTCTTTTGTGCTTTCAATTTCAGGGGATCACCGTTCTTCAATTAAAGTAAACGTCTCAATTCCACCATGCGCCTTTCCAATTTTGCTGACAATAGCAAGCCTCGAATCTATCATATAGGAGAACGGGGAAAATTTGAAACCCAAGTGAAATATTATCGACCAATATCATAGTTATCTAAATACAATGCCAAGCTGAATTGACAATCTTGAGAGATGAATCATTTACACTTTTTCATGTCCCTTGGCTCATAGAAAATGATAAATAGTTGGTTCTCTACTTTTTTTCCTGTCCTTTGGCACACTTTTTCCCCTGAGTTGATTGTGAACTTTTGATATCGAATCAACAAGTCTTTTTCCTTCAAGTCCTGCAATGGATCTTTCTAATTGACTTGGACTATATTTATATTTCAAAATGGTCTTATAGCACTTATGGGTGAATCTATACCTTCTCTATGCATCCTTGAAGCATAGATGGCCTCAAAAGAATGCTGAGACATGCCTCTACTCACTTAAAATGATGGCTATATGAGCTCGTCAAGAATGAACTTGAAAGCTTTTTCAAACTTGAACTATACTTTGAGTCGTTTCTTATTCAAATTATCTCACCAAAAATTCTTTCTGCTACACTAAGAACCAAAGCCTTTAGGAGAGCCTATTTCTTGCCTTCTCTAGGAATGGGGAAACCGAGAGGGTTAACTTGGTACTTGAAGATATGTTGTGTATGTATGTGAATGAAAAGCAAGATAATTCGAGTGAATATTTACCCTTGGTTGAGTTTTCATACAATAGTGCATGGCATGCATCTATAAAAATGACTCTATTTGAGGCTATGTACGGTTATAATTGTTTGACTCCACCTTTGTTTTCAGGTTTTCCAAATAAAGTGGAAGTATCCAAAAAAATGCTTGATAAAATGGATGAAGAACTTGGAAAAATTAAGAAACACATAAAAGAAGCTCATAAAAGACAAGAGAATTTCTATGATCTAAAGAGAAGAAGACTTGAATTTCAAATTGATGATATGGTATTCCTTAAAGTTAATCCTCACGGATCTAACTTGTTGCTAGGGAAGGATCATATACTTTCTCCTCAATACGCAGGTCCTTTTAAAGTTTAGAAAGAAACATTGGATCTCTTGCTTATTTGCTGGAATTACCTAAACATTTAAATGTGCATCCTATATTTCATGTTAGCTTACTCAAAATATATGTACCTAATGTTTCACATGTTATGCAGGAGAATTATAAGTTGAAAGATGTTGGCTCTTTTGAGCTTCAACCGGAAATAATATTCGTTAGGAAGGAAAGATTGCTTAGAAATAGATGTATAGTACAAATTTTGGTGAAATGGCACTCATACATAGTAGAAGATTCGAGTTGGGTGAAGTTAGATGATATTCGAACACATTATCCTTCTTTCCAACTCCGAGGACAGAGTTCTTCAAGGGGGGCGGAATTGTCATAGGCCTCTTCTCTAGTGAAATAATTCATTTTAAACTTTCTAAATTTCATTGTGGGGATAATGCTTAGAATGAACAATTAGGTCATTTTATGCATGTAGGAAAAAGTTTGGGATGACAAGTTTCATATTCTCTCTCTAGATCTTAGTTGAATCATGTTTTGAAGTTGAAATAAGAAGGTGAAGATGAAAGAATTAAGAAAAACTCTATATGAGAGAAAGGTAGAGATAGTATAGGAGAATAAAAGTGTGTGAGTGAAATTTTTATGAATCATGTTTTAAGTACCTACTTCAAGGCTCTACATTTAGAAAATGACTTGATTTTACTCTCTCTAGAATTTTGAAACTTGCCAGACTCAAGAGTGGCATTTGGATGTGGATTTGGACCTAGATCTCCTCTAACACTATTGTGCAGATCGAATAGTTGAATAAGTGCCTCTCACAAGCTTAAGCTGATTCCTCACCATTTTTTAGTTACACAGCTAATTCTATCTCAATCCCTAATTCTAATGCTAACGTGTCACCATGTCTAATTATGGATACTTTTAAATATTTCTTTTTGGTGCTTTTCTCCTATTTTGGGACATGTACACAAAAGAAAACACACTACGATCCCATGGGTTTTTGCGAAAGTTTTGGAGAAACTCGACTTTTTTCTAAATTTGGTGGATCGCACACTTCTTTGGTGGGGCAACGATCAAAATCTGCTATAGGGAGACCTTCGCATCAACAAAGGGGATGCACAGAAATCTGAGAATTACCTTGTGATTGAGAGTGAGAGTGAGAGTGAGAGTGAGAGTGAGAGTGTGATGAAAGGTACCTATGGTAACATAAAATGATGGTTCTATGAGCTCTTCAAAAATGAACTTGAGAGCGTCTTCACACTCAATAAACACTCTAAGGCCTTTCTCATGAAAGTTATCTCACTCAAAATTCTTGCTCCTACACCAAGAACCAATGACTTAAAGAGAGGGTTTTTGTTGTATTCACTAGGAATGTACACACAGTCCACTCTTAATTAGAAAATAAACTTATCTCAAAAGTTGAAGAGGTTAGAGTTGACCATTGCTCAAACTCTAGAAGATAGAAAGAGCTAGATAGTTCCTACGCATAGAAATCTATGAGAGAGATATGAAAATTCCATGTCTATTGAAAATCTTCAATCAAGCAATGGGCCTTCTTAGCAAGGCATCTACTAGCTTACTAAATCCTTTGAGAGTAAAAAGATTAGGATCATACAAACCCAAAGTATAACTTGTGTTTATAAGACTTTGAAATGATTCCCTAAATGATGCAGATCCCTTATTAATTAATTTTTTTTAGACTCTGCAAATATTTTTTACAATGAATAATTAGGTCCCTTATGCATGTAGGCAAAATTTAGGGATGACAAGTTTTGTATTTTTTTTCTAAACCCTATGTGCATCATGTCTTCTGGTTGAAAATTGAACATCAAGATGAGAGAATTCAGAGAAATGTTTTATCAGAGAAATGTAGAGCAGGTATAGAAGAATAAAAGTGTCTTTATCAAAATTTTGTGAATCACGGTTTAACTACCTTGTTTTTGGCTCTAGATTTAGTTCAATCTAAAACAATTCCTTGATTTTAAATTCTCTCTAGAATTTCTAAACTTGCACATCTCAAAAGAAATATTTTAAGGTGAACCTAGAACTATGGCATCTCTAACACTATTGTAGAGATCAAAGGGCTGAACATTTTTCCTTTCGCAAACAATTTGGAATTCTGCATTATTTATGAGTTACAAAGATCATAAAAAGTGTGGGGGTTTCCTATAAAAAAGTGAGATTCTCTATTACTATTCAAATCCATTATTTTGATGCATATGTGTTTTCATGCACACTCATGGAAGTCTTTGGATATGTCTTTTCATTTATTTTTTTCCCTTTTGTTGATAGGTACCGCTAAATAAAGATCATGACTACTCCAAATACATGCTTTTGCAAAAGTTTTGCATGCAGTAAGGGAACTTTGCTTTTGCTAAATTTAATGCATCATCGAGTTATTTGGTGGATGATCAACTTTTCTTAAAGGACCATTTGTTATTTCATGCATGAATAGGCTTAAAAGCAAATATTTACCTTGTAAATGAGACTAACAATGAGAGTGAGAGTGAGATTGATATTAAGAGTGTGAGTATGAATGAGTTTGTGATAGCTTGGGGTGGTCAAGAGCTAAGTTCTTGGAGAATTACCCAAAAAATGAGGTCAAAGGCAAAGCAAAGGCACCAAAAGTCTGTTCATGGAGTTGAATGATGATGTGGATGAAGGTCTAGGGATATCTAGTGTGCCAAGAGGAGGGCAAACACACAATTTCTAAGATATGGAGGCTCGTGAGCTAGCCTTAAAACAAGTCCTGAACAAAGCAAAACAGAATGATTTTGAGAGGGAGAATAAGAGTGTTGAAGATTTTAATGCATGGATTGAAGAGCTAAAGGATTTCTTTTATCTTTGATAATTTGGAGAGGAATAGCTATGTGTCATCACAAGGCTATGGTGGAAATCATATATGCAAACACAGACAGGCTTTCGGCTTGTTTTATGGAAGTCATTTCGAGAGCAAGTAGAACAAAAGTATTGTTCTTCATAGTACCATATGGAGAAGAAGACAGATTTCCACAATTTTGAATAACACAAGACAAGGATAGCTTCTCTATTGATAAGTATAAAGAAAATTTTCTACATCTTCACAAATATGGATTGGATGTTAGTGGTTGTTCTCCAAAAAGCAAGTTTATTGAAGGGGTTTGTGCAAAGTTTCATATCAACTGAAGTTATCCAGATGTGTTTATATTTCTTGGATGCTAGTTATTTCCCAATGGATTCTCTAATTAGAAATTCACGTATGATTTTTGTGCATAAAATAAGATTTGTAATCAATTTGGGTAATATGCATTATTTTCTAACTTTCAAATTGGCATAGAATTTAGGGATAAACCTACATATGCAGATGACCCTTGGATGACTACACTGTATGAAAGGAACTGCTGTGAATCTTACATTTACTTCGTTTCATAGGTATTTCTCTTGGAGTTTCCATATGATTGAATTGAAACAAAGTGATGCAATTATGGGCATGCACTAGTTAGATCAAAATTTTGTAATGATTGATTGCAAACTAAGATTTATCACTTAAAGGCTAGATGGTGAATCCATCAGGATTCTAGATGATGTGCATAATCCCAAGCGTATTCTCATTTCTACTATGCGTATAATTAAAGGTATATGTGATGGTTGTAGAATATTTGTAGTGTATGTGAACAATCTACATAAGGAAAATAATGATAAAAATCTTTTGAGCTATGTAGAAATTGTTTTGAAAGAATATACACATGTATTTCCAAATGACATGCTTGGTATACGTACACCTAGTTAGATTTACCACACAATTGACTTCTATCTGAGGAGTGTATCATATTCAAGACCATCCTATAGATTTAACATAAATGAAATAAAGGAGCTGAAAATTCAAGTAGTTCATCTTTTCAAGCAACGCTTGATAAGACTAAGTGTTTCACCTTGGCAAAAACCTCTTTTGTTTTAGAAGAGGAAAGATGGCTCTTATAGATTATGTACTGAGAAAGATGGATGGATACTCCAAGAAATGAGTAGGTACTTCCAAATCCTGCTTTGTACCAGCCCCTTCTTGCTTTCCAATGAGACTATACAAGTGCCTATGTACTTTGGAAATGATGTGAGAAATGATTGAACCAAAATAGACTACTTCCAAGTTGAAGGCTTAGTGCTTCCAGTACAGTAGGAATTAGAAACATTCCTCTTAGAGGTATCAAATTATCTTAATGAGCTATTGATTCCAAGTGGAATCACTCAAAATTATGCACTATACACAAAACAATTAATTTAGCAATCAAATCATTACCCCCGATTTTTTAGGACCTCTGTAGAGTTTGACTAGTGAGTGCTTCGACACACTTTTCTCCCAATTGCATGAATGGATTATCTTCAAAATTTGTGAGCACGTAGCGAACTTGAAGCTGATTCCAAGAAGCTATAGAACATTGAAAATGGTGAAGAAACGACTGAGATATGAGCAGCACAATTTTAGTGTTATGAGAGACTCTAACAGAGAGACCATCGATGAGAAGTATTGATCTATTGTATTAGAAAACAATGTTATACAAGATCATTAGCATGATAATCAATGCGTAACGATAATGAGTAGCATAGGCTATAATGTAAGCCTCACTCTCTTACAATGTGGTCAAGGAGAACTCCGAAAATAGAGTCACTTATCACGTGAGTTTTTCAGACATCTTTTATAGATAGGATATTTGAATTTGAATTTGAATCCTCCATTGGTTCTCACTAAAAGTGATCTTCTATTCTAGGAGCTCTCAAGTAGAGATGTGAGTTTTCCAACTAACAAGTCCCACAAATCTAGTGGTAGTTACAAATATTCTTTCAAGTAAGAAAATGACTTTTACAAATGGTACAGATAAAAAACTTCTTAGCAATGGTTTCCATGGAGCTTCAATTGTACATAAACTCTTAGCCATATGTGTGGGCTTGGTATTTACACCAACACTACAATAGATCGATGGTATACCGAGGTTTTTACCGAGGAAAATGAACGCGGCTTTATTTGCCGTGACGCTGGTGTAAAGGTCAGTTTTCGCATCAGTACCAAAGAGTCAGTATAGGCGTCGGTATATGCGTCGGTATAGGCATCGGTATATGCGTTGGTATATGCATCGGTAATACCGGCGTACATACCGAGGCTTCTGCTGGAAGTACCATCGCCTATACAGTCGCCTTCTGGGTGTACCGACGGTTATTCCGATGACACTACTGGGAGTACCGTCGCGTATATCGACGATCATACCTGCAAAAATTTTTTTGGGCAGAGTGTTTTGTCTTTTGCTACAGCAACATTACCATGATGTTGCTTAACAAAAGACAATACACTCTGCCCAAAAAAAACCGAGTACATGTGATGTGTACTCTAATGACAACCGAAATATGATTCCATGAAACAGAGTATTATTGTACACAAAAGAGATAATCAGAATGAAGAATGAACCATGTACAAAAGAAGTTATATATTTCAATAATGAAGCATGTACAAGAGTGTGGCAAACCACTATCATATATGACGCTTTTACAAAATGTGGCAAAGCAATGTATTGCGATATGGAAATCAAATACAAAATATTGGTCTTCCACTGCCATACACATGCAAAGAACATTCCATATCAATAGTCCTACAACAAAGAACATTAATGGAATGAGATAAATTCACATGAAAATTATAAACAACAAGTAAAAACCAAGTTTATAAATTAATTAACTCATCATAAATGCTCCCATGAAACTACCGCACCGCGTCCCTCCAAGTCCTGCAATAGTGCAGTCAACCCATGACTATATCCGTAAGACTCCTCCGTTCGTGTTGGAGGACGACCCATTGCCAGCTCCGGAAACAAATATAAAAAGTCTAGAGAAACATATATGAGAAATTTAACACAAATAAATTCAATAAATGAAATGGTACTTACAAACTCATGATGCATCGTGTCATATCCGCCACTGCCCAAATGTGACGGTCCAATCGTGTCTAGACGTGTGGCTGTGGCATTTCGCTGCTGGCGATATCGATCTAGAGTCTGCTGCTGCTCGTCACGAATCATGTCCTACTCCTCAGCATCTAACCATACAGGCTTTGCTAAGCCTTCTCTGAATGCATCACGAGCCTCGAATCGTCGATTGGACATGACCTCACGTACGGTGTGCAGAATCTACTCTGAACTGACAATCGACTGTCCATCGGCTGGTCGGAACTCCTGGTAAATCGTCTATATGATACAATTCTTCCGATCTTTATCCTGTTCACTCCATTTCAGCATGATGGGGTGTCCAAACTAGATGGAGCAAAGCTGTCGTATGCATGCATGCATTGCTTTGCCAGCCGCATCCATCATCGGAGCTCCATCTCAGATACTATACACCTTGAAGTCATCATGGTCATGAGCACCCCAACGTGTACGTGGTGTACTGCGTGGTGTACTGCGTGGCGTACCTACATCTGAGGTACTCATCCTAGGAGTAGAAGCGGGCGACACAACGTCTATCGCACTACCCCCACAACAACGCCTCCTCCGGCTCTAGACCTACCTGTAGATCCACTCCTAGAGCCTTCTACTCCAGAGCGTGACCTTGATCTACGAGACGGGCCAAACCCTGTATCGCACTAAGGTGTCGAACGCACATGTCTACTAGTAGACCCTGTAGGAGATGTTTGCAAAGATGGTCGTGGTGGAGTCACAAAGCTAGGAGACATAACTCCTACGGGAGTAGCACCACGCGCAGGAGTGACACCGGTAGGAGTGACACCGGCAGAAGTGAAACCGGTGGGAGTGAGGCCAGTGGGAGTGAGGCCGGCAAGAGTAAGTCCGCCAGGAGTGAGGCCGGGAGGAGTGCTACCACGAGCGATCCAATACTGTGATGCAGCGGCCGTATACGCAGGAGGAACCTGAGAGATGAACTCCAAAAATTGCTCCTCTGTCATGGAATGTGGAGTGACTAGAGGACTGTCTCCCATCGTGCTCTGTAATAAAAGAACTCAAATAATTAGCATGCGATAAGAAAAATAATATAGGGAATAAACAATAAAAAACCAAAAATTAGTACGTACAAGTGTTTTATTCAAAAGTCCTCTATTCTAGTATCCTCTTGAAGATCCGATGCACCGAGAATATCTATCTCTATATTGATGGCTTCTAAATCACTTGCTATGCTGGTTTCCTCCTGATCATCGTCTATTGCTTCCTCTTCTCGAACAATGACCTCTTCTTCAATGACCTCTTCTTCTCGAACAATGATCTCTTCCTCCTCAACTATCGAATGAATCTCTGACCCCACTAGAGATGGACTTTCTCCTACATCTATGTTTTCAAAAGTTTATCTACTACGTGGAGCGACTTGTAAAACAAATAGCCACTCTTGGTCTTTTGAATCTGGCATAAAAACAACTTGCTCACAGTGTTCAGGAAGTACAAATGTATCCCTTTTATCTGTCCATAATCTTGTGGAGTTGACTTGAAGCAAACCGCTCTTATCCCGTCTCACTATTGCGTTTCTTCCAAAGGTGACTACTTTGAACCATTTTACGTCAAAAACAAAGTAATCAAACTTTCTGAAAGATAGTTTCAAGATGTCTTGAATCACACCACAATAATCTAACTCGCCTTCTAGAGCATTATCATCTCTTGCACTCGCTCTATTTTTTGCAAAAAATTCACCATCACTCCACTATCAAAAGTAGACCTATTTTGATCGATTCGTGCGATTCGAAAGTGTCTTCCATGAGACCATAGTGCACCGTATTTAATATACTCTCAATCACATCCTTTTGCGAGTTCTTCTTCTTCTTCAGAGATATCTTCACCCGCTACCTTTGCTTGTGAAACCGCTGCATCTAGCCATCTGCTCGTTGGAAAAGGTGGGAGAGGTCGAAGATTTTCTGGAAGAGGCAAAAATCGAGTGAAATGATTTCTTCGAAACTGAGCTCTTTCCTTTGTGTTAGTTTCCTTGGCAAGTTCATACCTTTCTAACCACTTTTGCATAGGCTCAAAGTTAACTATGCAAAACTTCATTGCCTTCTCTCTGAAAGGTGCATCCATTTTTCTTTGCAATCCTTTACCTTGTGGTTCATCACCTACGAGATGAACATCTTCATCATCGCTCCATAAGCGAGGCATTTTGGGATCCGATATACGTAGAAACTCAATTATGAATACAAGAGATTCTTGTACAAGCCATCCCTCTGCCATGCTACCCTCTGGACGTGCTCTCTATCAAAAAAACCCTTTTTATGTCTTCATAAAGCGCTCTAAGAAGAACATCCATCGACTATGGACAGTTCCTGCTATTGCAACTTCATCTACTACATGAACCAGTAAATGAAGTTGAATAGTGAGAATACTTGTGGGAAAGTATTTCTCTACCATACAAACAACCTCGATAGCATTGAGTTTCACACTCTCTATGCTATCTCTATTTATCTCTTTAGAAGATATCCATTGTACTAAAGAACCAATTTTATAAATGGTTTCTCATACATCCTCTGAAAGACAATCTTTTAGGGCTACAGGGAGCAAAAACTGTAAAAACTTCTGCCAATCATGAGACTTGAGTCCTGCAAGATCGTCGTTTCGTGTAAAAGCAGTCTTTAGACATCTCATGCATCTAGTAGGTGTACGAAACTCTGAAATTGTTTTCTTCACTTGTTGCTCTTCCATCCTACGAAGCACCCAAGGAGCTCTTGGTAACGATACTGTTCCGTTGGGCTTAGTAATTTCCCACAACTCTCGCATACGACCTCGCTCTTCTAGGTCGTCCCTTTGTGCTTTTCTTTCTTTCCTTCCGATCAAAGTTTTCCAAAGAATCTCTCCCACATTCTTGAAAATATGCATCAGGTCTACCAAATGATTGATCACCAATTCACTCCAATAAGGGAGTTCATGAAAAATGGACAACCGTTTCATGCGAGCAACTGGATTTTTTGAATCTCACAGTTGTTTCCAATCACTAGCTTTCATTTGGTGTTGCACTTGTCGACCAATTTGTCCTTCACCTAAAACATGCCCATCAGGCAAATATCTATGATGTCCTTCATAGACAGTTATACGTAGCGCTTTGGAATAGCGTGCTTTGAGTCGTGGTCCGCATAAAGGACAAGCATGGTAACTCGAAATTGATAAACCTAAACATTCACCATAACCAGGCCAATCATGCATTGTCCACATAAGTACCCTTGCCCTCGCACGTCTCGTCTTCTTATAGGTTCAGACATGTCACGCACAGTGATCCCATCCCATAAAATGCACAGTTCTTCCACAAGTGGTGCAAGATATACATCCATGTTTTTTACCTTATACTCACCTGGTACAATAAGAGCTAATAATAAATGACCTTTCTTTGTGGCCAACCATGGTGGGATATTATAATTGGCCAAACATACAGGCCATGTGCTCCATGAAGAACTGCGTAATCCAAATGGATTCACTCCATCCATAGCTAAGCCTAGACATATGGACAGAGGCTCACTAGCAAACTCTGGCCACTTACTATTTATGTGCTTCCAAGCATTAGAGTCAGCTGGCACTCACATTACATTATCTGTAGACCTGCTCTTTGTATGCCATGACATTAACTCAGTTATAGATTTGCATCTAAACATGTTCTTAATTCGTGGAATGATAGGAAAGTGGTGAAGAACCTTTGCGGGGATTGCTTCGCCTATAACGTCTTCTCTAAATCTATTTGCTCCACACTTTGGACATACGTGGAGATGCTCATACTCATTTCAAAAGAGAAAGAAATCATTCGAAAAAGCATGATTTTTAGTATAATCCATTCCAATGGACTGTAAAAGTTTTTCGCATCTCCAGGTGTTAGAGGCATGTCATTGCCCTCTGGCAAAAATTGATCTTTAAGAAGCCTGCAATAAGCAATTAAAATGATATTAGTAAATGAAGTTATTGTGATACAACAATGAAAGCCAATTTGTTCTCCACTTACCTGAACAATTCAGTGACACTACTATCTGACCATCCATAAATGGATTGCAGATTGAGCATCGCGAGTGAAGCACGTAGTACAGATATCTTTGCTCCATTGTAAAGTGGTAAACGAGCTAATCTTTGCATGTTTTCATATTCATTATCAACTTTTGATCGTGGAATTTCTATTGTGTCCATGGAACTCTCGACACCTTCTTCACCATCATGATCTTCGTCCATCTCATAAAATGCTTCAAGCATCTCTTCCATATGTTCATTCTGTGTAATATTATTAGTGCTTGCTTCTACGTCTAAGTCCTTTTTTGCTCTCTTTTGTCCACCAGAGGTTACCGGTGCAATGTCGTTTGGGTCCATCTGCTCACTTGGGGGACCATGCGAATGATAGCATAGGTTTTCCAGTCGACTCCTATCAAAGGATCCATACTCTCTAACATGTGCAGTACAAATCCGTCGTTTTCGATAAATTTGATACTTGCACTGTGTGCAAGGACATGCAATTCTCTCTTCAGGATCCAAAGAGTCCATCTGCTACAATATGGATATTTTAGAACATTTCTTTTTTTTATTAAACCTGAAAATCTAACTCTTAAAGACCTAAATACTTAAATACCTAAAAAAAATTTAAAACCCTAGTTTTAAAACCCTAATCTATATAGCTATCCTATTTTATCTATATATTCGGATTTTTTCTAGATTGATCCTATATATATATATATATATATATATATATATATATATATATATATATATATATATATATATTTATTTATTTATTTATTTATTCGTATTTCTTTCCTCTTAATTAAGTTATATGTATGCCTAAACCCTAAGACCCTAATTTTAAAGATCTAGACCTAAATTATGTATATTTCTATACACATGTGTATATACATGTATATATGTATTATATGTGCATGTGTATGTGTGTATATATGTTATGTAGGTGTTAAAACCCTAAAACCCTAATGCAAATGACCTAGAACTAAAACATGTATATATATGTATGCATGTGTATATATATGTGTATATGTATATATATGTGAATATAGATAGGTATATAAGTATGTGTGTTTGTGTAATGTATATATATTTATTTATTTGAAATACTAGTTCTCATCATATTTTATTATCTATATAATTATCATACCTTATATATATATTTATTTATATATTCAGATTCCTTACTTAATTATATTTAATTAAATAATTTAAAACACTAGTTCTTTATATATTTATTTATGTATATAATTATCTTATTTTATATATATATTTATTTATATATTTTGATTTTTTTCTTACGTAATCCTATTTTTATATATTTAATTTTATATATTTAATTTAATTATTTAAAACACTACTTCTTTTAATATTTATTTATGTATATAATTATCTTATTTTATATATATATTTATTTATATATTCAATTTTTTTCCTTACATACTTCTATTTTTAAATATTTAATTTTATATATTTAATTATAAATATTTAATTAAATTATTTAAAAGACTAGTTATTTTTATATTTATTTAAGTATATAATTATCTTATTATATATATATATATATATATATATATATATATATATATATATATATATATATATATATATATATATATATATATATATATATATATATATATATATATATATATATATATATATATATATATATATATATATATATATATATATATATATATATATTTATATATTCAGATTTTTTTTCCTTACGTAATCCTATTTTTATATATTTAACTTTATATATCTAATTAATATTTAATTAAATTATTTAAAACACTAGTTCTTTATATATTTATTTACGTATATAGTTATCTTATTTTATATATATATTTATTTATATATTCAGATTTTTTTCCTTACGTAATCCTATTTTTATATATTTAATTTTATATATTTAATTATATATATTTAATTAAAACCTTAATCTTAAAATTCTAGATCTGAAATACTAAACCCTAAAACCCTAATCTTAAACATCTAGAGCTAAAATATGTATATTTGTGTATACATGTGTATATACATGTATATATGTATTATATGTGCATGTGTATGTGTGCATATATGTTATGTAGGTGTTAAAACCCTAAAACCCTAATCTTAAAGATTTAAATCTAAAATATGTATATTTTCTATACATGTGTATCTACATGTATGTATGTATTATATATATATATAGGTTTGTTTGTGTATATATGTTATCTACATATTAAAACCCTAAAACCCTAATCAGAAAAACTTAGACTTAAATCTGAAATACTAAACCCTAAAACCCTAATCTTAAATATCTAGGCCTAAAATACGTATATTTTTGTACACATGTGTATATGCATGTATATATGTATTATATGTGCATGTGTATGTGTGCATATATGTTATGTAGGTGTTAAAACCCTAAAACCCCAATCTTATAGATTTAAATCTAAAATATGTATATTTTTGTATGCATGTGTATCTACATGTGTGTATGTATTATATGTATATGTGTGTTTGTGTATATATGTTATCTACGTATTAAAGCCCTAAAACTCTAATCAGAAAGACTTAGACTTAAATCTGAAATACTAAACCCTAAAACCCTAATCATAAATATCTAGACCTAAAATATCTATACTTCTGTATACATGTGTATATACATGTATATATGTATTATATGTGCATGTGTATGTGTGCATATATGTTATGTAGGTGTTAAAACCCTAAAACCCTAATCTTAAAGATTTAAATCTAAAATATGTATATTTTTGTATGCATGTGTATCTACATGTATGTTGTATTATATGTTTATGTGTGTTTGTGTATATATGTTATCTACGTATCAAAACCCTAAAATCCTAATCAGAAACACTTAGACTTAAATCTAAAATAGTAAACCCTAAAACCCTAATCTTAAATATCTAGACCTAAAATATGGATATTTCTGTATACATGTGTATATACATGTATATATGTATTATATGTGCATGTGTATGTGTGCATATATGTTATGTAGGTGTTAAAACCCTAAAACCCTAATCTTAAAGATTTAAATATAAAATATGTATATTTTTGTATGCATGTGTATCTACATGTATGTATGTATTATATGTATATGTGTGTTTGTGTATATATGTTATCTACGTATTAAAACCCTAAAACCCTAATCAGAAAGACTTAGACTTAAATATGAAATACTAAACCCTAAAACCCTAATCTTAGATATCTAAACCTAAAATACGTATATTCTCTATACATGTGTATATGCATGTATATATGTATTATATGTGCATGTGTATGTGTGCATATATGTTATGTAGGTGTTAAAACCCTAAAACCCTAATCTTAAACATTTAAATCTAAAATATGTAAATTTTTGTATGCATGTGTATCTACATGTATGTATGTATTATATATATATGTGTGTTTGTGTATATATGTTATCTACGTATTAAAACCCTAAAACCCTAATCCGAAAGACTTAGATTTAAATCTGAAATACTAAGCCCTAAAACCCTAATCTTAAATATCTATACCTGAAATATGTAGATTTTTGTATACATGTGTATATACATGTATATATATATATATATATATATATATATATATATATATATATATATATATATATATATATATATATATATATATATATATATATATATATATATATATATATGTGTGTGTGTGTGTGTGTGTGTATGTGTATGTATGTGTGAATAGCGTAAAAACCCTAATCCTATTTTTATATATTTGATGTAAAAAAAACTTCAAAATAAAAATAGGATTATATGTGTGTATGTATGCATGTGTGTATATGTGTGTGTATGTGTATGTATGTGTATGTAGGCATGCATGTGTGTGCATGTGTGTGTAGGTGTGTGTATGTATGCATGCATGTATGTGTATGTGTATGCATGTGTATACATGTATGTGTATGTATACATGCATGTGTGTATATGTGTGTATGTATGCATGTGTGTATATATGTGTGTATGCATGCATGTGTGTATATGTGTGTGAATGTATGCATGCATGTGTGTATATGTGTGTATATATGCGTGTGTGTATGTATGTGTGTATATGTGTGTGTGTATGTGTATGTATGCATATGTCTATATATGTGTGTGTATGTATGTGTGTATGCATGTCTGTGTATGTATGCATGTGTGTAAATTTATGTGTGTGTATGCATGCATGTGTGTATATATGTGTGTGTGTATGTAAGCATGCATGTGTGTATATGTGTGTGTATGTAAGCATGCATGTGTGTACATGTATGTGTGTATGTATGCATGTGTGTACATGTATGTGTGTATGTATGCATGTGTAAATGTGTAAATGTGTGTGTATGTGTGTGTGTATGTATGCTCTAATTTCCTATCTCTATCGTCCTTTCTCTTCTCTCTATCTTCTTTTCTCTTCTCTCTCTCTTTCTTTCTCTCTCTCTCTCTCTCTTTCTTTCTTTCTCTCTCTCTCTCTCTCTCTCTCTCTCTCTCTCGTTCTCTCTCTCTCTCTCTATCAATAGAGAATAAAAGAATCACTTACAAGTATGTTCCTCTTTTGAATCGTTGTCGTCAAAGCATAATGTAGGTCGTCTATCGTCCAATTCCAAACAATCGATGCCAAAGAACTTCTGCAAAATCAAAGAAAAGAGAAATTACAAACCCTAAAGCATAGAGAAACACAAATGCTAAGAGTACGCGCAGCACTTACCAAGATGTGAGATCTAAGCCAAGAGAGAGTGTGTGTGTGTAGAAAGAGAGATCCGTGTGTGTGTGTGCACAAAACAATGCAGGTCGCAATTCGATTCGCGCATGCAAGTTCGACAGAAGACCAGTGGTACTCAAACATGCGCAAAAATGTGAAGTTTTGCTCTCGGGTTCACGGTATGTTTAAAAGTCACTGCCGGTATAGGCGCGGGTATGGGCGTCCGTATATGCGCCGGTAGTTCCAAGCAAATTATCGACGCTTATACTGATGCTCATACCGACGCCTGTACCGACGCATATACCAACGCACATATCGACGGGTGCGGGCCACACCGACGACCCGTTTAAAACGGTCATACCGACGGTCACTTGACCGTCGCTATCTCTTAGTGAGATTTTCCGAGGCCTATACCGACGCCGACTGTGACCGTCGGTATATGAAGCGTCGGTATGCCCCTCATATGTTGTAGTGCAAGAGCTCCCCCTCAAGCCAAACATTATGGCTTGGTCTTCTTCTTCAATCCTCTTGAATGTCCTGCAGTCCAAGCAATAGCAGTTTGTTTGTTTGAAGACCATGATATAGGTTTATCACCTGCAAAGGATAGGTATCCTGAGGTACTCCTTCTATCATCTTTGCGACCTCCCCAACTTGCATCTGAATATATCTTGATGTCCAAGTGTGAAGTATAAGGAAAGTATAACCCTTGATTATGAGTGCCCTTAAGGTACTTCAAAATCCTTTCGGCAGCTTCCAAATGAGGTGCCCTAGATTTGTGCATAAATTGACTTAAAACACTTACTTCATAAGCAATATCAATCCTTGTCAATGTAGCATAGTTCAAGCTTCCTACTATGCTTTGGTAACCTACAATATTCTCAAGCACATCACTTGGCATCCTGCAACTCAAACTTCTTCAACATATCCTCTATGTACTTTCTCTGAGTAATATAGATTCCAAAGTCAGTATAGACTAACCCAAGTCCAAGAAAATATTTAAGTGATCCAAGGTCACTAATTTTGAACTCCTGCATCATTTGATTCTTGATATGCTTGATGCCATTAGCATCATTACCTATGATTATGATATCATCAACATATACCCATAGGTATATTACCTTTGAATTACTCCTCTTAACAAATAGAGAAGTATCTGCTTTACTCATGATGAATCCTTGATCCTGAAGATATTTAGTCAACGTATGATTCCATACCCTAGGTGCCTGCTTCAATCCATAAAGAGATTTGTTCAATTTACATACTTATGTTACCTTGCATGGATTCTCATAGCCAGGAGGTTGAGACATGTACACCTCCTCTGAAATCTAGCCATTTAGAAATGCATTTTTTACATCCAATTGATACATGTTCCAACTCTTTGATGCAGCCACACTTACCAATACGCTGATGGTTGGCATTTTTCCACACGTGAGAAGGTTTCTTCATAATCAACTCCTTGGGTCTATGTAAAACCCTTAGCCACAAGTCTAGCTTTGTACTTTCTTATTGATCCATGATAATTTCTTTTGATCTTATCGATCCATCTAGAACCAGTTACCTTCATAGAATCTTTCTTTTCTACAAGTTCCCAAGTATCACTCTCCTTGAGTGCTTCAATTTCCTCTTCCATAGCTTCCTTCCATTCTGCTTTGGTCTTTGCCTCATCACATGATGATGGCTATTCAAATGACAAGACTTTTGCAAGATAAACAGAGTGCTTAGTAACTAAGGAAGTCTCATTACCTATATCTGATTAGCTTCTTGCTCTCCCTTTGTGATCTTCTGCTTGCTTGGTTGGATGATCCAGGTATATCCTCCAATTTCTTCATTTTGACTTTGCCTTTAGACTTCCATGCCTTGAGTTCTTCTAAGTTGATGATGTCCTCATCATCTGAGTTGATGTCTTCAATCTTATTAGGCTCCTCCTTAGTGAGGCTTGGAAACTCCTCTTCCAAGTCATACGATAGCTTTACTTTCCTGCATTCACTTTCAAACCAAGAGTCATTCTCATCAAAGACAACATCTCTACTGACCATGAATCCTTTGTTTGAAGGATCGTAGAACCTATATCCTTTTTTATTCAAGTCATAGCCTATGAGGATGCACTTCTCTGCCTTATGGTCTAGCTTACCTCTTATTTGAGAAGGGATATGCACATAAGCAACACATCCAAAGATCTTGCAATGTTCAAGTGAAGGTCTTCTACCATGCCATGCTTGATATGGGGTCATCCCATCAAGAGATTTGGATGGCAACCCGTTTACACTCTTTGCCCACAAGTAATTAGGTAACTTTTTCTCATTTAACATTGACCTAATTGTTTCAACAATTAATATATTTCTCCTTTGTGCCACCCCATTTTGCTCAGGGGTATACCTTGTTGTAATTTCTCTCTTGATTTCTCTGTCCTACAAGAATGCATCAAACTCATTTGAGAAGTACTCACGTCCTCCATCTGACCTTAGTCTCTTTAGGTTTCTTCCTCTTTGGTTCTCAACAAGTGCAAGATACTTTCTAAAGCAATTGAATACTTGATCTTTCTGATTCATAAAATATAAGACAATCCGCCTATTGAAGTCATCAATGAAAGATACATAATACCTTGATCCAGAAATCGAGAAATCCTGACTTGGTCCCCATACATTTGTATGGACAAGCTCTAGGTAGTCCTCATGCATTAGCCTTTCCTTGAGAAGGGTAACCTGTGAGATTTTCCAAACTAACAAGCATCACATGTATAGATCATGTGTTGCTTGGATACATTAGGTATCCTAAGCACACATTGATCTCTACATATTTGTTTTAAGGTTCTTTCACCAACATGCCCTAATCTCTTATGCCAAATTTCAAGATCTAATAGTGTTTGATCTTTGTAGCTATAAAGAGCAATATTCCTTGTATCTTCAAGTTCAAAAGTGAATAATCTACATGTCTTGTCTCCTTGGAAATTCTCTTGAATCCATTTTGGGGATCCTCCATTAATGCTCCATACTGGTTGAACATGACCTGCAAACCCTTTTCCAAAATTTGTCCAATAGTCATCAGATTCTTGGTAATTGTAGATACATATAGAACCCTCCTCAATAGATCTTATTTCCATCAGAGGTCTTAACGTTTCCTACTCTAATCACTGAGTGCTTGGTTTCATCACCTGTTTGTACCTGATGTTTACCCTTTGGTTCCTCAAGGTCAGAGAGAAGAGCTACATTGCATACAACATGGTTTGAGCATCCTGAGTCAATGTAGAAGAGATGCTCATCATTTATACGTGGTTTTGAAGTCATATTCATAATCACAAGAAAATGCTCTTGCTCCTCTATGTAGTTGTTGTAATCTTTCCCTAGTTTGTAGCCTCCTTGGTAGTTGCTATTGTAATAGTTGTTGTAGTTGTTATTCTATACTTGATGCTGATTGAATCTTCCTCTTCATTGTGTATATCCACCTCTTTGATATCCTCTACCTCTTTCATTCTTGAAGTTCCTATAACACTCATCTATAGTATGATTTGACAATCCAAAAATATTACATGGTGACGAGTTATAAGGTCTCCTCCTACCTTGCTTACCTCCTATGCCCCTTTCGCTTGAGGTTCTACCTCTCCCTCCATAGTTGGCTTGGGAGGTAGCTCCTTCATCCTCAATCTTCTTGTTATTCCCTTTCTCTTTGGACTTACTTTTATTTGTGTATAGGGAAGAAGAGCTATTACTTCTTGATGAATATCCATTCTTGTTGAGCTTGGCTTCATGGTTAAAGAGTTGCCCCATGAGAGTGGTAAGGTTTGGAATCTGCATGTCCATGTACAAGTCCATGGCATTTGTGAAGCTTTCCCATTTTTCATCACCTTTAATACCATTGATTACTTGTCTTACAATCTGCTCCTCTTCAATTTCTTCTCCTATGCTTGCTAATTAATCTGCTACATCTTTGATTTTGGTCACATACTCTGAGATGCCTTGCTTAGGTTGCTTTCTTTGAGTGGTAAACTCAATCCACAATTGGTTCTTCCTAGCCCTTGTGTTGGAAGAGAAATATGAAGACAATGTTTCCCAAGTCTCCGGATATCTTACAGTTTCTAATGTGTGGAAGAAGAAACTCAGAGATTGAGTTAAGTAAGTAAGACCTTGCTAATGCATCCTTGGCACACCATGTGTTGAGTCTTTCATGTTCCTCTCTTGTAGTGTAGCATTTCCTCAATCACAATCTATCCCCAATCACAATCTTTCGATCACTCAAAAATAACAGTGGAGACAAGAATGCACAGATTGCACAAGGTAAGAGAAAATCTGATGCAGAAGAGTAGAAACAAATATGACGCAGAGAAGGAAGAGTTATGATAATATAGATCTGAATCAATGGTTACAATAACTTTGGACAATAGCTTCTTGATGAAGCCTCTACCTCGCGACCACCCTTGAGCTATCAACAATCACATTCACACTCGCAATATCAATCACACTCTCACTCTCACTCACTCTCTCTCAATCACAAAGTAATTATCAGATTTCTCTGTCCCCTATTTTGATGTGCATGTCTCCCTCTATCAAAGTTTGATCGCTGCCCTCCCCAAAGAATGTTTTTCTAAGTGTTGGAAAATGGCACTTTCCAAAGCCGTGTAATTCAAAAATGGTGAGGAATTAGTTTAAGCTTGTGAGAGACACTTTTATTCAATTTCGCGATCTGCACAACAGTGTTAGAGACGTCGGAGGTCCAAATCCACCTCCAAATCCCACTTTTGAGCCATGCAAGTTTAAAAATTCTAGAGAGAGTAAAATCAAGGCATTTTCTTACAATGAACTAAATGTAGGACCCTGAATGAGGTACTTAAAACATGATTCACAAAAATTTCACTGAGGCACTTTTATTCTCCTATACTTGCTCTACCTTTCTCTCGTACATAATTTTTCCTAATTCTTTCATCTTCACCTCCAAAATTTGACTAGAAAACATGATGCAAATAAGGTCTAGAGAGAGACTATGAAGCTTGTCAACCCAAAATTTTTCCTAGATGCATAAAATGACCTAATTATTCATTCTAAGCATTATCCCCACAATGAAATTCAGAAATTTCAAAATGAATTATTTCACTAGAGAAGAGGCCTATTACATGTAGGTTGTCCTTTGCTTCTGAATATTGGAATTTTTGTCCCAAGGCTTTAACTATTGGCAAAGTTTTAAGAGCAAAAGATAATCACTTCCACGCATTGATGCGAAAAAGGTCAACATGATATGGAAAAACTTGTTAAATGTTTCCTTTCCTCACGAAAGAGCAAAACGATGTGAACATATGTTCAACGGATTTCAAGTTGACATCACATATATCTTTGTAGAATGCTATCTTGGTTGAAGGGACTGGATGTTTCGCGCCATGTGGAAGACGCGTCGAAGTGAGAGCCTTCGGAATATATAACAGCATTGATGTGGAATTAACTTTGATAGAAATGTATGTGTGTGTGCGCGTGTTAATCTTCTAAAAATCCCTCATAATAGAAATATAAGCATATTTTTCATAGACTCATAGCTATATGGTTCCATACAAATTCATTTTTTGTAATTCAATTTACTTTGGTATGTTTTTCTATCTTACAGCGTGAAAGTACATTGCATTCAATACTTTGTATTATCCCTTCCTTTTATACCTCCATTTCAACATTTTTTCTCATAATCGCTGTAGTTGATCATCCTACAGATGTTCATACATCATGCTTCCTTCGACGTTCGGATTCTTCTACAAGATCTTCTTTTCTACTATCAAACATGGAGGAAACAAAAGAACCTTCTCCATTTACAAACGTGCTTATAGAAGGCATAGATATTAGACTAATCTTGGACATCATTGGAACCTTTTAAATTTGGAAGATTGGACTTAGGGTATTCTCTGCGCCATCGGATACACGCAGCTGAAACCTCTTTAACCGTCAAAGTCCCATCAGAAGGGATCCATATCCATGAATGAAGGATTCAAATTACAACTTAGGCACTAATAGTGAAGTGTTTTTTATTGTATTTTCTGTGAAACGTTTTCAGCTTTTAGTAATTCATTATTTATTTTACTGATATTCACTCTTGCTTTTTTGTTTCTCGAAAAATCCACGTTCTCTAACGTGTGAGATATTTGTTTGAAACTCGAATGCAATCTCTTGCGTGAAATAAACAGTGGAATATTTATGATGCACACCTGAGGGCTCATTTGGCCATAGCAGGATTCTTAGAGTATGGCCCAAACAAGGAATATTATGAGTTGATGTGATTGCTAGATAGAAAGATTGATACCGGTGTATCTTCTTGTCTCCAAAGTGTCTAGGACTTTAGAGACCGAACACATTCTTTAATATTTATCAGAACCATATGCTTTGATTCTAGAATCTTAGTTTTATCGAGCTCCTCTTAGTTTTGAAGGAGAAGAGAGTGTTATGTTTAGAGCAACGTATGTCCAAGGACTGACAAGTTGAAGCTACTAAAGCTCAAAATCCAAAGGGCTCTACATTCAGGTATTTTTTTTAATAATGGTCGCACAAATAGAGAGGCGATGGAGGAGTTTCTTGATGGAGTCTAGGCAAGGGTTATCAACAGGTTTGAAAATGAGCCCCATGAACTTGATTTGGATCTCCAGCAATGAGCTCATATTTACAGCCGGCTTATAAAATACTAATGTATGTTTATTGACTACCATAATATTACAACATACCCGATCGCCATGTCGTGATACCTAAAAGCGCGTTTCCTCAGTTCAGACTTGATGAACCAGCTTATCCAGCGGTATGAGTAAAAGACAACGAAATGCTATGAAAATTGATTAGTATCTTGCCTTTCATGGTGAAGGAAGCTCATATGCACGATAAGCGCGTCAGTAGCGGTTTCTCGCTTAAAATAATTTAAAAAAACAGTGATACAATGAAGTCGGTAGTTTGAACGCCTGATTTGTTCTAGTCTCCTTGTTGGATTAGTTAAAGAAACAATTGTACAGTGAAGAAGGAGCTTTACTTAATTAAAGAAACAATTGTAGTGAAGAAACAATTGTACTTGGGATCTCGTTTCCCACGTACTCTATTAAATTCTACTCGTTGTTTTGGTACGTTTATCCTTTTTTGAATTTCGACACTATATAAAAAGTTGAGGAGCCTCTTGCCTTGAATTTCTTCTTACTATTTCAGTTAGCATTACATTTTGAGAATGAGTTTTTGAGCAATGAAGCTTCCATTGTTCAATATCCTTATGTATAGCCTTTATCCTCTTTTCTTCCTTATCAACTAGGTCTCGCTTTTGGCTTGGCGTAGAATACATGGGTCGCCTTCTTTTCTTTAATCCAACAGTTAGCTGGGGGGCCCCAACATTTTGCAAAGTTTCGAGGTTGCACGATAAGCGCGTCAATAGCGGGTTTTCGTTTAATAAAAGGGGAAGACTCCTTGCTGAAATTAATTTAAAAAAACAGTGATACAGTGAAGTCGGTAGCTTGAACGGCTGATTTGTTCTAGTCTCCCTCCTTGGATTAATTAAAGAAACAATTGTATAGTGAAGGAAGGAGTAGCTTCATTGATTAAAGGAACAATTGGGATTCCCTTTCCGACAAAGCAGGAGGGAGACGGCCCGAAAGCATCAGCATTATGACTCAATATAAATACACCGTTGATTGTCGAAAGTTCCACATCTGTTGTGCACGTTTTGTTAAATGTTCCTTGACACAAAGTCAATAGTGAGATGCTCCCTTTTTAGACTTTCGGACATGCAGATACGTTTCCTTAATAATCGGAACTCAAGATGATGACGAACGCTAAAAGAAGCATTCAGGGTCAACTACTTGATTGAGTCCATTTAAAGAACGAAGGCATAATGCACAATATTAGAAAAGAATGAGGATATGACCTCTAGCGTTTCTGGATTTTGTCGACCAGGTGGTCAAGCTTCTTGTATCGCTTCGATGCATGGATCGATGGTCGTCTCAAAGTGTTTATCATCCTCCCTTAATTCGGGAGAACCGCTCGCTTGCATTAAACAACAATCCAAGAAGAACGTTCGATTAGAGAAAGCGTTGCGCTTGTCTCGTTGCGGTGTTTTAGATTCATCGTATGGGTACTAGAATGGTTGTATCAGGTCGAGTTCAAGAGAACTCATCATCTGCGGGGGGGAGTTCGAAATGTCTCCTATAACTCTATATACGTATGGATGACGGTGCTCAATAGTCTATTATGCCTCTTTGTGGGGCGGAAATCATAGCTTGTATTGGAAAACAGTCCAACAATATTTTGAGAATTGAAAAAAGGGTGTCGTAGCCTTGTACTTTCTTGATCTAGTCTAACTCAATTATTTCTTAAGATTTCTGCTTAACGTCTCGCTTCCGCCACCAAACCCCTCCGTCCTGCTTTTACTGGATGTCTCAAGGGCTAGTTTCCTCCCCTCGTCTTTTAGTCACTTCCTCCATCCCTCCCTCCGGAGGCATACCTTCTCTTTTCTTGCGTTGGGTTTATGTGTCAGGTGGTCTGTCCCCTTGTATTAGATCTTTTATGCGACCCCTCAAGTATGTAGCCCTATGGGCGTTTTCACATTACCTAATTAAAATATATTTTCTAATGAAGAACAAAACTTAAATTTTTCTACATGTTTAGTACACATTGAGTTTACATGATCACCATCGACGAAATGCCTTTTACCATGTTTGAATTCAAATGGCACTGACTGTGTGCGTCAGGATCATATCCCAGTAAACTTTCCATAATCTTCAGGATCTGCTGTGCTGCATTTTATTCAAGGGATGGCATTGACTCATGCGGTGCCGTTGACTCACGCGGTTGTTGGGACATGTTAAGTTTTGCTAACTCAACAAATACCATAGTTTCCCAAAGTATCTTTACTACTGAACACCCTTCTACATTGTCACAAAATGATTTGGACATAGAGAACCCTCCTTGATTTTGTGTTTTTAGAGAAGCTTGACATTCGCTATGTAGGTTGCACTAGACTGGTTGAAATCTTCAGCAGGTTGGACTAACAGAGATTCATTAACTTCACGTTTTAACATTGAATTTCTGAGAGCTATGTT